>OX457037.1:51895826-52268326 GCA_949752735.1 Lumbricus terrestris | reverse complement strand
TAATAGCTCTCTGCTTCATCAGGTTGAATTAGTGCATTTGAGGTTACGTGATCTCACGTCTGAGGGCGCTTTTCAGAAAGAGAGATAGAAGGGAAAAGACAGTGAGCTACAGACCGACGACAGACATACACGGAAGGCCGCAGCTGGCAGCTAATTCTTGCCGCCTTGAAACAGCTGCGTTGCTGCTGGGTTTGCGCGCGCGGCTCGCTTGCTGGTCATGCGCAGAAAGGGGGACGCTCTCCTTGTCAGGCAGTTATAAAAGAGCAGCGCAACGTTGAGAGGCAGAGTTGCTGACCGAATCCCAGGGTGATCGGATATATCGACAGTTGCGCACAGGATTTCAAGGCAATTGGATGTATTGCGGCTTTTGGGTAGTTTTAGGCTCGATCGAGTTGGTGAAGCGTGGCCAGGATAAAGCGCTCGCTTGCACTAGTCTTCTTCGTCGTTGCGCATACAAGAATTCTGTTAGCGATTCATTCTCTCTCGACATGGAGTCGATCTAATAAAAGAGTTAGGTTGTTGCGAGAAATATATCAGCGTTGTTGCGAGTTTTGCCTTCGCTTTCGCATTGGATCTACTCCTGGATTAATCAGTCAAGGCCTCTCTTCGCCCTGTCACACGGAGTGATTTATCGTGGGCTTCGAATCTTCAGCGCTCTGCTCTCGTTCTTCGGAATTGTGTTGCGAAGCGGTTGTTCGTATGTTTGCCTAAGGGCGTCTTTCTCAAACGGCCTGGATACATAGCCGAAATTGTTGTTCATTGCGTGAGATCAGCGACGGATTTAGCTGATCTTTTCGGGCGTTTCAAACTCGACGCCTTTCTGTGTGTTTCGTCGCATCTCTTGGATATCGTCTTCGTCGCTGTTCTTCGCACACGATCGGCTTTGTCCCTTGTCTTCGGGCATAAGGTACGCTTTATTGGGGAATTCATACGATCGGTTATTTAGAGATTTTGGGCTGAACTGAAATTGGCTGTGGGACTTGAGAGTCAATCGGGATTTAATTTAGGCATACTCCGGTTGATAGGTGTTTGCATTGAATTGTTGCATTTGATTTTCATTGAATGTCTTTACAACGGATAGGAACTGATAATTGAACTTAGTGACTTTTATGTTTGATTGCTTTGAACATAATTGATGTCAATTGAAGATTCAATTGATTGTGAATAATAAGAAATATTAAATAAAACTACTGACTTTGATCCTTGATGGCATTGAATGCAACTGACGTTGAATGAATACTTGATTGATTGTGAGCTATAAAGATAGGAGTCATTTCTATAGCGCTATGGAGGAGTCTAGGCCAGTCACTCCTGCTCAGCCTTCTAGGCCCCCTTCTTCTATGGAGATATTGCTCGAGGCAATACAAACTAATGCTAAGTCGACTCATGAAGCAATGACTTCTATGCAGTCGTCAATTGAGACTAATGCCAGAGACACGCAAGAGGCGATTGCCACGGTGGAGTTTAATGTCCTGGCAGTGCAATCAAATGTTAGCGATGCTATTTCCTCAGTGCAATCAAATGTTAGCGATGCTATTTCCTCAGTGCAATTAAATGTAAGAGAAGAGATCTCGGCGGTAAGAGATAATGTCAGGGAAGCGCTGACGGAAGTTGTATCACGTTTGGAAAGATTGGAGACATCGCCGGTGCCTAAGCCTGCTGTAGATTTGAACCCTGGACTGAAGTCCACCGCTATTACCACTGCGGACGCGTCATACCACTCGACCATCGGCCTGGAAGAAACTTTGGGTGCTAGGCCTGAAGATTTCGCGCACCCTGGTATATTGCGAAGAAGTGATAGATTGGCTAGTAGGCCGCCAATTTCATATAGGGAGTTCGGCAGTCGAAATAACTGGCCGCCTTTCCATCGTTGGGATTCGAACCCGGAAGTCACCTCCTCCTGTCCTCCCTCTATCTCTAGAGCTCGTCTACAGCAGCACGCGGTCTCATCGAGCGAGGATCCGGAAGTGGCGACTCCGGGGAGGCCGATAGGGGCGGGCGTTACACAATTATTTTTCTTACTTTATTCCCTTTGTTACTTTATTCCCTTTTTTATTCACTGTAGTACTGTTGGGTTGGCTTCAGAAAGGGCATCCGGCCAGGCAAAAAACATGAAAAATTCCTGGCTACGCCACTGTCCCAGTGTCCCAGACAGGATACAGCGTGTCAACATATTTTGTGTTTGCTTCACCTTTCCACTCGTTTTGCATATGAATGTAAGGCGTTGGCATCAAAACGAATTGCAGAAAGCAATATCTGTGGCACAGCTTTGATGAAATAGTCTATGCACGCCGGTTACAAATACAAAGGTTTTGTTATTGATGACCTACATTGTATGGCTGTCGTTTCACGTAATGATGTCCGCATCCTGTAACCTACCGTAAATAATCTTTTCTTTTTATGATTCAATCTGACACACCGCAATTATACCTACTTGTCATGGATTTCTATGCTGCTGTTGCACAAAGATTAACTAAAATTATTTCAGCACATCAATCGGTTTAAACTGCCCTGTTTTCACGCGTATAGGCTATATAAATAGGCCGCACGAGATTCAGATCAAGCGGAAATCCGCCACTGGTTGTTCTCTGTCAGTGCCAGTCCCAAGCCTAGATAAAGGAGGAGGGCGACACTGATCATCTTTGATAAAATTATGGCAGTGTCGTTAAAGATGTAACAAGAATCAGATCAAGCGTTAGTGCGACTCTTTGACTTTCCTAAATAACGTGTTTAGACGGTCAGACCGATGAGCTTAATATCCGACTCGCATTATTGATGCACGATTTAATTCTGACGTTTCGTGATCATAATCTCTATTCCTGGCAGTGGCTTCATGATACGAAATCGCGAAAAGAGACATAGACAGACAAACGGACTAAAACAGAGACAGAGACAAAGAGCCAGACAGACAGACAGAGGTCGGGCCAAACGGCGCTCGATCGAAGGCCTAGAAAAAACCACCAAATAGGATTTGACGGAGGGGGATTAAATGGAAAGCCTGCAGAGGGCGCCAGGCATCAGATTAAATGTCACAGATAGTCGCAAAAACCGTCAGAGAAATTGGATAGACCTATACACGGCGTCCAAATAAAAACCGTCCTGAACTCTCCTGGGTTTAATAGCGACGACGCCAAATCTATCCATGTAGGCCTATAGCAAATGGAAATCCAACTCTATAATATAAAGTTCTGCAGCGCATAGGCCTACTGCATAAAATAGTTCCGGGGGATAATGGATGGATTTTCATTTTCTCAGCAAAGCGGTCACGATTTCCGGCAGCATTAGTTATTCCAAGCACTCTTTGCTTTTGATGACCGTCATGCCAGAAGAAAAGATTTCTAGTGTGGATGGTCGGAGACGTGGGGAGGGGATTCCAATTTCGCTCTTCCGTTTGCACCACATGCGGGTAGATCACGTCTTTTGTGCTTTATTGCCTGACACAATGCCACTGAGAACTGAAGCAAACTAAATTGCACAGTGTCTCTCTGACTCCCTATATCAGACATCCCGTCAATCGGCTGCGTTGAACTGCGTGTTGTCCAAAAGCCACATCATGATACTAATCTACATAATTAATCTACGTAATCCAGAAGTCAATCTACTGACCATTACTATGAAGTCCAGAGCTCAATCCACGATCCACTTAATGCTAGGCGTCGAATATAATACAGAGCGAGAAATAAATAACGAATGAAAATTAATGCAGTTATTAGAGCGTAGCCATTGCATGGCCACGAATATTATGTGCAGATCATGATAATCTTCACTCTGATGCTCTAGACCTACATGTACAATGTAGTAGCACAGGATGACTATCAATTGTTATGGTCTTAACATAGCATGGTGTTCAAATAGAATGGTCTTCACGTAGGATGGTCTTCAAGTAGAATGGTCTTCAAGTAGATTGGTCTTCAGATAGATTGATCTTCAAATAGAGTGGTCTTCAAATATATAGAATGGTCTTCAAGTAGAATGGTCTTCAAATAAAATGGTCTTAACATAGAATGGTCTCCAAATAGATTGGTCTTCAAGTAGAATGGTCTTCAAAATAGAATGGTCTTAACATAGAATGGTCTCCAAATAGATTGGTCTTCAAGTAGAATGGTCTTCAAAATAGAATGGTCTTAACATAGAATGGTCTCCAAATAGAATAGTCTTCAAGTAGAATGACCTTAAAATAAAATTGTTTTCAACGGGGATAATGCAAATGCGCAGAAACAAAAAAGTCAACGAAAAGCTTATTTCGCAGAGTAGCGTAACCTGTACAGTAGCATAATGTGTAGTGGCAGGCCAATAAAGACGTGGTAGCAATTCTACACCACTCCCATCTCGCTTATACCCACCGTAGGTTGTGTAGCCTTTTTTGCTGTTTCCTCTCCAATTGGATTTCGACCGTAGGGTTACATTTTTCTTCTGCAACGGATCACATTATTCTCGACTACGATTTCACGTGAAGAAATCATATCAGTCCAGACCTGCATGGTGCTGCACTGTTAAAACTGCGCTATATAGAAGTAATTCGAGTTGTTTAGATCAGTATTTTAAAGCCTAAGTAGATTGGCAAACATGCGTACAGACAATAGGCCGTAGCCAGGATTTTATTTCGGGGGGTGTTTCACTCACCAATTTCCCTTCCTAAAAACTGAAGACCTTTTTTAGTCATCCTGCATATTTCGGGGGGTGTTTTCATGGTTTTATTTCATGATTTTTACATCATATGCTCGTAAATGCACTATATTATTTTTCACATTTTCCATTTCGGGGGGTGTTCAAACACCCAAAACACCCCCCCCTAGCTACGGCCTTGCGTACAGAACAATCACTATAGCGTTGAAAGTATCTTACATAGGCCCTACTCGTTGCAATCTGCAGAATAATACTTTAACCTTGTGTGTGTATGTGTGTGTAGCATCTAGACGTAGCCTAATCATTTCACACGTAGTTGCTATAGATGCCAAAGGCAATTATGGGCCTTTGTTGTGCTTGTTTGTCACGACAAAAACAGAAAATCCAATTAAGATCTATTCCACGACTCGACATCATTTTTGCTCAAAGACTGTCAACAAATTAGGCCTACTTTAAAATACAGTTCTCTTCACTCACTGCCTCGATCACCAGCCTTTAATGGTCCTTGGGGCACCTCAAGTTCTTGTTCAACATATTATAAAATTGACATAAAACTCTCTGAGAAGAAGGCCTATAAAAGGCATAGGCCTAATCCGCAACTATTAAAACACATTAATGCTTCACATTTTAATGTGAGCACCCCTAATAGGCCTAATAAACCGGTGGTGCTAAACCGACAGTAGCCTAAATATTGTTACTTACCGGTCCATCAAAGAATAATAATTATTATGCGGTTTAGCTCAAAGAACAGTCTCCGCTCCATTCTCTTCCATTAGTCGCTAAACGCATGGAATGTTTCTCCACTGCATTTCACGCCATCCTATTAACTGCTGTTCTGCCCCGTTCTATAATTCTCTAATATGCGGCCGTTGTCATAAAAGCGACGCATGGAGGAACTGCCTCGCACGCTGCGGTGTCGCCTCCAATGCTGAACGGACAGACATCGTTGCCTGGCTGAGCTAAGCCTCAGCGCACATCGGCTGAACCAGCAGACAGCAGGCTGACATGAATAGGCCTACTGAATCACTGATGACTCAATGATGATGCAGAACTCGTCGTTTGTTGGTCAAGTCTAATCTGATTCTGTAAAGCAATGCATTGCAGATCGTAGCCGGTGTCACGAAATAGAGTATCCCCGTATTAATTGTATCCCCCCCAAATAAAAAAAATCGAAAAAACCGCTTCCGCGTGTATTTTTTTGCAAATTAATTTTCATCTGCTTTGTTTTGAACAATGACACTAACAGCTATGTTTATTCCTACTAGATAATTCGTCTTGCCCTGTTTTTAGAGCACTTAAAACATTTAAAACACTTAAGAACACTCAGAGTCACTAAATAAATTCGAGTTGCCTTTATCTGAGCATTGCTTAGGACACTTAAAACAATTAGAATCATTTTAAATTTTGATTACAGCGTAAAAAATTATTATGCGCATTTAAAAAAGGGGATAGAATGCCTTATGCCCCCGGATGGTATAGACCGGTTATAATTCCATCCGGGGGGATAGATTAATCCATCCCCGGATAGCTTTCAACGGGGGATACTCTGTTTCGTGTCACCGGCGGATATAGGCCAACTAGCCACACTCCGATACTTCGTCCGATATTCCACTCTCGATCGTTGCCCTAGCTTCAAACCACAGAATAGATAAAGCTTTATCTATTCTGTGCTTCAAACGCCTCTTCATCCAAAAATAATTTTTCCCAATGCCATTACGTCATGCTGCCTATTTAATAGGCGGCATGACGTAATGAGCGCGTTGCATGAATGCCCCAAGTTCTTCGCACTAGGATCGCCTCTGATTAGATTGTACTGTGAGAGGCGCTTTAAAAATAAAAAGAAACAGAATAAGCTAAATTCAACTCGTGTAATAACTTGTAATCCGTTCATGTTATGACTATTAATCATACAGATAATACAGACCTTTATGTAGGCATATATATATATATATATATATATATATATATATATATTATATATATATATATATATATTGACAATATTGTATATCAACCGACGATCAATACGCATTACGCATTCAGACGAACCGGTTCGACCACAGCTGATCTTATCTCACTTATCCAAAACATCACAGGACTAAGCCTCGATACAAATGAATAATGTAATAGTAAGCCGAATATCAAGCGACTGCTATAGGAAAACATTTAGGCCTGTATTTCACTCAAGTCCGCAATTGCACACTGACTAGCATAGCTCGAACTACCGGATAGCATTTATAATATTGGCTATGAAGTATGAACTACTCGATTAATATAGGCTATGAAACCTAACCAGCTTCAAAGGTGGAAAATCATCCAAAATCACGAGGTTTTATGCAATCGTTATTATTTCGGGAACAGTCACTCGGCCTCTCGGGTTTATGATAAGAACCTCTGAGGCTCTGAGCTATACACCCAACTGACCTTCTGATATGCGCCTACAATAATACAATATCCGTGCCTAATAATTATTATTCGGCTCAAACCAAATTAACATCTGGGCGCTTGGGCGGAAGAAAAAATCTTAAAATCAGCAAAAATATAAGGAAACGGCCAGTGCAGTTTCATTTTCACACCGACTATAGCGATAACAAGACTATAACGGTCTAGAACAGCGGTTCTCAACCTGTGGGTCGCGACCCCCGCGGGGGTCGCCTGACGATTTGCCAGGGGTCGCCTGGACCCTTCAGAAATTTGTAAAAGATGTATTAGCAATGTCAATGCCATCTACTACTCTACAGCAACTTAAAATAAATTTGTAGGCCCTGCTTAGGCCTATGCTTTTGCTGTGGTTCATTCGTTAGATTGCGGCAGCTAATTGAACAGCAAATTCAGCATCTAATCCAACAGCTATTTTTTGCCTTCTTTTACCAATCTTCTTTAGAAATCAATGGGTAGAGAATATTTTTCAAATGTTAAACCACATCTATGGGCACTTAAAGACTGTAAATTGAAAAATTAAAAAAGGATGGAACGTTTGTTGAGGTCTTCAACTACGTCTCTGAGCACCGAGCATTAACTTTGTTAATATGGCAGCCTAAAATGTTGCAGTTAGGCTTATAGAGTGTGCAAATCCAGAAAATAAAAATAATTGGGGCGGACACACTGAAGTATTACACCATGACTATCAGCATTGAGCAATTCCATTAAGATGACGACTTAAAACGCTGCCATTATAGTACATGTGGAAATACAATGAGGAGGGACATTTATTGAGTTTTTAAACCATGCTCTTCAGCACTGAAATTATTATAAGAAATTGTTTCGAGATGAAACCTTTTAAACAATTGGGGGATACTTTATAGGCTTTAAACAAAGACTATCAGCACTGAAATGAGAAGCAATCTCGTTAGAATGACAGCCTAAAATGTTTACCATTGCAGTGTGGACATTTTAAAAAATCGACAATAGGGAGGGGCATAGGCTAACCTCCCCTGCTCGGCGCATTGATAAAGAACACAAGTACAGTTTATGAAATTGAGAACCTTCCAAAACAGATCAGCTGGGTGAAATGCATGTTAAGAAAAGAATTTTGACCAATTTTCAGAGTAACCTATTGTTCATTAGTTGCAGCATGAATAGATAAACTACAGCGTTTTATTTTTAGGCCTAATGATTTTTGTCGGTCGAATCGATGAACCCCCACAAATAAACGGAAGCACCATTCAGATGCTAGACATCCTAACTCTGCAGGAAAGCATGACCATTGACCAGTATTTTTAAGAACAAAGCTTATGGCACTTGAGGCGGAAAGATTGGGGAGTTCCAACAGCAAGACCGCATGCAACTTTTGAAGTATCACAAGCCGAATAGACTTGTGAAACTTCAGCTTCAAACTACCGAAGAGGTAACTCTCAGAATCGCAAGAGCCATGAACCTCATACGATTAATGACCAAAAGAAGTTATCAAATTATGAGGGTGAAAATGCATAACAAAGGATAACAGTAAAAAAAATGCAATGAAAGGGGGCAACTCGATCAATTTTGCTGCTGGGGTCGCCACAGCTTTCGAAATGTTGTAAAGGGGTCGCCGCAATAAAAAGGTTGAGAACCGCTGGTCTAGAACAATTAAGGCCCTAGAAATAATATTAGTCGGATAAAAAGTAACTAATTACCGAGGACAACAACAACATTCTAAAATCATGCTCAGCATTCATTCATTGTACGCAATAAGAACTCAAACGGCATGCACATTGCACACCGGATAACCACCCAAACATTACGCAATGTTCACGAACCATGCATATTATAGCATGGTGAGACCTAGCTAATGTCGTAGGCTACGCCCTTCTTGGGTAGTGGTGTCTCGCCGGATCATGAGACAGCGCCAGGTCTGGATTGAAGTTAATGGGTTAAGAAAAGAGAAGGGTACTTGTCACCTATTTAAAACGTAGTAGACTCACCAGCAGTCAGGTATACAGCCTAGGACCGATATTTACAGAAAGAAGCAGTAATTGAGCACCATAATGTCCAAAAGGAAATGGCCAAAGGGAGTCACACAGCAATACAGCCTACGGAAACAGCCGCACTCAATTAATCTCCCAGAAAAAGAAACCTGAAAGGCGTCTTTCATGTTTTCAGGAATGCCAAAGAAACACATTTTTATAGAGGATAAAGCCGTAATGCCATGGAAACCACACATCCTAGACTTGACAATAGTTAAACTTAACACAGACAAAGGAATAGCGCTGCATCTGACCCTATTGATTAAATGAAAGAAAATACAATGCAACACTTGTTGTATTATCACTAAATCAGCTTACATTTCATAATCATATTTCCAGGCTATCAGATATATCGAAGAAACCTAACCTATTATATATAAAATGCTAGTCGAGCGCAATTCTCACAAAAGTCACCTTATTTCACTAGAAAAGCAGTTAAATCAATTTTTAACTGCTGCTTGCTTTCGACAAATGAAAGAGAAGCAGCATATCAATCGCATTAAAAACCCAGTAATATTGGTCAATAAAACAGCTGCATATTAAATGCGGCGGCGGAGTAACGTCAGTCCAGCCACATCGCTCCTCAACGACGGCAAAAACTTCGGTGGCCATGTGCGTCACATATCCCTGCAATAATTAGAACCATAATTATTCATAACTAAATACCAAATATTTACCTGTAATTTCATGTTTCTTCTATGTTCATATGCAATGCTATGCATGCACGCATGCTAGTATATTGTACACGAGTATGTCAGAATGGATGTGAATTGGCGTAGGGAAGACCTAACAGAGAATAGATTGATGACATCAGAGACTCCATGGTGTAAACAAGATATACAATGCTTTTAAGAATAGCAGCACAAGATTGGAGACTCAGGAAAAAGTGGTCATCTATGCAGTGGACACCTACGGCTCTTCGATCCATGGATCCTGATGATGATGATGATTGATGATGATGATGATGATGATAATGTGAGTAGGCTATTTACGCTGTGAACAATTCACCCTACTACAGACGATTTTCAAAATGTTTTAATACAATGCAATACAATATACAAAGTGCATGTGTTAAGTGTGTACCATGTTGACAGATGTATTGCATCTTAATTCGAATCTATTTGGGGGGGGGGGACTGCACAGGAAGAGTACAATGAGATATGAATGGATACAGTCTAACGGCATCTTATCTCAACGTCAACAGAAATTAATGATATTAATTAATAAATATGAATTGATAAAGGTCTCGATCTTCATGTTACATAATGCAGCGTGTGTTAATAAATTTAGGAGTGTGTTCTTACATTTTCTCGTCGCCTTTAACATCTTCTGCAGAACCAACATCACCTGCTACAAATCGAAAAACCGTCTAATAGCAGAACAAATTTTTGCAAGTCGCAAACTCAGAGGGGCATGGACCTGTTTTGGGCTTCCCATTTTCGTGCACAGATTCTTACAACTATAGTGTGCTACCAAAGATCTCTTTAACTATTGGGGAAAAAATTTAACTAAAGACTAATCAAAACAGCTGTTTGACAACATTGAAACCCAACGCAACATATTCAAGAAGACAAACATAGAAGAGAGCCTTTTCTGTGATGGGCCCAGTTGTATTGAATGGCCTCTCACAGGAGTTACATCTATTTCCTACTTAAACATTTTTTATTGAACTCAAAACTGTCCTTTTGCAGAGCTAGAGTCTGGAGCACTTCTGAGTAATCCCCTTGAAGAAGCGCTATATAAATTCTGCAATGAATGAATAAATCCAATCCCTAAGTACTATTCGAAGAAGTTTCATCATGTAGCCCACATATTAAGTTACAAGTCAACAACTAATTAACTACAGCTGCTAACAGAAATGCCCTTGTCATAAACTACTTGTACACAAGGGTCTACATGTAAACATTTGTAGATTAAAAATAGATGGCTACATATTTCCCAATAAATAATTCCTTTTTTTCCAAAAGCTGATTTTTATTTACAAGTGGAAGCTGACATACTTCAAACAGAGAAACTAAAAAATGGAAAGTATAAGTTACCTTTTACACACATAGGCCGACATGTCACAATAATTTACACTCTTGACAATTATTTACAGATGTCGTTTTCTCGTCCCTTTCTGTATAACAATGGTGGCAGTTTCCAACTATATGTAGACCTAACTATCAAGATGATACCTGAAACCGCTCACCTGGAACAAGGGCTTTGATTGTCTTCAGCACCTGAGCAAACTCGCTTTCATTGTTGGATGTCAGATCACAAACCCATAACCCATCCAGCAGACGTCCAAGCGAAAAGCCGAAGCTCATTGGCTCGACGAGCACTGGAAGAATCCACTTGTCAAGTGTCATTGCGTATGCGAGCACTGTGTTCAAACGGAACAGACATTGATAAAAAACATTTCGAGTTGTCTTCTCACTTAGCAAAGTCTACGAAGATAGCTGTATTCATTCATTCAATTATGCATTTAAAGACTAGTATTTAGAGCTCCTTCAAGAAGCATGGCTTTTTAAACGTGCAGTTGTACACAAAATGTGCAGTTCTAAATGGATTTATGCAGTTGTAGAAGCACTTCTGAACAGTTAAAACTAGCAAAAATGGTCATTGTCATCCGATTGGAAGTAATTTACCATGGAAGATGGGAAAGGAAAGAAGGAGTTGTGCAGTTCTAAAAATTCCTTAAAACAGTCCTGTCAAGAAGCCCACTCAGATGCGCTCACAGTCGAACCAATCTGCATCTATCTCTCTTTTTACACATTATACTGTTTCATTCTCAACTTATTAAAGCTTACCTAATTCAAATAATGTTTATCCTCGTAGGCTGCCACTCTGTTTTTGCAGACTTATCTTCTGAACTATCAATAACCTGGAGGAACTACGCGCTTGCTCGCTCGCTCACACACATTCTCGCTTGCTCACTCACTCACTCACTCACTCTACACAACCCACCCACCCACACACGGTTCCACGACAACTGGTCTACCGACAACTCGTCTACCGACAACTCGTCTCCGGACAATTGGTCTAACGACAACTGGTCTACAGACGAATAGTATTGATGAAATAGAAGCTGGATTTATGAAAATGGTTTCTTAGCTTAAATGAAAGCTGGATCGATGATTTTATTCATGTATTTCGACATGCATCCAGCTTCTACTTCAGATCTAAAAATACCTTCATCCAGCTTCTATTTCTCACCCGTTATTTTCGTCAATCCAGCTTCTATTTCCGATATAAAACAATACCCTTATCCAGCTTCCATTACTTAAGCGTTTTTCATCAATCCAGCGTTTATTTCAGATCAAGAAATACTTTCATCCAGCTTTTGTTTCTCATACGTTATTTTCGTCAATCCAGCTTCTATTTCACCTATAAAAGAGCCATCATCCAGATTTCATTTCTCTTGCGTTTTTTCATCAATCCAACCTCCATTTCACCTGTAAAAACTTTCATCCAGCTTCCACTTCTCAAGCGCTGGATCAGTTGTCTGTAGACCAGTTGTCGTAGACGAATTGTCCGGAGACCACTTGTCGTTAGACGAGTTGTCGGTAGACGAGTTGTCGTGACACCCCCACACACTCACTAACTAACTCACTCACCCACCCACTCACTCACCCACCCACCCACTCGCTCGCTTACTCACTCACTCTTTTGTTCCTTAGAACTAACAAAACTCTGGGCAGTACATACCGGATGTCTTAAATGGTAGACAAGTGTGACACTTTAAGTAGCGACAACTATATATTCGAAACATCACTATACAAGTAAACATACCTTGCCGACAAGAGCGGACCTTTGTGAAATCTGAGCTCAAGAAGAAGACGAACGCACGGCAGTCTTCAACAATGTCGAAGACTTCGTCGACATTGAAGGGCTCTGGAAGACAAATCACATCCGTCTCATCATCCACGTGGTCACATATATATTATATACTGAATTAGCAGCTTTATCACATGTTGATTCTTGAGTAAATTAGTAATTGCAGTAAGGATATGCTTTCATAACTAAATGTGAATCTGAGGTTTTAGTTTCAGTCAGTCAAGTGGTAATCCTGACGTTTGGATGTCAATGAGAAAGAGTAAGTTCCGAGACGTTAATTGAAAGCGAGGAATGGTTCGAGCATCAAAGAAGCGTAGACAATGAAATTAATAATAATAAGCTTGGTTTATTTTAAAACTGACACAACCAAGACCGTGGCCAGAATTTGATTTCGGGGTGGGTGTTTGCAAAGCATTTTTTCGGCCAAATTTTCTGACGACCTTTTTTAGTCATCACATGTTTTTCGTATGATTTTAACCGTTCACAATGGCGTAAAACGTTCTAAATTCATGCTTTTTCTTCTAAAATCGCGAACTTCTGCGGGTTCTGGGCGGTAAATACATAGCACAGTGCACACCTTAGTTCTTACATCATGTGCTAGCATTTTGGCCATAAATCCCTTTCCAATCAACGAATCACAGCATGGTATCTCTAGATAATTATCTGAGCGAGGTCAGTCACTCGGTCATATACGGTGGAATATTGTGGAGGACATACCCACTTGCCCAGGGTCACTGAGGACAGAAGTAACTTAGAGGGATTCATTGTCCTAGAACACAACAAGTCAAGTAAGAGTACTAGTTGGCAAAAATCTTTGTCACATCAGCTTTCTAATAAAAATTAACAATTATTGGAACTTACCGGTGTTGTCATGTGCATATGCTGTAATGTGCTCCTGTTTTAAACGAGACATTAGATCCAATGCTTGAGCTTTGTGTGTGCCAACATACGACAAAACCACAGACATCTATGAAAAACAGCACATCTAAATAAATATAAGTTGTATTAATGCATTATAAATAAAATTAACAGATTTTGAAAAACAAATAGAAAAGGTACATTTGTTCATATTTGCAAATTTAAACGCCGCAAATTTTCCAAGTGGTAAGGTAAATTATCATTGCTGTCGTCAAAAGTTGATCGCTATCGCAACCCGTCAGAACGTTTTCAACTCACGGAGTAAAGGTATACGTCTCCTCATCAGATGTTCTATGCAATGTGCAGAAATGCATCAGTAGAAACTCTGCACTGTATTGTACCCATCAACTGTGCAATTCGAGAGATAATATTATGAATGCAATCTAGAACGACTGTGGTAGTAACTTGAACCTTGAGTGAAGCACGCTCTATGTAAAGTCACTATACCCTGTCAGCAAATACCTTGAAAGCGTTTAGTAATAATAATCTACTCCAGAAATACGTTATAGCACAATTACATCTCAGAATCAATGCGCAACTGAAGAGGTTGGTTGGACGTAATAATAATATTCGTTTTATTGAAAGAATAACCGGTCGACATAACGCGACAGTTAACAAGCACAAAGGAGCAGCGAGTAAACGTGTTTATATAGCATCCGTGTTATGAAGTTTTTATTGTTTTTATTGGTTAGTTCAAATGGATCCGGCCTAGGGCGCAGATTGTATTTGCCAGGACGTCTATAAGAGAAAAATTTATGAAGAACATGATCTTTGTCTTTAACTATAGCTTTGTAGAGGGCAGCATCAGCAGTCTCAGTCATATAATGTCTGCTTTTAGGGAGTCTAAGGGGAGGAATCCAGCTCGTCTGACACGTGGATCAGATCATCACCAAGGATCATAATATAATGCCGCTGTTGACCTTATTCCAGATGGCGGGCTTAATAGATTGCGTGGCCACTCATTTTAAAGTAGAGACTCGGCATGGGCCCTAATAATGCTGACTCCTTTGCTTGCGGAACCATTGATTTTTTCCGTCATCTGTATCGGACTCATTTTCGTATAGTTTGGTGGTATACTTATCACCGACGAGTTAGGTCTATAGACGCGCAGCAGAAAATAGAGGCAGAAAATGTACACGCATGCTTATAGGCTACACATAGGCCTACATACATGGCTTAGTTCCAGAGATGAATTTACATTCCTCTAAGGCTTAATCCCGCAAAGACAATCTTACAATATTTAACTTTACCAAAGGTAGTCTATACATTATACATCAATGAAATAGTATGCGACTTACTTTTAAGAGGAAAGAATTCTTAACTTCTAGCGCAAACAAAGTTTCAAATTCTACACGGAAAGTTTTGACGTCATCAATTTTGCGACGTGACGATTGTATGCACTTATGTTTCTAGGCAAGTTCCTTTAGCGCTTCACGTCACCTCTCCGAGAAATCATTAGGTCCCAAACAGGCTAAGTGTTTGTTACCTCACAATCGGATGATTATTATTGGAAACTCTATGACTTAGAGCGTTTGCAATAAGTTGGTACGCAGTACTTAGCCTAATTTAAGGTAACGCTTCAGAAAATTTAATTCGTCATTTGTTTTTATCAGGCCTTAGCGGACGCTTAGGGCCTAGCCTGGGGTCGGACTTGGGCAATGTGCATGAAGCTACAGATTTAAAGCAGACTGTGTTTAATTTAAACATTCAATCATTTCAAGAATTTATATAGCGCCTTCCAAGAAATCCACTCAGAGGCGCTCTCAATTCATCCCTATCAGAGGAGTCTGCTGCTACTCTTGTTCATGCTTTTGTCACCAGCCGCTTGGACTACTGTTGCTCTATTCTTGTCGGTTTGCCTCAATTATTGATATCCCAACTTGACCGTGTTCTTCGGTCTGCAGCCCGGCTAATTGGGCGAATCCCTAAATATGCATCTGTTTCATCATACATGCGTGATACTCTACACTGGCTCCCTATCTCACAGCGCATCGAGTACAGAATTGCTTCACTGGTTTGGCGTTGTCTCCTTGGCTGTGCTCCGACTTATCTTGTTGAGCTCTGCCGTCCAGTATCTGTTGTCCTGGCTCGCCGAGCCCTTCGCTCTGCCTCTAGTGGGAAGCTTTTGGTCCCACGTGTTGAAACCTCAATGTTAGCGTCGTGCTTTCTCAGTTGTAGGTCCATCTGTCTGGAATAGTCTCCCGTTGCAGGTGCGCCTGCTACCAAGGGTTGACTCATCAGTCTTCTACAAGCTCCTTAAAACTTTTTTGTTTCACCGTGGTTGGATTGGGAGCGCTTCTGAGTGGTTCTTGAAGAGGCGCTATATAAATTCTTGAAATGAATGAATGAATGAAAGGTGATACAAATGGGTCTTCATGTGGAGCCTGTATAAAACGTTTGGTTTCATTCAGTTGAATCTGCATTGGATCATTGCACAAGCTGTAGGTCCTAGTCCAAGGAAAATACCTGATTATGGATAAATATTATGAATGGACTGGATAGCTTGGCTATCAAGGAGCCATTAGGCCAGGCACATAATTATACGCTGTAAAGAAAAAGACAACGGTAGGCAGTGGCGTAGCAATAGGTTGTGCAGCTTGTGCAGTGCACAAGGGCCCCCGGCTGTCAAGGGCCCCCCGGGGTCAGAGTCAATTTTTTACTTTAAGGATATTCATAATGTATTCAAACCTACATGGGCGTAACTGACCTGACCATAACTTATACATACGGTCCCCGATACTGCAGTTTCACCTTTTAATTCTCGTACGGCACTCGCTTTCTGTCCTCCAAGTTTTGCCTAAGTCTTATTTAAGTGGCGCTGCTAAGCGTCAAGCACGAGAAGAACGTGCATGTAAAGAAGACCGTCAAAATGCAAATATTCCTCATTTTTTATGCCTGCGAAGAGCGATCGAGCTTGCACCGATGACTATATCAGACATGGGGCACTGCATAGGGGCCCCCGGCTGCAGAGAAGCCTCCGCAGTCACAGTGAATTTATTACTTTAAGAATATTCAGAATCTATTCAAATGATCAAATCCACATAGTTTACAACGGTGGCGCTGGAATGGATTGTGCAGACTGTAGACCTACAGACTGCACAAGACTCATCAAGCCTGGTGACAAAATTGAATTCAGTTTGATCAATGCTGAGGTGGTGGTGGCTTTGGATATCGACACCGAGCAGAGAGACACTTCGGAAACTATGGTGGCATGCCAATTACTTTACAAAAGAATTCTGGAACGAATGCATCTCAATTTTTTGCGCAAGGGAATTCGCCCAAGCGAACATTTCAGCATTTCCGAATTTTTTTATTCTTGTTTTAGACTTAGCCTACCGTAGTAACCCAAACATGAGTCGCTTCACTTTATACCGATTTATTAAATGGTTTCTTTTTTAGTCAAATAACCCAACTGTTTGACACAATTTCAATGTGGATGGTTATAATTATTCATACTCTCTTGTTTAAGTTCTCTGCCCCTCGGCAGGTTCCAACTTCCAATGACGCCATTCTTCTCTTCACTGTGCTTTCCTCTTCAGCGCGCTGTATACTTCAGACATCATCCATCCCAGCATCATCTGCCTCGGTCTTCCTCTCTTTCTTTTCCACTCCAATCTCCCTTCTATGATTTCTCTCAGGAGGGAGTCTCCTCTTAGTATATGTCCAATCCAATTAATTATTTTGCCTTTCTCTTAAAGTTGTCATCAGTGATCTTTTTTCTCCTACTCTTTGCAGCACCTCTTCATTTGTCACCTTCTCCGTCCAGCTCACCTTTTCCATCCTTCTCCATATCCACATCTCTAACACCTTCCAGTCTCTTGCTATCCTCTTTCCTGATGGTCCATGTCTCCGACCCGTACAGTACCACGCTCCATACTAGTACTTTGAAAAGTCTCTTCTTTAGATCTTTGCTCAACCCTCCTCTCATCAACTCGCCTCTTTTCGTGAACGCATCTTTTCCCAATTCATACTAAAAGAGAAGAAATGATGTTTACCGATACATTTTGTTTAGTATACTCTGGCAGCCTGAAGAAATAGAAATTGTTTTTTAGAGCCAAACGGGAGAAAATAATAAAAAAAATTGAAAAAGTTAATTTCAACTTTAATTTCGAGTGTGAGCTAGGCCTATGCAAATAGTCTATAGAAAAAGCCAGGCGTTTTTGCACAGCTTTATTGTTTGAAATCTTGGGGTTCAGGCATTGAGGGGGCCCACCACGAAAGCCCTGCACAAGGGCCCCCAAAAACCTTGCTACGCCACTGACGGTAGGCCGAAACCTGACAGAGAATTCTAATTATAGGCCTTGACCCTAATGGCGCTTTTCTGCGCAATTAAGAAGCAAAACGAAAATCAAAATTAGGCAGGTATAGGGTCCGGAATTTATCTTAATGAGAAAAAGAAAGACGAAAGAATTCAAAGAAGAAAGTAGAAAATTTAATGTCAACATTTACAGCAACCGTTCGGCAATCGATTTATGCGTGAGAAGTAGCCTAGAACGTTTCAATAGCGTAGGCCTAACTTAATGCACTCAAATGCGAACTCTTATAGACAACTAGGCCTAGAACAGAACAA
This sequence comes from Lumbricus terrestris, assembly GCA_949752735.1. Classification (NCBI taxonomy): domain Eukaryota; kingdom Metazoa; phylum Annelida; class Clitellata; order Crassiclitellata; family Lumbricidae; genus Lumbricus; species Lumbricus terrestris. Next base: position 52,249,948 of record OX457037.1, on the reverse strand, counting down.
TGAAATTCTCTCCAAATCCAAAGCTAAATAGGCTTACAAACGAGTGTAGGTCTACGTACGGTGTCTTCAGTGGCGTAGCCAGGAATTTATGATGGAGCGGTTTGGGGTTTTATGGCCTGGCCGGATGCCCTTCCTGACACCAACCCAACAGTATTACAGTAAATAAAAAAGGAAATAGAGTAACAAAGGGAATAAAGTAAGAAAAACAATTGTTACTACAAGCAATTTTGTTTTCTTATAGACCCTATTTAAGTCGATGAATAACCTTTAAAAAACTTTTTTCTAAGCCAATGGGGGGTTTTAACCCCCGAAACCCCCATTGGCTACGCCACTGGGTGTCTTTTACGGTGTCTCAAAAGCCAATCTGACATTTCTTGCATTGTCTTCCACGTAGTCTGCATGTAGCCTACCTGTCAAAGGCTCTTCTCTCTAGCTGATGTCATAGTCTTAACAAAACGAGTTAAACGTCAAGTGGCTTTTGTGTAAATGATAGCGAGCAATGTAGGTCTGAATAGTGAATACTATGTACGGAGGTTTCTATAAGTCTACGGAAGCATCCTTATAGCCATATGTGCAATCACGTCCTAGAAGTTGGGGGGGGGACCATAAAGAATCACGTCCTAAAAGTTGGGGGACCATAATAATAAAGTTAGGGGACCACTCAAAAGTTGAAGGGGACGCGTCCCGTGGGTCCCATAGGGTGGTTGCGCATATGCTTATAGCCCAGGGCCGTGTTTAAGGTTCCTCCAGTGTCGGTGCAAAGTGTTACCGAAGGGGCATAGTGTCGTTCGAGCGACCGTTGGTTTTCCAAATAAAGAAATGTATATTATCCTATAGGACTTTATGGTAGCTACACTTTTAATTAATGTTTTCTTACACTTACTTATTTTGCAAAAGTTTAGGACTAAGTAACACTGCACTCGCATAGGACATTTGGCCAATATTTTAACAAAACGCTCGGCTCAGGTCTCGGGGCATTCGGTGCACCGCACCGAATGGACCTATGTTAAACACGGCCCTGTTATAGCCAGCAGTCTTTAATCCGGTTCCTCTGCTTCGGAGGGGTTCGGATTTCTGAGGGGAACGTCCGTGATCCGTCATTTTTTTCTGACGACCTTTTTAGTCTTTCTCTCAATTTTCCAGATCAATAGCTAACCATTATCATGACGATGGACAGTCAATTGGGGGTGGATTTGTTGCACATTTAATTTTTCGGTGGGAATGGTACGTATTTACATCATATTACATGTAGGCCTAGGCCTATACAATGCCTCGCGCATTTGGGGAAATTCATTCCTGGGGAAATTTACTCCAAGAGACGTCTAAATTAAAGACTTTCTACTGCGTAGCTAGTCTATTTTGCATTTCTTAAGAAAAAGTTTTAACAATGACGACAAGTGCGTATGTTGTATAGAAAGATAACGAGCAATGTAGCCTATATAGAGGCAGTTTTTCACAAACACGTAGAAGAAAAATTCCAAATTCACAATTTGCAGTTAAAATATTCATTCACGGGTGGTTACACAACTACAACGGGATATCCGATGACAAACAGATGCTGCGGGCACTAAATAACCGACGCAGTTAGCATCGATTTTTACATGTATAGGCTACATACGTTATAAAAAATCAATGTCTTGGTAAGACGCATGTTCGTGGTAGACTACACAGTACACATCACAGACACACACACACACACACACACTCACACACACAACCACACACTCACACACACACTCACACACTCACACACACACACACACAGGCCTACTCAACTTATACAAACTTATAATTTTTAAATTGCCAAAGCACCAATTCCCATAGTCCTTTATGGAAGCATGTGTAATTATATATTATCCTAACCATGCAATCTCTAACATCCGTTCAAAATGAATGAATGAACGGAAGTACTAAAAAATGCATGTAGGCCTACGTATGGGCTAATGTTCTCTATTAAACCTCCGCATATCAACGACACGAGGACACAGCCCAGGCACTAAACAAATCGGTCTGGACTAAACTCACCATACTAAATGACTCGTCCACAACTAAAAATGCTATTTAAAAAATTGGGAAACTAAAATATGATACATGAAATTCACAGAGGCTTAGCACAAATTATGTCAGACTTAGGTAGGAGTGATCATGATGGGATGATCACAACGGGCAGATGTCAACAGGGTAACACAGTTTTTCTAAACAAATTTATCACACATGCCGCAAACGAAAACTTCGCTCCTCTGCTGTTTTCCTAGGCGTCTTAATTGGTCACCAGCACTGCAGACCAAGTTTCGTTGCCGTCCCAATCGTAATCACTTTCTTCCGACGAATCGACTTCCTCCCCCTCAGCGGAGTCAGCGGCACACTCGGGCACAGTTGGTTTGACAGAGCGATCATTGGCGATTAGAACTGCAAGAAAGATTGTTTCCATTAACTATAAAACCGAAAATCCAATTTCTAGGGCAAAGTCAGATTAAGAGAAAGCTATTCGCATGATCTCCTTCAAGAAGACAATAACTAAATCAAATTCATAGTTCAGAAATGTCTACGGTATTAAATTCTGGAGGCCATCTGAAATTATACGCTGAATCTCATAATAATAATGATCATAATCTCAGATATCTGTCGGAATTTGAGCACTGGACAAAGGCATAGGCCTACGTAAGACTAAGCCGTCGACTAAGAAACGCTTAAATACTATAGGAACCGGTGACCTTGAAACAAGGCAGTGTTTTCAGGAGAAAACAGGACCGCAAAAAAGCCCTCAAAGTGCACGATAGAAGGGGCTAGAATGACATTAATTTAGCTAAAACAGGCAGCCCTAACACGTATGCAGCATTTGTTAATAAGAAACCTATCAGTGAGTCCTGATCGTCAAACGTCATGCATGTATATTATTGGCTGGGTTCATTTTCCCATAAAAAGTAGGCTATACCAATCGTGTTGACATATAAAATCTAAAAAATCTATTGTATACCTGGAATCATGACTTGGAGTGCTTCTATGAGACCCGGTAATTCGGTGTTGCGCGCTTCCGTCGATGACATATCAACTATCCGCACCCCTTCAAGCAAGTTCCTGACTTCAGTGCTAAGGTTTGTGTGTCCATCAACAAGTATAGGAATGATACACTTTTCATATTGCATGGCGTTCGTGAGTTCTGTGTCAAACACCAGACAGAACAGATTGCGGACACGATTCATTTCTATGTTTCAATGATCATGGTCATTACAAGAGGCACGAGGTCAAGGGCGGATCCAGGAATTTTCGAAGGGGGGGGCCAAAAAAATTTTGGGCTGGGGTCGGAAATTTTTTCGTTGATCTTTCGCCGAAAAATCTGATGAACTTTTTTAGTCGTTTTTGGGCGAAACCAGAGCCCCCACCTCTGGGGGAATTGAGGTTTTCGGAGGGGTAGATAATTGACCGTCTGAGAGGAGGGGTGTGGGGAGGGGATATGCCCCTCCCCACCAGAAACTTTTTGAATTTTCACATTGCAATGGTAGCATTTTAAGCTGTTATCTTAACAAATTAGCTGTACTTGTCAGTGCTTGTAAGAGTGCCATAAGGTCTCAATAAATATAGACTTTACTTAAAAACTTCTTTCCCGAAAACTAGATGTTCTTTTTTAAGTAATCCGCCGGAAATCTTCAAAAAGGGTGTTCAATTTTCCTTCCCAAAACACTGATGACATTTTTTGGTCATCCGTGCGAAATCTTAAAAAAGGTGTTTAATTTTTCGTCTAAAAAGAGTGATGACTTTTTATTCATCCATGCGAAATTTTCAAAAAAGGTGTTTAATTTCGCATCCCAAAAAACTGATGACTTGTTGTAGTCATCCCTGCGAAATCTTAAAAAAGGTGTTGAATTTTTCGTCTAAAAGAGTGATGACTTTTTAGTCTCCGGTGCGAAATTTTCAAAAAAAGGTGTTCAATTTAGAATTTAAAAAACTCATGACTTTTTGTAGTCATCCGTGCGAAATCTTAAAAAAGGTGTTTAATTTTTCGTCTAAAAAGAGTGATGACTTTTTAGTCTTCCGTGCGAAATTTTCAAAAAAGGTGTTTAATTTGGCATCCCAAAAAACTGATGACTTTTTGTAGTCATCCTTGCGAAATCTTAAAAAAGGTGTTAAATTTTTCGCCTAAAAAGAGCGATGACTTTTTAGTCTTCCGTGCGAAATTTTCAAAAAAAGGTGTTCAATTTAGCATCCCAAAAACTGATGACTTTTTAAGACTAAAATAAATAAAATACTTCCCACTACAGAATGAAATATAGTAAGATATAAATAAAAACAAGGAGTAAACATGTGTTATCATTCACCGCATTTTCTTGCACATATAGACTAAACTCAAAACTTAACTTGTTTCGCCCTGAAATTTTTTTGGCATCTGCAAAAAATAAATTACATCCCAAACACTGTTGTTAGTGTTAAATTAATTTGTAATTAATAGTTAGTTGTACTTAGTTATAATTGTGTTTATTGGTGTTAATGTTTTTACAATTTACTACGAATATAATTATACACGAATAACATACATTCCATGCCATAAATCATAGTTGGATACTGTTGAAAGATTGTTTCATTTCGATGCTTTATATTAAGACAATGCAATTGCGTGAGAGACTTAGATTAGATTTTAATTACATTTATACATTATTTTTATTATAGATTTTAATTACATTTATACATTAATTCTCCTGTGCATGACTGACACCCTGAATTTTTTTTGGACCACCATGGATGGGGGGGGCCACGTCCCATGGTGATTTGAAATGGGGGGGGGCCATGGCCGGATTGGCCCCCCCCTGGATCCGCCCTTGCACGAGGTAAGAAGAACGGACCCGGAATTTTTTTGGGTGTAGGCTACATTTACCATAATATTATGTTCTCTAAAGGTCCAAAATGAGAATACAGGTCCTATCTCGGGATGCGGGCAGAGAAGATCAAGGTAACGGCCCTCATAAATTGGGAACCATATATCGCAGTCGCCCAGAAATATGCTGCTGAATATCAAACGTAATAGTATTGTATGCCTTAACATATACAATGTGTGTGTGCGTGTGTGTGTGTATGAGTGTGCGTGTATGTATGAGTGGGTGTATGTGAGTGTGTGTGCGCCTGTGTGTATTTGTGTGTGGAAGGAGAGAGATAGAAGCGGCTTACATACACACCCATTACAATACATACATGTAAAATACATATTATTCATATGCATACAAAATACCTGCAAGGTCCTGCATATCTATATCTTTGATGTATTTTACGTAAAAAGTCTACACAGTATTTATTCCTTAAAGTAGCAAAATAAAGCATATTTTCACATTCAATAAGTATACGTGTTATAATATACATTATACGGGTCTATATGTATCACACGATTTGCACGTCGTACAAAAGTAGTGATTAGAGTGAGAGTTCTTTATCCGACACGCGGTAGCCTAACTCTGGTTCTCTGTGCCAATGACCTCTTGACTGCTTCTACGAAAGTGATTTATAACTAGACTGGTTGTCGGCACATTGGAAGTAGGCTTACGTAATAGCTTGTAGATTGGACCCTAGCTCACAGAAGGCGATCTGCATCAACTTCCTGTATATGCGCTGGCTCCTTTGCCCACCAGAGTCGCACGGCCTGCTTAACTTCTATGCTCTGACTCCATAGTTCGTAGGCCGGAAGCCCGTCATTGCGCTGCAGCCATACGATAATATGCAAATACCTTTCGTCTCTTCAATGTTGCCAAGCAGGAAAATGCTGAGGGTGAATAACTCCCGCAAATACTTAAACACAGAATAGACTGACCTCATTACATACTATAATAGCAGACGAGGACGAATAATTATAAAGAATACTACGAAAACAATTAGGCCTATTCTTCTTATGCATCGTATAAGACAATCGGTGATTTGGAATTACCTCTGCTGCACAAACTGCGAGTGAATTCCTTGCACAGAATGGGAACAAACACCGGAGACTGAATGAGTGCGTGGACAAAAGGACCTCCAAACTCGCCGTCCGGTCCTGGAGAAAATCAAAAAGTCGTTACACAAATCTTGATGTTAGCTATGTTGAAGTAATCGCAATTGAATGACAACACATAGTAAGCATGCAATACGAGTTAAGTAGGTATGTAAGGAAGTATTCCCTTTAATTCTCAGATGCAGACATCAGATGCAGACAGAATTCTGCGTTACAAACGACATCGCACATAAGCATTGTTAAGCAATGTTAAGCTACATTCAAAGTCAACAATTATAATCGGAATATAGAATTGGTTAATCACATTCGATCGTTACCCTCCAGGAGAACTCTGTCGTGTGCCTTTGTTCGAAGAGAGTGCTCTGACAGACAGAGCACTCTCTTCGAACAAAGGCAGTCTGTCTGCTCCTTTGCTTGCCCCCATTAAGAAGGCAAGTAATGGAACAAATATTGAACAATAGATGTTCAGGGCTGAGCATAATCGAAGAAAACAGTGCTTTGTCTACCCTTGAGCCCATCTGCTCACAAAAGATGGGGATTTCTTACGGACATATCTTGAGCTTGAAGGGGCGCTATAACAAGTGCGCATACATACATACTAGGGTGCATCAAACGCCCCAAAGTTATCAAAATGCATTGTCCCTAGGCTTAAAATGTTCCTTTTATCTCCAATATATACCTTATCAAAAAGCATAAAAATTCAAAATTGTTTAGGTATCCCACCTCCATTTTTTAAAATGTACATAATTATCATTCGACATACATTACTTATTGAATTTGTCGGATTGTATGGCGTTTTAACAGGACTTGTTTTTGGATTGAAAGAAATATATCATAGTTACTATATGTTTTATGTTTTCATTCATTCATTCATCCATTCATTCATTCATTCATAGCATTTATATAGCGCCCCTTCAAGAAACTACTCAGAGGCACTCTCAAATGCCTGCTGTCAAATAAGAATATTAAGGAGGAGCGCCTTGCAATTGTTGGGAATGCAAAAGAGCAGAAGTTCCTCGGTGTGCCATCTTATGCAATGGGATCACAGAGAAAAACGGAGGACATCATTGCTGATCTGACCATTGATCTCCTGCGCTCATGGCAATGTAGTGACTCCATTGTCAACATGGCATTTGACACAACCGGATCAAATACAGGACACGTTGCTGCTGCTGCTTGTGTTACAATTCAGATGCGGTTAGGTCGAGCTCTTCTCTGGTCAGGATGTCGACATCACGTTGGCGAAGTAATTCTTACACACGTGTTTGAAGATCTTCAAATTGAGACTTCAAAATCACCCGAGGTGGTATTATTCGCAAGGTTTCGTAAGAACTTCCAGCTCCTCAAGACACATCGGTCAGCAACAGAAAGACTATCACGCTTTGATGATAATGTATTCAGTGAGAATGCGAAACCATTCATTGACATTTGCAGAGAACAATTTCGACAGATTTATAGTTCACAGTTGTCCTTTCATAGAGATGACGTTAAGGAATTTGCAGATCTCTGCCTCTTGTTTCTTGATGGAGAAGTAGAAGGAGATAAAGTCACATTCAAGCGACCTGGAGCACTCCACAAGGCCAGATGGATGGCCAAATTGATTTATTCAATCAAGATATGTCTTTTTGAGCAACAGATTGCAAAGCTTCCACGCAACACAATAACAACAGAGCGTCAGGTCACAAAAGTGAGAGACTTCGTGAATTTTGTGACCCTGGTTTACAGCTCTTGGTGGATGACTTGTAGTTCGGTGACTGATGCGCCAAGGAATGACTTGAAGCTATACAAATCATTCTTGCAATATGACTTGCTGAATGCACAGGTCTCCGCGAGTGCTGTTCGTGCCTTCAAACGGCATTTGTGGTATTTAACGGCAGAAATGGTGCCACTTGCACTGTTTAGTAATAATGTTCCAGACACTGAACGACGTGCCCTTGCTAATCGCCTGCTTTCAGTTAAGCGAAAAGAACGCTTGCAGTTGCAGCAGAACAGATCTGGATCGGGCTTTGGGTAACCTAAATTTCCAGATGTAATAACAGCTACAACAACTCTTGCCGATCTTGCAGGGACTGACTCGTGGTGTATGCTTGAAATACTACAAGTTGACACTCAGTTCCTCAACGAAGAGCTGTCCGACTGGTGGAGCCGCAATGACTATCAAACTGCTATGAGAAACATTGAAGCACTCAACGTAATCAATTACTGTGCTGGGAGAGGAGTGATGCTCAGCTCGGATTTTCTGTCAGCATCAAAGACTGAACAGCATTATCAAGATGTGCTCCAAGTTGTGGAACGAGACCGGCAGAGACAATCCAATACGCGCAAACGCAAGCCAACTTCCGAATGACAATATCCGCTTGACATGTGTCATGTAATAGCATCGCAACATAAATGTTTTCACAATTATAGTAATAATAAATATGTTCACTTCTAAGAATCTTTGCAATACTTTGCAATACTTCTGAAGATGGCTCTTGGCTAATACAGCACAGATAATGTTAAGAACTATTGGACCTATCTTTAAAGTCTTTTTGCAGCATAACAATGCATAATTTGTTCAGTGTGTTCGCCATTGTAAAACTTCAGTTGCTGGGTGGGATACCTAGAATATGTCAGAAAATTCTCAAATTTTGGGAAACACACTTTTTTAGTAATAGGAAAAGAAGTGAATTAGGGACAAAAACTTTTGAAAGTTTTTTAACAATTATGGGGCGTTTGATGCACCCTAATACATACATACATACATACATACATACATACATACATACATACATACATACATACATACATACATACATACATACATACATAGTATTACATACATACATACATATCCCGTCCGACAAAGTCGGTTTAATACAGCCTGCAGTCTTCTTCGACCACCAACAAATCGCCATCATGAAGACGACGAGTGACTCAGCCACAAGTGTGGACCTCACAACATCTTGCAATTTGAGTCCATGCAATGCACTTTGCTAAACAGCGTACAATACAAATTGAAAGAAACAGGGATAGTTGGTCAAAAGATGAACCATTTACGATAGTCTTTCAAATGGCAATCTGCATAGAGAATTGGTGCAATAAAACTGTTTCAAATTATTTAGTAACACAACTACTGGAATATTGTTGTCCGCACAAAATCATTGGTCACAGATTACTATAGAAATTGATCAAAAACAATTTGGTGCGGGCGTGTGGGTTGGCTGGTTTAGCACTCATTTAACTCTCTACTGATGCAGTTGCCAAAACAGATACCAAGTGTTACCTTAAGCTCAAGCAATCTGCATAGAGATTGCCATTAACCCTAGTTGTGTTTAGTAGATAATATCGGATTGTGAACAGAGAAGATGAATAGATGATGTATTAGGATGAGCTATAAACTCGTATTATCGTTCATACATGCTCTAATGTTGCACATGTATGGCTAACATTGTATTAATTATTGTATATTATAATATAATATACAATATTATTGTAGATTAAGTACGCACTGTTCTTCTCTTGAATGTCGCCATTGAAGAAAGTCCTGATGCCGCTTTTGTTCAGTTCGCCGACAACATTTCTTGCAATGTCATAATTGTCATTGTATTGGCAATCGAACGGGCAGGACACGCAGACTGACATCTCTGATGAAATGCGGATGTCTATAAGGCCACAAGAAAATATAATCCACGATCAAAAAGCAAAAATTAGCATCTATACTATAAGGCGGAATGTTTGTGTATCTGTGTGTATGTATGTATGTATGTCTGTCCCAAGAAAGGCTCTGAAATCGCATGCATTTGAATGACTAAACATTTTGTAAAATCTTCTTACGCGAATTTGTAGGTCAGCGCGACTATTTTCAGCTCTCAATTCACTTTAAATCCCGAGTTATGGACATTTTAACTTTCAATGCGATTAGCGCCTACAGATTTAAGAAGCCATTTACTGTTGCAACGTTAACTATCGCGTCGCCATTGCTGAGCAGACGACAAGACGTCATGTATCTTGACGTCATTCTCGCCGCTCCCAAATTAATTACGGTACCTAAGCTACTCAAAGGCTGGCTTAGTGTAGAAACCACAGGGAAGCAGAATGTGGCTGTGGGTGTGCACTGTGTATGTATGTTTATACGTCCACAGTTTCGCAGTTATTGACCAGACCCACCCAGCGGAGGGGTTGGTGAATCCTCCTTACCACGGGGGCCTTCGTGCGGACGAAAAGTCGAAATGTTGCTATTTTTAGACATACGCGCAGATTCGGAGCTTAACACCTCAACCCTGCAGCTAGAGATAGAGTGCGACCAGGGCCATCACGCTCAAAGTCAGCACACGCACTCCACACCACAGGGGTGGGGTCAAGGTGGGTCCGGGGTCTGGATACGGGAGGGCGTAGCGGTGGGGAGGGGCGAAAACCGAAATTTCCCGGTCAACGTCGGGAGCCTCTGAGGTTAGGTTGGATGAAGGCTGGGTGGATGCGGGTTGCGGGCTGAGTGTGAATTATGGCCGGGCCGAGAAATGTGTGGACCGAGGTATAGAGGGGTACGGTGGGAGCATGGGGTGTGTGCTGGTGGGGTGGTGCTGGGCAGAGGCGAAGAGCTCAAATATATTCGGCAGCGCCGAATACCACAGGGGTGGGGTCAAGGTGGGACCGGGGCGGGATGGGAACGGGGTATAATGTGGAGCACATTGCTTCGGGATGGAGCGGAGGGAAAGGCGAGGCGGAGGCGAAGTGGGTGCGGAGAGTGTATGTGCATGGGTGCGGGAGGAGCTGGATGGGGGAGGGGTAAGGTGGGTCCGGGAGCAGAGTGAGAGCGAGAAGTATGGAGGGGAGAAACCCCGAAATTCAGCGGTCAACTTCGGATACCAAAAAGGTGAAAAACTAAAATTTCCCGGACAATTCCGGGTACCACAGCTAGTTAGAAATAAGAACTCAAATACAGCAAATTGTACATATAAAGGTAAGTCCTTAGCAACGTCAAATATAGTTGGACCTACCAGTGGTAATGAAACATGCTAGGGTTAGGACTAAGCTCCTGGGTCCTATTAAGTCTTTGAGAAATTAAACTTAGTGCTAAATGAAGGCAACGGTTAAAGTTGGGTTGATGCCATGGTTGGAGGTCACGACATATTTTTGAGTGATGGTTACTTTGTGATATGTTTAGCGTTCAGTCACGGTTGATATTGCACTAATAATCGCAGGCTACACTTTTAGGTAAACGTAGTGCCAGCGTCGTGCTTAGAGGTGAAAATAATGGCATTGAAAATATTGGAATATCCCGGAGTATCCTGAATTCGCTGAATATCATAGGCATTAGACGACATTCTGCATACTTATGAACATAAACTTATTGTGACACATCACATTCAGATCTTTTCCCTAACAAGTCGGCTACCAATCGTGTTGATATCTAAAACAGTTTGCATTGTATACCTGGAATCATGACTCGGATTGCTTCTATGAGACCCGGTAATTCGGTGTTGCGTGCTTCCGTCGATGACATATCAACTATCCGCACCCCTTCAAGCAAATTCCTGAATTCAGTGCTCAGGTAGTGTCCATCAACAAGTAGAGGAATGATGCACTTCTCCCATTTCAAGGCGTACGCGAATTCTGTGGAAAACACCGGAAACACACGATTATGACCAATTCATATTTTACACATGATCGCCAGATTTCATCAAAAATATTTCAAACAAAGCAAAACTTACACCACTTTTAATGAGGTAACCCACCGTTTTTGACGATTCAAAAACGTAACGCAACAAAAAGTAACAAAAAGCGATTTTATTAATTCATATCGAGATTATTATTTTCTGTTAGTACTTAAGATTGATGTCATTTCTGTTCTTGTGATTTTTTTAATTGCATAGGGGCCGTCCATAAAGTACGTCACGCTATTTTTGACCATTTTTGACACACCCTCCCCCTGTCACAAACTGTCACAAATCTCGGACCCCCCCTAAAGTACGTCACACTTTCGAAATTTTTTTTAAAAAGATAACCATTTACCTAACCCTCTAAACCCTAGGATACTATCCCTAATCCCTCTGATAGTGACGTGTGTCCCTAAACGCTTTGATAGTGACGGGAAATCAACTTTTATCCCGCCAAGCCGGGTTTTAGACACGCCTGGCCGGGCCGAGTCGGATTTTAGGTACTAAGAACAAAACAAATATAAAAGAATTTTAAAAATAAATGTGTGACGTCACACATGGCCTGACCCCCTCCCCCTGTCACAAACTGTCACACTTTCTTACACCCCCTCTCCCCCCTGGAGCGTGACGTACTTTATGGACTTCATAGATCTAACTCTACACGGTTACCGGTCGCGATTTCTCAACAGGATTGTTCAATAGAGAGACATATTTTTAACATAAAAACAGCAGAAGAAGACGAAAATATTATTATAGGCCTGCAGCTACTACGAAAACTAAATTCCTTAATGCTTCTTGTAATGCAAGCGTGACTTAGAATTACCTCTGTTGCACATACTGCTGCGAGTGAATCCCTCAAACAGAATGGGAACAAACACGGGAGACTGGATGAGCGCCCGTATAGCAGGACCTCCGAATTTGCCGTTCCATCCTGGAGATAAAGACAAGACGTTTCACAAATCTTATTTATGGACTATTATAGGCCCAATATTATGTATACTATGTATGTATGTATGTATGTATGTATGTATGTATGTATGTATGTATGTATGTATGTATGTATGTATGTATGTATGTATGTATGTATGTATGTATGTATGTATGTATGTATGTATGTATGTATGTATGTATGTATGTATGAATGTATGTATGTATGTATGTATGTATGTATGTATGTATGTATGTATGTATGTATGTATGTATGTATGTAGGTATGTATGTATGTATGTATGTAATGTGTGTGCATGTGTGCATAAACCGAAGTCAACGGACCGCATCCAGGATATAATACCGAATGAAGTGGAAAAGATTCTGTTTTGAAAGAACCATAAGAGGTGAATTGCACAAGAAGTCTTGTCAGGAAGATGCAAAGTCATGTCCTATGGTGGTAAAGATATGGGACCAATCGCACGATGGCTAAGCGTCATTTGAAAGAAGGGCAAACGAGTCAGGTTAGTGTTGGGTTCCCAGGAGCGCGAGGAGTCAAATGAGGATGACGACCAGGTTACAGACACTATAGAGTAATACGAAAATACAAGCAAAGAATAATTTGTCATTGAGTTAAGGTGACAGTTACTCTAACTAGCTGTTGCATAATACAAAACAAGGTAAATTGAGTCTTTGTAGCATTTAGACAAAGTCTACTATTCGACATCGAATTATGAGGTCAGAAACAGGGTGACCGGTCAAAAGGGCGCCCTTTTGTCGGCGCCCTTATGTCGGCGCCTGTTTGTCCTGCGCCCTTTTGACGGGGTGCCCAGAAACAGCACAATCAATATAAAGAAACAGGGAGAGTAGGTCAAAAGATGAACCATTTACGATAGTCTGGCAAATGACAATCCGCATGGAGATTGCCATTAGCTCTAGCTGTGTTCAGTAAATAAAAACCGAATGTCAACAGTAAAGAGAATGTATTAGGATGGATTAGAAACTGGAATAGCGTGGTTCATACATGCTTTAACATTGCACGTATGACTTAGATCTATAATAAGCTTAATCATAGACTCACTATACTTACTCCAATCCTCTGTAATGTCGCCGTTGTAGAAAGTCTTGATGCCGACTTTGTTCAATTCGATGACAACATTTTTTGCGATGTGTTTATACTTGCAGTCATACGGACAGCATACACAGACTGCCATCTGTGGTTAAATGCAGTTGTCTGCAGCCACAAGCAAATATATTTTATGATTAACAAGTGAAAACGAACAGTAAAAATGAAAACCGTATCCAAACTTGTTTCGATTTGATCTGCCATTTAAAATTTCTAATAAAAGGTCTTGCTTTGAAGTTATTGATGATCAAAGTTCTTTTTGATATAGCTACAAATGTGCGCTACTTACTAGCCGCAGATGTTACCAGAACGCCCACACAGAATCATTTCCCTCCCATACTCGCAGTACTACTTTGGCTAAAGTCCCAGAGACAATCCACCTCAGAGTCTTATCCAAATCCACAACTCACTACAACCTTCCAATACTCAAATATCGTCGCGAACTTCACGATCCAGCCAACTGGCTCTACCCGCGATCATCTTTCGTTCTCACTCTTTCTAGAGCTCATCTCTAGTTTTTCAACCGAGCCATGTCCAACACCACACCAGGTTTTTGGGACGATCTTCTTCCTGAAGTTTGGCCCATCCACCATCATTGACACAGTACCCTTCCTCAGGCTCCTATAGGCCTATCCATCAGGCCTCACGCTTTCCAATAGAAACTGCTGTCTCGTCTCTTTGAGAACAGAACTCACCTTCCGACTCAACGGAACTCCACCTTCAAACCATCGACCACAGCAACATCTGCCCTAACATCTACTCTGACCCTCTGACACTCTGGAGGCCGGACTCGGACCTCTTCCAGGTCACAATTTGGACAACCCCTCTGACTTGACTAACTACTCGTGAATAAGTTAATTGGTGTCATGCGTTTTTTGGCTTTCAAGTGGCGCTTTTGAAGTTTGGAGATTATGAGCACGATTTCGATTACGATAACGACGCTTAAAGCGAGAGAATAGAGTCAACGCTTTTGTCTACAGCGACAAAAATTTAAACTAGAAGGACTCAGGACGCTAATAATTATGTTTTAATTATTGACATCTTGTCAGTTGTCAGATATTAAAAATAATTGGATAAAGCATAATAATTGCTTTCATCTAATACCGGTATATATTAATTTTCAGTAGGTATGTGTGTTTGTTTGTTTGTTTGTTTGTGTGTTAGCTATGCACGGCCACAGTTTTGAAGCAACCGACCCCAATCCTTCGCAGGGGTCGGGGTCGACCCGACACTGGTCATTGGGGGTCGGTGAATCTCTGCCACCACGGGGGTAAAAAGGGTGGGGGCAAAAACTCTCATTTTCCCTGTTGGCCGTTTCCCTCACAGGTTTATGACAGCACTTTTTTTTATAAAAGCAGCGGTTGACACCGTTTTAGAGGTGTTTAAGGCCAGGTAGGAGGGAGGGAGGTAAGGAGGGTGGTAGGGTGAGAAGGAGGGTGGGATGTAAGGGATGGTGGGAGGGAGGGTGGTAAGGAGGGAGGGAGGGTGGGAGAGTGGAAAGGATGGAATGAGGGTGGGAGGGATGGTGAGTTGGAGGGAGGGACGGAGGGAGGGATTGGCGGGGAACAGCCCGAATCCTTAAATTCCCGGGCAACTCCGGGTACCCCAGCTAGTAGTAAAATACTAGTGTAAAGAGCCATTTTGAGTCCATTAACCCATTTAATTTCGATTTTACTTTTTTTTAAATAAATATGCGACTGTCAACGCCGTAGCCTATTGACAGGAAACAAGTTGGGGCCGCTCATCGTTTGTTGCCTTGAGCCTCGCATGCTACAGGGCCGGGTCTGATCCAACCAGTCTTCTTCCGTTTATGGCACGTTCTGGTGATGTCACGCTTGTTACATGTTTAACGACACTGCCATATCAAAGACGATTAGGCCCTAGTGTCGCCCTCCTCTTTTATCTAGGCTTGGGACTGGCACTGGCAGAGAGCAACCAGTGGCGGAGTTGATGATGTCACTTGCTTCCACCCTTTATATTGATGGATTAGGCTACTTTGCTTAACTGAGTCACCTAGCGTATTTGTGTGGCCTCACCCTTTATAAGGGTTAACCCGCACTGGCGCTTAACACCTCAATTGCTAGTTGAAGTAAATAGGCCTACAATGCAGAGGTGGGAGGCCTCTTGCTTGATCTCCGAGAGAAGTGCCATAAGCAAAATAGCTCGTTACCTGTTTTGCAGGCAAACAGCTGGCTTGATGCATGTCTAACGGTTATAAGCCTTATATGATTACATCTGCAAGAGCAGACAATAATGTATGGATGGTTCAATTCCACAAAACGTGAGATGAAATGAAAATCCAATGTTCATGGACGATGGAGGAAATATTCAGACAACCGTAAAACACACGTAGGCCTTTGTAATAATTATTGTACTCACATCTATACACACAGACAAAACTAAAATCGTGGATTTAGTTCGATTCGCAGTGTTCCTTTCACTTAGGCCTAATCCAACTGAGACAGCCTTAAAACTAGGTCTATTTTCACGGGTCGGCTGTTTGCCCAAATGGTTACGAAGATCAAATTACAAAATTAATGAGTTGCATGATTTGTGAATGAAAGCTGTAAAACGTTAACATGATTTTAACTTAAAATAGGTCGAAAGGCTGTTCTGTTTATGACATCGGAAACCGATGACGTAAAATCCATTATCTTGCAACTCTACAGTATCATAAAAAAATTATTATAGTCTATATAGCGCTTTATTTAGACTTATCTTTAAAAAATACTATATGAGCCAGTAGTTGAATATAATATTATTGGAAATTCGTGGATTTGAGCTTTGTATTACTAGGAATTGTCGACCTTGCCATGACATTGTGCCTTTAAAGCTATAGGTTTCGCTTCGTTATCTTGTTAAAGACAGGCCTAAATCAAATCGTATCCGGGTGTTTTGTTGAATCGACATTGGACCATTGCATATCAAGCTTTGCTGCAATATTATTGCTAACTTTTAATTAAGCAAGGACTACCATGGTCCAATACAGCGCCTTTGCCATTGTAGGGCTGTAGGTCCTTCTATGTGGAACGACCTCTCTCAATCTACCCGTAGTAAGATCTTATTGGGGGTGTCATATTCAACCCTTCGCTGCTTGAAGTCTTCCTTATTTCCTCTGGGCTGTCAGCCTGTCACGCTGAGAGCACCTCTGAATAGCTAGTAGGTTACTGTAAAAGGCGCTTTATAAATTCCCATATGCAATAAATACATTACAATATTGCACGAAAAATACAAAGTCTAAATCCACGAATGTGCAATTATATTCAACTCATAAAATTATCCAGCTTGGCTTAAGTTTGACTTTCTTCCTTCTTGTCGAGAGATTTCCGTCTCTCACCTTCCTCTCTTCGTCCACTATACGCCCACGTGACAGACATCACCATCTGGTCCCGCGAGCAAGGACTGCCTTGGCCAAAACTTCATTGGTCCTGCTCGTTGGAACCAGCTCTCTCCATCGGTTTTATGTTGCTGGATTTCTGAACTTGGTTTCAGAAACGTTTCATTCTTATTAACAATTGCAGAGTTGAATGCCTGGAAGATTTTCGTCCAAGAATAGGCCCTACTGTTAGATAGGAAGAAATTCTCTCAACTCCTGATCTAAGCGCAAACGAGGGCACGAAGGCCAGTCTGATATTTCTTGCATTGTCCCTACCTTTCAAAAGCTCTTCTCACTAGTGTTGATGATTGTTATAGTTTTGCTAAAATGAGCGAAACGCGTAGTGGGTTTTGTGCCAATGATCACGAATAATACGTATACGACCTAGAAACTCTGCAAGGAAATCTCAATGATTATTGTACAGAATCAGCATCAGCATCTTGAACGCAATTATCTTAAACTTCAGAACAAATAAAAAATAAGTAGCCCTCGGCGATAGGCTATCATTACTTAAGAAACAGTTTAAACAAAAACAACAATTGCGTGGGCCTATTTGTAGGCCTATAAAAAAGATTATGAGAAATCATGCGACAGTTTTTCACGAACACAAACGACATCGAGTTGCGGTCTTGTCAACCTGTTTTCTCATTATGCAAATATAATATATACATATATATATATACATTTAAATTCTAATTCGCAGTTTACAGCTAAATATTCATTCATAGCTGGTTACATATGGTAACTACTATAAACAAACATGTGATTAAAATTAATTATAGGCCCCTATGTTCCAATTCACGTAGTCGTTCATAGAAAAATATGTAATTAACCATGTATTCTTTAAAATCCGAATCAAATGAATGAAAGAATGAACGCATAAGTTCTTGTAGCCTATAGACCTATATAATGCAAGCCTACTCTGCAAAACCTCCATGCCAAACACACGACGACACGTAACCAAATCGGTCTGGCTCAAACTCAACAAATTAGACTGATCTACATCTAAAACGGCAATTAAAACTCACGGGAAACTAGACAACGATACAAGAAATTCCTATAATATGCCTATAGACATAGCACAGATTCTGTCAGAGTTATAAAACAATGATGGCATGATCACAGCAGGCAACAGATGTCATCACGGTAATGCGGTTGTTATAGATGAATTTAGGCCTATCCTAAAAGAAATCCTCTTTTATTGCTGTTCTCTAGGCGTTTTCGTCGCCCATTGAAGACTCGTCTCCGTTGCCTTCATCCTCCTCATCATCGTCCCAAGTCTCCTCAGTTTCGTCCTCGTCAGGTTCGACTGCCACGGCCACAGCCGACACAGCAGACCGATCATTGTCGACCAAAACTACAAGAAAGATTTTGTTTAGCACAATAAAAAGCGAAAATCCAATTTCCATCGTAAACCCAGATGAGCAGAAAACTATTCGTAGGTTTTCCTTCAAAATGACAATGACTGCAGCATGTTCGTAGTTCATAAATGATTACTAATAAGTTCAGCGGTGACCTCGAATTAGATCTAAGATCTGTCTGAATTTGAGCCCTTGCCATAGGCATACGTGAGCATAACCACTGAGAAAGTCTGAAACACCTTGCAAGAAGGCGGTGTTTTCAGAAGGGAAAATTACTGCATAAATTGTTTAAATGGATCATTAAAGGCTTTCTGAATTAGATTTGCTAAAGCAAGCACCCTTAACACGCACACAGAATTTGTTAATGTGAAACCTTTCAGTGATAAAAAGAAGAAGAAAATAGACCAGCGATGGCAATAATCATTTATTTAATTTGATTTTCAATATATCTACGTATGCAACTGGACAGTTATAGCCTATATGCTCTAACAATCTCTCAAAGAGCATCCCTTGAGAACTGCCCAAACGCTCCAAATAAATTCGGCCAATACAGTTCACCGATTACTGCGCTAAGAACTACGACTGTTGTCACACCACAGATTGTGGCAAAATGTCATGAAAGAATTAGTATTTAAAGATGAAGTGCGTGGTCCCGTTGGTGCAAATGTTTTCGAAGATACCTTCATGCTAATTATATTAAATGGCATTCTACATATAATTGAACAAAGTCCTAAGGCTTGCACATTACAGACATGAGTGCATGCACTCGTGCATGCCAACTTTTTATTTCGATGTACATGTCATGTAGACCTATGGTTTCAACTTTCAAGAGCTCTTATCGTCAAACGCATCGCATATATTATTAGTGCATGGTCGGGTACATTTCCTTTTTCCTACAAAGTAGGCTAGGCACACTGATAACTAGAACAGCCTATAGACCTACCTGGAATCAGTGTTCTGAGTGTTCCAATGAGAGTAGGCAATTCGGCATTGAATGTATCAGGCGATGAAAGATCAACGATTCTCATTCCTCCGATCAGATTTCTGATTTCCGTCGTGATGTAGTGTCCGTCAATAACAATAGGTACGATACATTTTTCCCATTGCATGGCGTAGGCGAGCTCTGTGCAAGACACCAGAAAAACATTCGAGCAACGAGTCATTTCTAGCCTTCTAGGTGATGATGATAATGATGGTGCTCTGCCCGTAGGCAGGTTCGTTACGCCCCTGGGGATGAGATGAGTGAGTTTCCCGTTGCCTTCCCCACAGACAATGATGGACAAGCAACTTGCCCAAGGTCGCTCCGCAGCAGCTTGCACCCCTGCGTCCCACACGTGCTAGCCCGAGATATCTAAATTTCTGAATGTCAACTCCCAGCCCGGGGCTTGAACCGCAGTCCGTTGCAACCAACAGACGTATGCCGCTCGCGCTTACCGGTGTAGCTAACTAGGCCAGACCTTCTATGTATCAATGATTATTAAGTCATTAGTCTGCAAGAAGCAGGGATCCTGCCGCCATATTCGTGGACATTTACCCATAAGTTATGGGTTCTATTATGGGTCCAATAATTTTATGAGAATATAGGTAGGTCTTATATCGGGACGCGGGCATAGGAGGTCATAACAACGGATTTTCCTACCTAATGAAGGTGTGAGATATGTACGTATGACATGTACACTTGTTATAGCGTCCCTTCAAGAATTTTACTTAGAAGAGCTCCCGATTACAGCGCCGACACCGAATCGGAGTTTCACACCGAAGCGCTTGAGCAATTGAGAGTGAATGACTTTCCCAAGATCCCTACGCGGCGGCGACTTGATATGGATTCGAACCTGCAACCCTCGGGCTGCAAGGCAACGAACATACCCACTACGCCACCGCACCCTCTCTATAGGCCTAATAAGAGAGTCGGGTATAAGCACATGAAATAATGTCGCATGCAGTATCATGATAGGTGTGTTTTAAAAGGTTATGAACTTCAACGAGTGTGCATAGGAAAAATCAAGGACTGATATGAACCTGTTTTTTAAACTCGAAATGATCATCAGCAGCAAAATTAAGCCTTATTGTAGGCCTATGGGTAACAAACCATGTTAGTCTGGTTAGGAAACCAGTTGCCGTCGTTCATTGCAGTGGATGATATGCGAATACCTAATTTCGTCTTCTCAATCTCGTCTAAGCTTATAGCAGGAAAGATGCTAACAGTGAACTCATATCGAGATTCTTTTTATCATAGATTAGACTGACCTCAGAAAAGAGCAGACGAGGACGAAACACACAATTAGTAAGAACACAACTTCAATTCATTGTGTAGCCATAACATAAACTGTGATTTAGGCTTACCTTTAAAGCTCGAACCACGAGCGAATCCCTGGCATATCACTGGTATGAAAACGGGCGACTGAACGAGTGCCTTGATAATTGCACCCCCTGATCCTGGAGAAAAACAAAGTCATTTCACAAAATCATAATTTATTGTTAGCCATATAGTAAAGTAACTGTAATTGAACGACGTCACATTTGTTTGTATGTATGTTGTTTGTATGTGCACTTGTCAGAGCGACCCTTCAAGCTCGCTACTCAGAGGCACTCCCGACTGCAGAGCGGACACTGCATCGGAGTTTCACGCCGAAGCGCTGAGCAAATGCGAATGAAGGACTTGCCCAAGGTCCCTAAGCGGTGACTTGAGGTGGATTCGAACCTCGAACCTTCCGGCTTCAAGGCAACGACGCCACCACTACACCACCGCGCCCCACATATGCCTCCATAATACGAGCTGCACTGTGCTTAGCATCGTAGGTCCACTGTAATACGGCAATTCGATGAATCATTCAATCAAAAAAGGCCCTTCAAGATAGCTACTCAGAGGCGCTCCAGACTAGACCACGGTTGAAAATGACAGCTCCCTTAGTGAAAGCACGCAGTGATATGAAACCAGCGCAAGACATCAGGCTCGTACAAAGTATGTCTACTGATAATTATGCGCAAAGCATGACCGATTGAAGCCAAAAGGAGTAGCGGCGACAGAGGGGCTAGAAGGCTAAGCCCCCTAAAAAGGCCATATGGTTATTTTATATGTAAAAACTGAAATATTTCCACGATAAGCCCCCTAAAAAATAAATAGGGCCTACATACATGAGATTTCGACCAAATGACTAAGAAAAGGTCGTCAGAAATTTTGGCGGAAGAAAATGGAAAACAATTTCCATGAGATTTCGAGCGAATGACTATTGACTAAAAAAGGTCGTCAAAAATTTTGGCGGATGAAAATAGAAAATCTCCTCTGCGAGGATTCAGCCCCTCCCCAAAACCGAAATCCTGGCGCCGCCATTGGCCAAAAGACGCCGTCTTGGAAGACCCATTAGCACTGGCACTGGCGGGAACACACAAACGTACGAACTATTCTGGTAAAGACAGGGAAAGAGACAGATCGTGCCTACAATACTTGTGAGCCGCTGAAAGAAGCAATGCATATATCAGGTTAAACTTGTTTCCCTTGAATGCGAGGGATTTGTCAAGTTTGACGCCCAGGAGCCCGCATAGGCACTAGAAGAACATGCATAAGCAAAGAATGCCTCGGTGAGCTAAGTTGACAGTTAGCCTAAGTTTTGCTAGCTGTTGCGAAGCCCCAAAGCAGATCAATTGAGTCTTTATAGCATTTAGACGAGTCGGTTAGTTGACATCCAAAAGGGAAGATCAGAAACAGGACAGAGCGAGAGTTGATCAAAATAGGAACCACAGGCTAGTCTGTATACAAATTATACATGTAGGCCTATAAACGAAAGTCTGGCTCGCTCGCTTAGCTATACATCGGTAAGAGCGCTGGCCGCGACTCTGTGAAAGAGAGCGTGCGGGCCGCGGTTCTCTTCCCGAAGGTGGCTACATGTATTTCAGAGATTCAAAATCTCGGGCTACCACGGTTCAGTCAACGGGGACCTAAATGGCGTGGCGACACTAATCATCTTTGAAGTGGCAGTGTCGTTAAACAGCAACATTGCAACAAGCTAAGCGAAAGTCTGGCAAATGACAATCTGCATCGAGATCACCATTAGACTTATGTTCAGTAAATAATAGCGGAATGTTAACAGTTAAGAGAATATACAGTAGAGACGGGTTGGACACTGGTAAGTGGTAACATGGTTCATATACAATTATACAAGTCATGCTCTAGTGTTGCACTTGCATACGGCTTATATTGTAGATAATTAACTACGCACTCATCTCAGCTGGAATATCTCCGTTGTAAAAAGTCTTGATATCGGCTTTATTCAGCTCCACAAACACATTTCGAGCGATGTCTTTGTGCTGACAATCGAACGTGCAAGATATATAGGCTGACATCTCGGCTGAATTACGGCTAAAAGCAAAATAGCATAATCCACAATAAAACAGAGTGGAGATAACCATTAAAAATTAGAAATTAAATACAGCTGCACTTTAAAAGTAAGCCCAAGTCTTCTTAAACGCCGGATTTTTAACCAGTAGTATAGGCCTAACGAAATTTAGGGTTAGGACTAAACTCTGAAGATCCTGTAAAGGCTTTGGAATATGACGACTGGTGTTGAATTAAGGCAACGGCTAGAGTTGGGTTGATGCCATGGTTAGCGTTCCTGGTATATTGGGTGTTATGGTTACTTTGTAATGGATGTACCGTATAATATATAGTCATGGTTGAAATTTTATAGTAATAACTAGCTGTACCCGGCCACGCCTTGCTGTGGCTGAAAAGACTGTCCAACTCTCCCTTCCTACGTCCCCTCCCCTTTCTCCTCCCGAGCTTGGCTTTCGAGTGTCGTTTTAGAAATTTGGAGGTTTCGGCTATAATTATTACCTCCATCCTGTCCGCCTACAGACACACATTTATTTAGGCCTATGCAATGTATGCATGCAATAATATATCGTGGCAACTCTTCATAAACATCGTATGTCCATAAAAGTTAATTCTGAGATAAACACAAAAAACTGTTTATTTTGTTAATTTATTAATACATATGCAAAATATTACATAGCATCATTCAGAAACATATCAGAAGACTAAATTAAAACTGTAAATTAATTAATTCACATCACACTGTGAATTATATCAAATTTGTATATCAAATTTTGGTTTAGGCCTATACGATATTTTCCCGGATATTTATACATTTTACGTGCTAGTGCAAATTATCATATAGTTCATTCCCAACAGTTTTATTAAATAAGTTGCTCAAAGAAGTTGTGGTGAGCTTGTGGGATTACAATACGCCATTATTTAACTAAGGTAGCTTTTAATCGTTAAAAAATAGCGCGTGTTAGCCGTACGATTGGTCTCAGCAATAACTATTATTTTGGATGTACGATATTTTGCAAGGCGCAATCCGAGCCTTGGTCAGTTGGTCTGATAGGATAATTTGCGTCATGTGATATAACTCTGTATTCCTATTCGCTATGGATATAGGGTTTTTTGCAGGACATGAAGGATGTTTTGACACGTCGAATGACACTAACAGTCTAATATAGGCCAAAAGTGGATATACGATGTTTATGAAGAGTTGCCACGATATACAGATGGGTGGATAATAATACACGCACGATGTCATGCATATTCGTTAAGTATAGGCCTATAGCCTACGATCACCGTCTTCAGACAAAAAGGTCTGTGTGATAATCCTTTCAGAACATAGAAGATGGTCTTGAAGTCGCCTGGGAATCGTAGGATGGTTCACCCGGCGACCGGTGTCACGTGATAATCTATCCACACTTAAAGCTATATATCCGGGGGGATGAATTAATCTATCACCCGGATTTAATATACCGGTCTAGACTCTTCGGGGGGGGGGATAAACGTCACATAGGCTACCGAGGTTTCAGCCCAACTTAGACTATTAGCTGAAAGAAGCGAAAGCTATGGATGCTACAAAATCCGAAACTTAGGCCTACAATAGACATAGACATAGGCCTAGACATAGACATTTTTTATTGATCCCAATTTCAATCATATAGCAAACATGTAACTAAGTAAACATAATCAGAATTAAGCAAAATTCACATAAAGAGTAGGCAGAATAACAACCTTGGGAGCAATAGGCACACCAAAAGGGACAAGTCCCGCTAGGTAGGGGACCTAAATACCATTGAGAAGTAGCCTACAATAAGACAATGAACAGTGAGCAGTAAACCTGTAGGGAACATTAGAATGCATCAAATTTACTTAACTATGAAACAAGAAACAAAAAGAGAATTTATAGGAACAGAAGCAATCACTGAAATGATAAAACACTGAGCATGAACGACGACGAAAATAATCAGGCAAGCAAACCAAAGACCTTATATAGTCTACGAATTTTGAGCAAACCATAAGTATGTAGGGTTCAAAATTATACTTACATACTATATACACAGTACACAGTTACACAAAAATTAAACGCGCGGAGTTTGTTTGATACGCTTTTTCCTTTCGCTTAGTTCCGCTGAGAAATATTCTTAAGACGAGGCTTAATTTCTCGCATCTGCTTTTGTACAATCCTAACCAAAATAAAATTACGAATATAAAATAACAATAAATTTGCGAACGACTTGATTAGAAAATGTTACCTAACTTAATACAATTGTTTCGAAAGGCTGTTATGCTTATGACATCATTTACCTTAATGACGTAAAATCTTATGTGCGCCTATTATTGTCTTGCTACTCAATATAGCGCTATAATTTTACGGTAAAAAAACTATCGCCAGGGATTAGCGATTGGGTTATTTTAGCCTTTACGATCCTATAGGATTTCGCTTCATTAATTCGCTACAGGCAGATTTAGAACTGACCGTAAAATTGAAGAGTAGCCTAATTAAGCTATCCAATACTTTCGTTTAATCGACATTGCCCACTGCACACCAAGATGTTTTGCAATGCAAAATGCAAAGTCTAAAATAGCCTAAAAGAATAGGAAGAGCAATTCTCGCTAACATAATTCAAATAAGACTATAGGTCTAGGCCCTATAATTTCATATAGCCTAGGCCTATAGTTATAATTCAACGACAAGCTCATACAGTATGTATGTGAAATCAGGGTCGGATTAAGACATGTTCGGCCGAACAGAGGTCCCCACACTTTAGGGGCCCCCCACACATGCAATAGAAATTTTTTCATCATTGCTAATTATAAGAGTAAACTGAGTTCAAAATATATGAAAAATTATCAAATTATTCAAAAACTAGTGACTTTAGCATTATGCAATTTTTGACCATGTTGAGGCCCTTATTGCAGTTTTCATTGCCAGGCAGATTGATCTTAAAATAAGTCAGAAATGCTAGTAAGAGTTATACGTTTTTTGCTTATTTAAAAATTGTGGGGGCCCTTATTGTAGTTTTCATTGCCAGGCAGATTGATCTTGAAATCAGTCGGAAATGCTAGTAAGATTTATACGCTTTTGCTTATTTAAACACTTAATGCATCACCTGATCAAAACTCCAGTGCTATATGCTACGCATTGTGAGATGGCGTGATAATAACATTGAGTAGGTCTACATGCAGATTGCAGAACGCACTCTATTTTTACGAATTCAATCAATCTCATAAATCAATATCGAGTCCCTTCAAATTTTTACTCGAAGGCGCTCCCAACGCAGGCGTTGTCAAAAAGAAAAGTTGAGAAGACGAAAGAAAGAGCCAGCAGAGTCACGGGAAGCGAGAGAGCCACGGGGAGGCTATTCCAGATAACTGTGCCCACAACCGAGAATGCTCGTCGTTGCATGGTCACAATACTCGAAAAAGAACAAGGAATTCTCCACGAGCAGCTGAGCGCAGTGAACGGCTGTCTAGAGAGATGCACACCGATCGAGGTGAAAGCTCACATAGATCTAAGCAGTATGGAGCCTGAGCCAGGGTCTACTACTGGCATAACCGCGAAAATATATTTTAGTTTGTAAACAGTGTGGGGGTCATGCACAGCAGGGCAAATCAGACCAAATGCCCTGCATGGTAAGAAATATTTGCCCTGGCCGTTATTCTGCCGCAGGTCCACCCGAAATCTTCATAGTCAAGAATTTATTTTAGGCATAAAATCGCTTCTGGACTGTTTGCTTGTACGAATGCTGTGCGCTGGTCAGGAGAATGACTAACCATGAATCACTTTAATATTCTCAAACCGTAAAAGATATATCGGTTGTTTAAGACTATTAAAAGACCTGTTGATAATGTTTAAAATAATATAAGTAATGAATTAATAATAAACGAATGTTGATTCGTTGAATATAACACGTTTTGTGAATCATTTTGTCGTGCTTCTGTAAGGTTTGGGCCTCACAGTTTTACCGAACAGGGCACCCACATTAATTTTGTTAATCCGGCCGTGTGTGAAATAACGATGCAGAGGGCATGACTATTAAAGGAATTTTTTAACTGCTCAGTGCTCAGCCTGTTTTTTTCCTTCCCATCATCCATGGTAAATTACTGTCAAACGGATGGCCATGACCTTTTCTACTATTTCTAGCTGCATAGAAGAGCTTCTACAACTGCATAAAATCATTTGAAACTGCACGCCATGTCAAGAACTGCATGAGCACCATAAAAGTCCGGGCAGACAGAGGTGTTGTGCAGTGAGTTTTGGCAAGACATGTAAACCTAAAGATTAACCGTAAAAATTTCAATTAGTCATCGTAATATCCAAATTTATAAAGCGCCACTTGAAAGCAACGCGCAGGGCACCAGCTTATTAACGAGCTCTCAATCGATAGTCACTGTTGACAGTTGATACGCCTTTATGCAGGGCGGGATTAAGAAATGTGGGTCCCTAATCGATATTTTTTGGGGATCTTCGGCCAAAAAATCTGATGACCTCTTTTAGAATATAGGCCTACCCTTTTCCCCTTTTCTCCTTTTTCCAGTCGTTTGGTCGAAATTTCCTCATTTTTTCCCGCATGTGTGGTGGCCCCCTAAAGTGTAGGAGGCCCTGTTCGGCTGAACATTTTGAACATGCCTTAATCCGGCTCCGCCTTTATGGATGAATGACTTCATAAATTATTAGTCCATGTCATTTAGTCTATACTAAATGAAGCAATTAACAGGGCATCATCAATACTGTGCCAATTCATCGTTAAAATCACGAGTAATCACGAGTCAGGTTAGTTTAAAAAGCGGTTCTGAACCTTGCATCAGCTCGGCGCTTTGTAATGACCTTCAGCAAATACTTGACAATAATTATTGACATACAACATGCAGTGTTTAATCTAGACGTCTCTGGGGGGGGGAAATTTCCCCCCCCAGGATTGACATTTCCCCCCCCAGAAAAATTTCACAAAATGTTATTGGTTTTTAGTAACTTTTTCATCGTTGTTTTACTTGAAGTGTTATAATATACCGTGATATTATTTACTATTATATGATTATAATGACATTATTTACTACTATAATATACGATACTATCATGTTGCAATGAATATAACTTACTGTATATATTTAGATAAACACTATTTTTTTCTAGCTAAAAACAGAGATGACATCTCCTCCAGAAAAATTTGTCAAAATGGTAATAGTATTTAGTTGCTGTTTAGTGTTTACATCATTGCATTGCATGAACTGTTATAATAATATAACCACAATATTATTTACTGCTGCATGGTTGTAGTAATTATTTACTGTTATATTATATGACAAAATCCAGCAAAAATGAGTATAATTTACTGTTAATATTTGTACAAATACTATTTTTGTACAACTGAATGGCTATCAAGTGCTATCCTTCACATTTTAAACTGTCAAATTTCAAAATGTTTTGGTCCTATTATCTGAACACTTAGTAAAACAACATCATTACTACAAGACTAGTGGCTTCTTGATTTTGGTACCTGTAGTTTATTAGCTCTTGGTAGATTTGTGTACCATTAAATATGATTTCGGAAAGTGTGTACTGGTCAGCAACTCAGGGCCATATGGAGAAACTGGAATAAGCTGACAGTTTCTGATTACAGTGCTGAAAAGTCAGCTTATTTACTCAATACATGTAAACAGTAATTCATTAGAATAACCCAGCAACAGCAGAACTGAGCTGCTGAACACGATACATAAAGATTTTTTAAATTGTAATTATATAATATATATATATTGAAATCCTAAAACACTTTTTATCAGTACTGAAATAATGAAGTTATTTTGTTAAAATTTAATGGCTTCTTCAAAGGGTACCATTGCAATGTGGAAATTCAAGAAGTTTCTAATGAGTCACTGAAAAAGTACAGCTATTGTGTTAAGATGACACCTTAAAATACTGCCATTGCAATGTGGAAATTAAAAAAGTTTCTAATGGGTCACTGAAAAAGTACAGCAATTTTTTTTAACATGACACCTTAAAATGTTGCCATTGCAATTTTGAAATTCTAAAAGTTTCTAATGGGTCACTGAAAAAAGTACAGCTATTTTGTTAAGATGACACCTTAAAATGCGGCCATTGCAATGTGGAAATTCCAAAAAAATTAATGTGTCACTGAAAAAGTACAGCTATTGTGTTAAGATGACACCTTAAAATGCTGCCATTGCAACATGAAAATTCAAAAAATTTCTAATGGGTCACTGAAAAAGTACAGCTATTTTGTTAAGGTGACACCTTAAAATATTGCCATTGCAATGTGGAAATTAAAAAAGTTTCTAATGGGTCACTGAAAAAGTACAGCTATTTTGTTAAGATGACATCTTAAAATATTGCCATTGCAATGTGGAAATTAAAAAAGTTTCTAATGGGTCACTGAAAAAGTACAGCTATTTTGTTAAGATGACATCTTAAAATACTGCCATTGCAATGTGGACATTCAAAAAATTTCTAATAGGCCACTGAAAAAGTACAGCTATTTTGTTAAGATGACACCTTAAAATACTGCCATTGCAATGTGGAAATTCAAAAAGTTTCTAATGGACCACTGAAAAAGTACAGCTATTTTGTTAAGACGACTCCTTAAAATGCTGCCATTGCAATGTGGAAATTCAAAAAGTTTCTAATGGACCAGTGAAAAATTACAGCTTTTTTGTTAAGACGACTCCTTAAAATGCTGCCATTGCAATGTGGAAATTCAAAAAATTTCTAATTGGTCACTGAAAAAGTACAGCTATTTTGTTAAGGTGACACCTTAAAATACTGCCATTGCAATGTGGAAATTAAAAAAGTTTCTAATGGGTCACTGAAAAAGTACAGCTATTTTGTTAAGATGACATCTTAAAATACTGCCATTGCAATGTGGAAATTCAAAAAGTTTCTAATGGACCACTGAAAAAGTACAGCTATTTTGTTAAGATGACACTTTAAAATACTGCCATTGCAATGTGAACATTCACAAAACTTCTAATGGGGAGGGGGATTTGCCCCCTCCCCATTACCCCCCCATCAGTGCGCTACGCGCCTCACGAGCGTCCTTCGGACGCTCAATTATCTCCCCCCCCAGAAACCTCAATTCCCCCCCCAGCGGAGGGGGACTAGATTAAACACTGTACAGCATGGATTATACGAATATACGTATCGCCCTTCAGTTGATGCTCAATCATTACATGGTTTTGTTGGATAGCATAGGGCCGACTATAGCGAGAAAAAATATGAAAAGATAAAAAAGAGACGACAAAAATCCATTTATTTTTTACACGACCTTTGAACTTAAGTGGACTTAATGATCGGTTTAAGAACCGATCCATCTGCAAATCTTTAAAAGACAAAGCATTCTCCAAATGAATGTCCGCATTTAATTTCACTCAGCTTAAAGAACCACTTGACGCTGAATGTTATTTGCTGTTTGAAACGTTGACAGGTATTATAGGCTGCTGCATAGTTTTGAGAGCAAAAAAATGAGATACTTTGATGCTGTCACTTTATCTATTATTCTTTGATTTGTGTAACACTCAAAGAAGTGTCGATATCAAAAGTCACCTAAAATAGTGTAGAACTACATGTATAGATGCTTATCAGTTATGTTCAGTTAATAAAATTCAAACATTTCTAACATTGGCCTATAATACATCACATCCCTCTAGGCAACCTTCCAGTCATTTCCATTTGATTTAGAGGACACTGAAATGGAGTTGATACTCAGACTGATAACGGCTTGTGTTCTCCATTAGTCATTTAACTAATTAAAATTATTGGTCATCATGCAGTCACTGGAAAAATTGTATAACTAATCAAAGTTTTAAAAGATGATTAAAACACCTGGACAGCTACAGAAAATGATATGAGAAATTCATCGTAAGTTATAAGTAAACTGCTGTCAAAGTTGGGGCGGAATGATCACAACAGGCAACTGTTATCATGGTGCAGTTATAGGCCTATACTTCCAGACGCGTCGTTATGCCGCCAACTCTTATCTAAGCGTCTTGGTTGCCTGCAGCTGCTGACCTTGCTTAGTCACGCGCTGACGAACGAGTTGCTCCTCCAGATCGAACATTGCGAGCTGAAAGTGTAATTATAGACTTTGACTAGCAGGATATCAGATCAAGTGAAACCACAATTCTTGTTGCAAGGTCAAAATTTAAACAGAAAACTATTCGGATGTTCTCCTTCAAAATAAATTGGATCAAATTTACACTTAAGAAACAGCTATTATTCCATCTATATACACCGTGTTTCTATAAAAAGTAAGCCAAACTGTTTTTAATATCTCTAATGTCTGATGATTAAGCAATAAGCATACTAAAATTTTCAAATATTTAGATAATTGAACCAAGAATATGATTTCAAAAGATCAAGTCATAAATTTGAACGGATAAAAAGATATGAATATTTCAACTTCATCTCCCGAAATTTCAGTTTTCAGCAAGTCTGTTATGGTGTTCGTTGCGGTTTCGACGCTTGAGAGTTCACAATTCTGGTATTTAGTTATCCTGGAGTAAAATTAACTAATCAATTAGTATATTATCGCAACGTTCTGCTGTCACAACATCTTCCACCTGTAATCAGAAATCTATAGCCCCAGAAGGCTATTTTCTTTTTCGACAGAACAATGCCAACCCACAGAACCAGATAAACCATCGAAATGCTAACAAGTGAGACATCATACTTCACTTCTCCCACATTATGGCATCCGAACAGTCCAGATTTAAATCCTGTCGTCTATAACATCTTCTTCATGTAAATAATCAAACAATAACTACTTAAAGTCTCTTCAAAAAAATATTAAGGACTTTTTCATGTTTGAAGTACTTTGCTACAAGACCCAAAAGACAATTACTGGTAAACGGAAATTTCGGCAGTTGTGACATGATATTTTGGAATCCAGTTTCTTTGTCTTTCCCATCCTCCGACATAATCTACATTTCGAAAACCTCCAATCGCTTCATGTCTTCCTTCCTCGCGGAAGCTTTTTTATTATAATATCATTATAATATCATATGATATTATATGGAGCAGCTAACCTGCCAGCAAGGCTTCAATTGATGCAACCACCATCGGAAGCTGTTCCTTGCGCGCTGCTTCCGATGACAGATCGACCACGTAGAGACCGTCCAGCAACCGGCCAAAGTGACCCGTGGGAACGTATCCTGTCTGCACGCTTACAGGGAAGATTATTGCGTCAAGTTCGAGCGCGCGCGTCAGCTCTGTGTTTTAATGGAAAAGACAGAGTAAAACATAATTAGAAAGCTTCTTCATTGCTTAATTATTAATTAAAACATTTACTGTGGACACGTCGTCGTCGTCGTCGGTGCTTTATTCGTACGTCCGAACTTTGGCGGCACAAAGGACGATCTGTCTCCAAGAAGATCTCTGCTGCGTTGCTCGAATCGCCTGCTCCAATGTCATCCCAGTCCACTCTCTCACGTCGTCGACCCACGCCCTACGTGGTCTTCCGCGTCTTCTCTTTCCCTCCGTTTCTCCAGTGATTATATCCTTTTCCAGACAGTTTTCCTTCCTCATGATGTGACCAAAGTAACTTAACTTTCTCCCTACGACCTCTCCCCAAAGCCGTTCGCCACCCACCTCTTGTAGCACCTCCTCATTCCTTCTCTTAGCCGTCCACTGTGGGCACAATAGCAGTAATTCCCAAAACACGTACGCAGAGTAATGACAATTTGTTGCAATGCGATAATGATGCAATTGTTCCATATTTCATCAAGCTCGCATGCATATAACTCTTGCACCCACATAGCCGCGTATACATGCACACACTTGCAGGTATACCTACATATATGTGTCTTGGGCACAGCACCACCTTATCTCTGTGAGTTATTCACTTTGACCTCTACTACTGTAGGTCGCCGATCTCTGCGCTCGGCCACTAGAGGTGACTT
The DNA here is from genome assembly GCA_949752735.1 of Lumbricus terrestris. Lineage (NCBI taxonomy): Eukaryota > Metazoa > Annelida > Clitellata > Crassiclitellata > Lumbricidae > Lumbricus > Lumbricus terrestris. Next base: position 52,217,315 of record OX457037.1, on the reverse strand, counting down.
TATGGTTCCTTACGCCCGCACTGCCACTAGGCAGAGCAGGGCATTCTCGGTCATTGGCCCTTCCGTTTGGAATGACCTTCCGTCTAACCTGCATTCCCACCCTCGGAACACGTCGGGCTCATTCTATGGATTGCTTAAGACTTTTCTTTTTGACCGGGCTTGGGTCGGGAGCGCCTCTGAGTAGAGTCCTTGAAGGGGCGCTATATAAATTGCATAGATAGATAGATAGATAGATAGATATAATGCTCACTTCTGACAAACATGCATCCATAAATAAACGCATGCATACATACATTATAATTATACAAACTATGTAGCACACATACGTTAGCATGCAACTTTGCACGCATACAATCTATATTCATATAAACTTACATGTATGCATGCTATTACATCCACGACCGTATACAATGTATAGATCTACTCATGACCAAGCATAATACACATCATATGTTCTCCAGCACATGAAAAGTACTGCGACGCGTTGAAAGCCCACGAGAACACGTCATTGTCTATAATTAATTAGCTCTTCCGTCTCTCACTATTCAATAAAAAAAGGTGCGGATTGGTTTTCTGAATTATGACCACGTCGTTTTTGCTGATTCAAAACTGAGGAGTTGGTGAATATTGAATTTTTATATTCGATAACATATTCTGATAGCAAAAATGGCACAGGCCTAGTCTGTTGCCGCCTAGAGGAAGAAAGAAGATGAACAATACATTGTGCACATTGCACAATGCTGGACAATTGACAGATGTCTGTACAGACCGGTGCTGGAGAGAGAATCTCGTTCCAGGGCTTCGCATCCAAGAGGAATGAACATCTTACAGCGATCAAGACCATCTGCTTTGTCACTGATACCCTTAAACGCTGAAAACAACATCACTCGTTTCAAGCAATTGTACTGTACTCGGATTATAAATAGTTTCATAATTATTACAATTGTTGTTATTATTAAAATTCTTCTTATTATTATTATTGTTATAATTATTATTATGGCTATTATTATTATTGTTAAATAAATAAATAAAATTTGGGGGGTGATTACTCGATCTTGAGCAAGCCGACCGGCAACCGAATCCCCTTGGTTCTAACTTCATGTGTTAGAATAAATGCATTGTTTCATTTTTACATTACTTCATTTTGGGGGTGTTTAAACACCCAAACACCCCCTAAATAAGCATACGGCCTTGCCACATAACATCACTATCTAGAGTTCTAGGCAGTCCATGTGATACGATGTACTCGTGAATAAGCTGGTGGCCTGCGCTTGTAGCCTTAGAATTGCGCTTCAGAAATCCGTTGTTTACGATTAGGCATGCAATTACGAGTAGGATTTTCCAGCTATGCACTGCATAGGCCTACATCTTAAGTCGTGTTGATAACAAGTGATTTCTATGGTAATATTAGTAACAACATTTTCTGTGGTTGGTCCAGTGGTCTAGAATGGCCTTCCTTTTGAGCTATACGCTTACACCCTGGGACTTTACCATGCACGATCCTTCCTTATTAAACTTACAACTGTTCTTTTGGGGCGCGCTGGAGTCGGGAGCGCCTCTGAGTACTTTTTTTTACTTGAAGCAGCGATATATAAATGTCCGAATGAATGAATGAATGAATGAATGAACGAATGAAAAATAAAGAAACTTTCACCATTAAGGAATGTGGTAATCTTCTTGGCATTCAGACGTAGTGCCAATTGCATCGCAATGGATTCGAAAGCCATTCCAAATGCGATATAAACTGTCATCTATAATTATACGAGCGACAATCGCAGCAGTAAATCAAATGCAATAACATAACATAGACTCGTAGAGTGAAGAAGTGAGCGTTAATTAGATTTTTAATATTACCACAGTATAAATAACAAATAACATTTTTTTAAAATTTATACTGTGATATTACCAACGGTTCTCTCGGTAAATAAATTTGCAAAGATAATTCAGACACCCTTGATTGTTGGAAATTATAACGCAAACTGCTGGAGTCAGACTCCAAATGTCAGGGTTATGGCTTATTAAGAATTTTAGCTGAACAAGACTACATGTCTCGTAATGATAGAGTCAGTCGCATTTGTGAATCTAGCTGCATGGGACTTGGTGCCTGGATGGAAATTGAGGGGCTCTAGAAAAGTGAGTCTCAAGCGACAATGAACCTATGAACGATCGAGGTATAATGGTATATGTATACTAAAAGCCTTTCCAACAATCCTAATAATAGCAGCATGACGGATAATTGAATATGGACCAGTACTTAGACTGACCGAAGCGCACGACCAGTATTAAAACTATTCAAAAACATCTAATAATATTTTTTCTTTAATTAAACGCCTGCAAACGCACTACGCTTTACATGTACAAGTTATGCAGTAATCTTAATTAACATCAAACTTAACTGTACTAACAGAACAGACAGCCTGCAATACACGGCGCCAATAGCAGCCTACAAAGCATGTATAATGTCCGCCCAACTAATAAACGGGGGTTCGAACGCGCTACCTCTCGCTCTCTACGCCAGCGTGTTATCCATTACTCGACCGGGCCCAATTATGCTCACAAGTCTCATATCATAATTGTGAAGAAGTATTCTACAAATTTACTATATCCTAACCTTCACTTTAATTCTAAGAAACGTGCGTTCAAAGTATAAATTAATAACAATTATTATTTGTTATTTACTCTGACGCCACATTACGCGCAAGCTGATGTTGCTATGGGGTGACAATCCTAACCGAGCAAAATGAGTCCGCTAGACCCCGTGCCAATTTTTATAGAGCACTAACTATATTATACAATAGTGCGTTCTGTTAAAGTCATCAAACCCCCTCATTGTGCATTGACCACCTACAAGGCTACAAGCATGAATATTTTTGTATACGTTACTTATGTTCTAATTACGGTAATCGAAAAAGTTACCGTAACATTTTGAATTTTACTCGCGAAAAAAGAAATTTGATCATAATATGGCAACGTTTATTATGCCAATTTGGGCTATTTGTTGGGCTACTTCCTGAAAATTAAACTTTTTTGGCGCTATTTCGGGTAACTTTCGGTTAGTTATTTCCGGCATGTTTTGGATTTAAAGGTTTACTCATTGAGATGTATTCTATATATAATATATACGCTAGAGAGAGCATGACGTAGGCCCTATCTGCCCTGCAGTCAGATATGAAGTCACAAATTTAGCCTACTTCGCTCGTATCGTACCGACCATGCAATCATAGGCGATTTCTTATACCGACCAATCACACACAGTCTTACAGCATCGATTTTAAAAATAAATAAAACGACATCAGCATTTTTATAATAAAACGAACATGTCGATGCTTGTTTGTTAATTTTGCAGTTTCTTGCAATATTGACAAGTAAGCATCGACAAGTTCGTCTTATTATAAAAATGCTGATGTCGTTTTATTTATTTTTCTCCTCAGTTGGGCTATAGGCCTACATTTTATAATTATGTGTTTTTATTGTGATTCTATTGGTCTGGGCCCACCTACACTGAACAAGGCCACCACATTGCTAATCCGACCCTGTCCGTGCCTTTTGTCTATTTTTCTTGGACTCTGAATTGGGGTCTGTGGTGAATGAGGTAGGTCCATAATTATATATAACTAGATGGGATACCCGGCGTTTTAGGGAAGTTCTCCCCAGACAACCTCACCCGCCCTTGCGGGGTGGCTGCCATGCTCTGCCCACTCTGGCGTAGGCTACCCGGCGCGTTGTCCGGGAAATTTCTTATTATTGTCTCACCCGCCCCACCACTTACTCTGGTACCCATGTATGTATGTGCACTTGTTATAGCGCCCCTTCAAGCTCACTACTCAGAGGTGCTCCCGACTACAGAGCGGACACTGCATCGGAGTTTCACGCCGAGACGCTTAGCAATTGCGAGTGAAGGACTTGCCCAAGGTCCCTACGCGGCGACGTAAGGTGGATTCGAACCTTCCGGCTTCAAGGCAACGACGCCACCACTACACCACCGCGCCCCACATAATGTTATCTTTTTAGGCCTCTGTCCGGGCGGCGAATTCGTAGAACGTACATTGATACGGGTTTAAGGCTTTGACGTCCCAATAGCTTATTCACGATAGGCCTGCCGAAGATTTTTAAGACGGAACAAAAGATTCAAATAAAATTAGGCGGTCGACTTCGTGACAGGTAGAGCCAGAGCCTTCTATTACTGAGAGTTCGGCTTTCTACTATAGGCGCAATGGTATACGGATTTCTGCATTCTGATTGGTCGGCCAACATGGACGCCATTTTAGTTCCACCTGAAGGGATTGAGTAAGTAAGTAGCAACGATGAGTGCCTGTCAAATTCACTTAGTGGCAGACATTTCACTTCTGTTGTGTTGACGCCCTGGATTATATGATAATTAGGCCTATCCGGAAGATAGGAAATTAAATTCAGCTGCCACATGTAGGCCTATAAGCTTAATTTAATAATACTTGTTTAGCTGAACGAGAAGGTTATTTCGATCTTTCTCGTCCTCGATGAAACCCGCCGTAACCGTTGTTGGCCGTAACAGCTGCTCTGCCTTACTGCGGTAGCGGGGCTTGGGATTTGAGCAATACAAGGCCTATAATAGCCTAAATCATTCTCAGGGCAACTTTTGAAACAACGCAACGTAATAGAAAGCTCTGAATAGAGCTATACTGTGACGTCACGAAATTCTGTTTGTCTCACGTCGAAGTTACAACAGCTTTTCAAAATTAATTTTTCAATTGCACGTTTTATAACGATCGTTATTAATTTAAATGATTTAATATTGTGTTAGCCTGTAGTAGGCTACATTTTAGGCTTTGGCCTAATATTCTGAAGTTGCGTCTAATATATAAACTATAGATATCAACTGATCAAGAGTTGACTTAATTCCATTTTACTTAGGCTGAACAGGTAGGCAGAATCAAATATCGACCGGTCCTTGACTCCATACTAGGCCTTATATTAGGACTATAGGATATAGCTAGTGTCGTCATTAGATACCTTATAAAATTATACTATACTATACTATTATAAGATATTGTGTATGCTTCGGTCCCCGATACTGCAATTTCGCCCTTTTTTGTTCGCTGTGCTGAAGAAAGATCTGAAACAGGGTATTAAAAATCTGTGGAAGTAGCTTCCATAGGTACCGGTAGCATTATTTTTGCATAACACGTCCTTAACTATGAAGCCATGCAGTGGCGACGCCAGGGGGCTAGGGGGGCTAAGCCCCCCCCCAAAGGCCATCCGGGGACTAAGTCCCCATAAAAGGACCATTCGGGTTTTTTGCATAACACATCCATGAGATTTCGACCAAATGATTTAAAAAGTCGTCAGAAATTTCTGCGAATGAAAATGGCAAATTTCTTCTGTGACGATTCGGCCCCCCCCCCCAAAACTGAAATCCTTGCGCCGCCACTGTATGCAGCTAACCGAATATCATGGAAATAGCAGAAATATAAACAAGTACGAAATTGAAAAGGTAGCCTAAAGGTTGGGTACGCAAATTAATATAGGCCTATATAATTATTTTTATAGTAGCCTAAAAGCTCAGTGAGTGAGTAAAGATTGTAATAATTAGTTGCCAGCTTAAATTGACTCAGTTTTTCCAACATAAAGTTTAATATGGCTTTTTAGCCTATTGGAATTTCACGCAGGTTGTAAAACTTCTGAATCCAATTGTGCATCTGTATTTCAACAGATCCATTGTCCCTTCGCTGCTGCAGCAACCATCATGTCTAACAAAGACACAGCCGAGGACGATGAACAAAGAAAGATTAACCACAACACACGTAGGCCTACGCTAATAGCCTACAAATTACAAATCTGATACTCAATACACTACAGTGGCAGTGTCTGGTTAACTGGTTATCTTTAATTAAATTTACTGTTAATCCCAGTTAGCTATGGTTAGTCATACGACGGGCCAATTAATATAAAAATTATGTGCAAGAATTATATCAGGGTTTTTTAAGCGTGTAGTTGTACACAGAATGTGCACTTTGTGCAGTTCTAAATGGATTTGTACAATTGTAGACTATTCTCTACATGTAGGCAATTATTAAGAAGGTAGCTGGAGCCATTAGCTCACTAGGTCATTGTCATCATAATTCCTGTAGAAGGTAACATACCGTAATAAGGTAAATAAATGCCTATTAACATACTTAAGTGCATGTAATTTATCACAAATCAGTGAATTGTTAGCCTACACTTCTTTTGTAACTGCAGTGGAAAGCGAGGAGGACCAGGTGACATCCACGAAGTCTACATCGTCGACAACAGAAGTAGGCCTAATTAGTTGTTTGAAATTAAGCAAATTAGCATCCAGATTCTATTTAAACCATCGGCTGTTTCAAAATCTGCCACTAATATTGTTATCGTATGAGAAGCAATGGAGGGCGGATACAGAAATTTTCGAAGAGGGGGCCAAAATTTTCGTTGTTGTTGGTGGGACAGAGGAAAAATTTGGTGTTATTCGTCGCCGAAAAAACCGATGACCTTTTTTAGTCATTCGTCCAATTTTTTAGGAAAAAATTACAATTCAGCCGCCTAAAAAATTGACAACTTTTTTTTAGTCGTCAGTTATCATAGTCGGGAGTACGATTTATCAAATGGAGGGGGGTCACGTCCCATGCGATTTTTTAATGGGGGACCTGGTATCCTGTTTTTCTCTTCGGCTGCATTTATTTAATGGCTTGTTGAAACCAAATGGGGGGAGCCACGTGCCCACGTCCCATGAAATTTTTAAATGGGGGCATGGCCATTTTGGCCCCCTGGATCTGCCCCTGATGAGAAGATATTTATTTAACCTGGCAGAGGAAGTACGTGGTTGTGGTAAGGTAATAACGTGAGTATCTTAAGTTTTGTTAGGCAATTGAACGTCATAAAATTTTCAAGGTTATCTTAGAATCTATTGGGACGAACAATCTGGCTTACAACTTTCGTGAAATCTAATTTTTTTATTGCAATTCCACTTGAACCAAACATATTATATATTTTTCATACGTTATTGAAAATGGCGCTAAAAACTTATAAGATTAGATTTGATCAAATTAGACTGGACTGAATTTGGTATGATTTGCAACATGGATGAGCATACATTCTGTCAGTTAATTGAGCGAAGTAATTGTTGCAAAACTCGTTGGCGCATTGTGAGGACTTTACGGATTCAAATCCCCGAAGTAATAATTTTAATAATTGAAAAATTAATTATGTGTACTTAGCAATCATGCACATTTGGCACTCCCAAATGGAAACCCAAAATTGTTTTTTGACTACGTCTCTGTTGCAAGTCATCAGCTTTCTTGTTTTAGGCTTGTTACACACACAAATGCACACACAAATGCACACACACACACACACACACACACACACCACACACGCTCGCACCGGCGTGGCCCGGTATCCCAGCTAGTTACTGTGGGGAAGAAGGGAATGGGGAATTGGCCGGAAGTGGGGCGAATCCAAAATTTCCCGGGCAACGCCGGGTATCACAGCTAGTTAGCCGGGATACCCGGCGTTGCCCGGAAAATTTTCTCACACTCACCTCATCCCATCCTCGCTCCTACTCCCTACTCCACTTATTTTCCCCACCCACTCACCAGTTTCGGATCCAGAACGTTTCGAGGGGGAATTTTCGGTCTTGGGCAAGGATGAATTGAATCTTTAGTCGCCGGAAAATCTGATGACCTTTTTCCGTTTGTCCGATTCTCACGTTTTATTTTTATTTTTATTTTTTAGTCATCATAGATTACTTTTGTAAAGATCTGCCGAACTGATGGGGCCCCCACTCTGCAACCCCAATGGCGGTAGATATATATATATATATAATTATATATATATAATTTTATGTGATATATATTTTATGTGTTACATATAATACTAAATTTTATAATACTAGCAGGAAATGTAGATGCATGGCATTGTTAAACCTCTGTCAAGTAAATTTACTATCTGCTGTTTCCAGTTACAGGATTTCTCAATGAAGCTACTGGATCTACCACTGGAGTTACAGGAATAAATCCTCATGGAAGCCATTGTATCCGAAATAAGAGATCGGAAGCTGCTCAGATATGCGTGGAAGCAGTCGGCTGATCGGGTGGCAGAGCGACTGAGAACCGTTTGTCCACTATGGGACTACGCGCTGACCACCGACGTTTTTAGAAACAGGCTTCGTGCAATGCTCAAAAGATTCCGTTAGTTCCTGAAACTCAATAAGTCGTTTGTTTTTCTTTGGAATTTTCATATTTTTATGAAGAAGCAAAGTTGGTTGCAACCAAGGGCGGATACAGAAATTTTCTAAGGGGGCCAAAGTTCTACGGAACTTCTCATAGGGGGCCACGTCTACTTTCCGAGCAAAATAGCTGGTCAAAAATAAAGAAATTTCTAAATGAGGGGCTATGGCCAGATTGGCCCCCTGGATCCGCCCCTGGTTGCAACCGACATCCAGTTGAATGTGTTTCTGCAATTCATTCAGGGTGAGAATGGCCGGGGAGCTTGGAGAATTTCAACTCTAGTCTTTCTTATAGCTCCATAGTAAAGTCTGTTTTTCACAACCCAATTCCCAGTGAATCATAGTCCAACCCCCAGTTATTTCTCCACAATACTCACACTGAATTCATTCATCCGGCAGCATGCTTGCTGTCTACAGAAAGCTAACGCGGCAGCATGCTACAAATCCTATCAAATTTAAGCATCTAGCAACTCAATGTGGCATGTTATTATAATTCCATCATAATTATAATACATGTAAGTCAGCGGTTCTCAACCTGTGGGTCGCGACCCCCGCGGGGGTCGCCTGGTGATTTGCCAGGGGTCGCCTGGACCCCTCAGAAATTTGTAAGATTTAATAGTAATTTCAACGGCGTTTACTACACTACAGCAATTTAAAATAAATTTGTGCTTAAACTTTTTTATGATTCATTCATTAGATTACGACAGCTAACTTAATTTTGCCATTTTTTCAAATGTAATTCCATTATTAGGACCTACCATCCTTCTAAAAACATATGGGTAGGGTATATGTGTTGAAGTCTTAAACCACATCTCTGGGCACTGAAATCGCAAGTTTTTTTAAAGATGGCAGCTGCAGTGTGCAAATCCAAAAATTTTGAACAACTGGTTCTGGAACTTTGAAGTCTTGAACCATGACTATCAGAATTGAAAAGCTGAGCAATTTTATTAAGCTGGCAGCTTAAAATGCACCCATTACAGTGTGAAATTTAAAAGAATTTTGACAATGGAGAGGGGACATTTATTGAACTCTTAAACCACGTCTTTCAGCACTAAAATTATGAGAAATGTTGCTGAGATAAAAAAAATTGCCAACAATTGGATGGGAGAATTTTTAGATCTTAAAGCATGACTATCAGCACTGAAATGATGAGCAATTTAGTTAATATTATGCCTAGATGCAACCATTGCAGTGTAGCAATAAATAAAAAATCTACAGAGTGGAGAGACACATCCCCATCCTCAAACCCATCCCCATGCTCGGCGCATTCATAGAGAACACAAATGAAGCTTATGAAATTGATAACCTGCAGTATCGACTAAAAAAGAATCAACTGGGTGAAATGAGCGTTGAGAAAAGAACTATTGACCAATTTTCAGAGTAGCCTATTGTTATAAATAAACTATGTTTTATTTTTACTACCATTTTGTTGGTCGAATCGATGAAACCCAACAAATAACCTGAAGCGCCATTCAGATTCTAAGCATCCTATAAAAACTATGCAGGAAAGCATGATCAGTATTTTTCAGAACACAGCTGATGACGCCAAGAGGGCACGCTTGAGACAGAGGCCTGGTTTGGGGAGTTCCAGCAGTGGGCCTACGCTAAAGCAGCTGTTGAGTTTCACAAGCCAAATAAACTTATTAAACTTCAGCTTCAACTACCGAATAGGTCGCTCTTAAAATCGCAGGAGCCAGGAAAATCGTACAATTGACAGAAACAATATTCGAATTATTAGGGTGAAAATGTATGACAATGGTAGCAACAATGCATTGAAATAGGGGGTAATTTAGTCAATTTTGTCGTTGGGGGTCGTCATAGCTTTCGAAATGTTGCCAAGGGGTCGCCGCACTAAAAAGGTTGAGAACCGCTGATGTAAGTGCTTCCCTCCTACGCAAAGTTAATCTGTTGCCGGTGAATTAGCTGATCTCCCTGACACGTGGCTTTTGTGGGCGCTGAGAAATTCTCTGAGATTACATTACATTACATTCTTACCGTAGGGTATACCATAATACCACCACCGAACTCTAATCAACTCTAATGTTATTAGAGTCGTTAGTAACAGAAAGTACTTCAGTGCACAGACTGAAGGCTATAGTTGAAAGATGACTTGGCAAGGTCAATACAGCTCTCAAATTCCCAATCATGTGTTGATAGACGGAAGGCCGTCAGAAGCAGCTCATAGTATGATAGTATGCATAGGCCTACGTACTAGACGAACCTCCTTTGGTAATGGATGCAACGACTTCCACTGAAGTTTGCAATTGATCAGAAGAAGCACTGAAGTATTAGATGGTCTTTAGTATCAATTTGATTTCAATTGTAACTTTATGCAGTAAATTTCTGACTAGCCTTCTTTCTCGTTTCAGCTGAAGTCGAGTTCCGCTTCACAGTTCGGGCCAGGCATCGATATACCAACTGTGTTGCTGTTACTGCACTGAACAATGACGTTTTTGTGTTGCTATGCCAACGCCTGCTGCAGCAGCATGCATGCATCAACGTCTACGATGAAGACAATCTACAGACGGCCAAGAGAACGCTTCAGTTGCCTGATGTGACCATTCCTTGGAATTTGGTGGCATGCAGCGTGGCCAACTGTTTGTATCTGCTGCACCAGATTTCAGGCAGGATTGAAATTTGGCGAGTTTTGCTAGATGAGGACGAGCTTAAGGCCTCACCGTGGATCACGTGTACGAATCAAAACGTCTCAAGAATGTCCGTATCCGCTGATGGCAGCTTGATTCTTTTCCAAGGTCCAGTTCCACCGACGATCATAGTGTATAATGCGGATGGCTCACTACAACACCAAATGGAGTTGAAATCCGTTCCTACTCTGCGCAGTGTTCTGTCAAAGTCAAATGGGAATTTTGTGTTGGTGACGAGGAAAGGTCTGACAGAAGTCGACAGAGAGGGAAAGACTGTGAACGAATACGATGAAACAAGTGACTACATCTACTGCGCCATTGACCTCTTCGATAGGATGGTGACGATTGATGATGGTGGACGTGTGAGACTCTTGGATTGCGAGTTCAACTGGATGAATACCCAATTTGGTCTGAAATCATACGGGAGCAATAAGCATTGCTATCGAGTGCAATACAACACAACAAGAAATGAGTTCGTAGCATTTGAAAGTGCTGCCTTTTGTGATGCCTTTTGTGATGCTCGTACCGATCAATGTTTGACGATCTTCAGATTCACAGAGAGCTGGCGCATTCCATTGTTCCAGCCCCAGTTACACAGGAGGTTGCTCAGAACAGCTAGGACATGACTGAAGTAACATTTTCGGTATAGGCTATTAAGTCCGTAATGATAGTAGCCCACTCACCCTGCCATTATTTAAAATTTAAATGAACTACGTTGAAATCTTCCATCTGTTTGCAAAAATCTAAATTTGGTCATTATAACAAAACTATCTGATTAATAATTTCATCCACGAATCTTTAAATCCTTTAACGATGAAATAATTCCAAGTCAGTTTTGCTACACATCCGTTGTCAATGAGTTAAACAATATCGGTTGCTTGTCACCTGCTTTGCACGTTTCATCTAGCCTAAACAAGTTATTCCTTCTCGTTTTCATGAAGATGTTCATTTTTCTGTTAACAGAGATAACAGCTAGGTCCAAATATTAAAAGATAATTTCTTGATGGTATGGTTGTTTTCTTTCTAACAAACTATTTGGCTGTAAAAAACTCGCGAAATGATTTCAGGAACCCATCTTGTCCTCAATAGGTTATTCTCCTTTCCTTGGGTAGTAAAATGGTGCTCACAACCAGCCGTGTACAAATTAGGGCACATTAAAACTTAAAAATTTGGAAACACTGGTCGGTAAAGTTGATTAGACCTAGGCCTATGTAGCCTGCTATGGCCTAATAAGTCATGAAAGCAGCCTAATGCCGACCGTCTGCGGTAGAGGCCTAGCTTGCAGTGTTTGATCTAGTCCCCATGCTTTAGGGGGTTGGTCCAGGGTTCGAGCAGGGGGGTCGAGAACAAAATAGCGTTTGGCGGACGGCCAACCGCTTAGGCGCATGGCGCTGACCAGTGGAAAGCTGTTTACTTTGCCATCTCTTTTTTTCCATGACCTTTTTAAATTTTTTTCATTTTGGTCTTTCAGTGGGCCTACAATTTGTGGTAGGCCAGTAATTAAACTCACAATTTGAGGTTTCTGATAATCTGGTGGCCTTATTTTGTAATATAGCATCTAATTTATCCTCTAGGCCTATTAATTTTCTCTACATGTAAAAGGCAACTGTTAATTTTTTGAGGGTATCGTTTCTGGGGAGGATTCCCCACCAGAGATTAGGCTACTATTTAATCATTGCCTATATATAGACCTATAATAGCGCTTGTGATCTGGTACGAAGTATGGCCTCTCAAAATCTAGTGAAAATTACATTCAGAATAGTCCAACTGATTGCTTGTAGTGATGTATCAATAATTTTGTCGGACATGGGAAGAGCACAAAACGGTTTTTACGACGATTGCAAACGTGATTTGAATCTCAGTTTCGTTGTCTCAGTCCAATGCAAGACTTGAACACGACTTGAGCGGCTGATAAGCTTAGCTGTAGCCTACTGTAGTGCAACTCTGTGTTTGACGAAACGGTTAATTGGTTAGGAACTCTAAATTGTCTCGTCGAATAATAGTGAAGAGTTTACCCTCATTGCTTTATCATAATCGTAAACTCAGAACTTCTACAGCGCCCACAAAGGCAAAGTCGCGGGCACCAGCTTATTCACAGGCGCTCAATCAAAACAAAGTCGTCACTCGACAGGCAAACTTCAAGTTAACAACTGAATAGAATCATAGGCTACTGATGATTCTATTCTACACCGTGATTTTAAAAAAACTAAGCCAAACTGTTTTTCATATATCTCTATTGCCTGATAACATATCATGCTAAAATTTCCAGATATTCAGAGAATTGGACCACGAATATGATTCCAACATTTCATGAGATAAAGTTGAATGGATAAAAAGATATGAATCTATCAACTTCATATGCCGAGATTTCAGTTTACAAGCAATTTTCTGTCAGATTCAATAAAAAGTAGCCTAAGCTAAACTGTTTTTTTATATCTCTAATGCCTGATAATAAATCACACTAAAATTTTCCAGATATTTAGAGAATTGAACCAAGAATAGGATTCCAAAATATCAGGTCATAAATTTGAACGGATAGAAAGATATGAATATTTAAACTTCATCTTCAGAAATTTCAGTTTTCAGCAAGTCTGTTATGACAAGATCGAGAGATGCCAGACTTTGTTTCTCTCACATTATGGCCTCCCAACAGCCCAGATTTGAATCCTGTCGACTATAAAGCGTGGGACGTGATGCAAGACCGAGTCTACCAGACAACAATCCATGATATAAACGATCTGAAGCAACGCTTGTTGGATGTGTGGGTTGGTCTGAACCAGAGGATAATCGACGATGCATGCTACAGGACCAGTACGCGTTCCGCCCGACCGGTTCCACAACAGCAGCCCTCATCTCCATCTTGCACCATGTCACCGCCCTTCTTGAGGACAATTCCTATGTCTCGATCGTCTCCCTAGACTTCACTAAAGCTTTTGACTCTGTTAGGCACTACACTCTCGCTGAAAAACTCTCTAAACTTGAACTTCCTGATGCAATATACAACTGGCTCATAAACTTTCGATCGGAACGAAGACATACCACAAAGTTCGCCGGGTTCACCTCCAGAACTGCTTATATCAACTCAAGCGTGGTTCAGGGGTCGGGAGTGGGACCTTCCTCCTATGTCGTGACAGCCTCAGACCTGAGACCAGTACTCACCGAAAACAAGATTGTCAAGTATGCCGACGATACCTACTTATTGGTTGGAGCCAAAAAGCGGCTTACAATTACCACCGAGCTGGCCCAGATAGCGGAATGGGCGCAACGAAACAACCTGCAGCTTAACCCAACCAAGTCGCGAGAGATGCTGGTTACTCGCAGTCGCATCCAGTACACTCCTGATCTGATCTCCGGAGTTCAGAGGGTCAATGCGATGAAAATCTTGGGTGTGACCTTCCGGAGTGATCTACGAGCTTCGGGGCATGTCGACGAGGTGCTTGAGGCATGCTCTCGCTCACTCTACGCCCTGAGGGTTTTGAGGACTCATGGCCTGCCTGCTGACGCCTTACACGTGGTAACGAAGGCCACAACTGTTACCCGCCTCATGTACGCCGCCCCTGCCTGGTGGGGGTCTACTACGGAAGGAGATCGGTCGCGCTTGGATCGTTTCTTGCGCCGAATCCAGCGGATGGGATTTCTACCTGATGCCTCGCCCTCTGCTGCTGATATGGTTGAGGAATCTGACGAGCGCTTGCTCCGCGCCGTCATATGGAACAGTTGCCATGTCCTTCGCGACCAATTTCCCCAAATGACCAGTACGGTTTACAACCTTCGACCCCGACGTCATAATTTCCAGCTCCCGCACAAGGACAACATAAACTTTATTTCCAGAGTCCTCTACAAGAACGCTTACAACCATTAAATCATTCAATCTCATTAACAATGATCATTTTAGTAAGACGTTTTAATTTCATTTTATGATGTTTGTCTCTCTTGATGTTACCATGTAACCGGGCTGCGGTGTGTCAGCCTGGACGTTTTTTTTTAACGAATTAAACGAATATCTATTATATATGCTGTTGCCTAATGGCGCCAGCGCCTCCAGGCTTGCGTGAAAGCAGGAGGAGGACATTTTGAGCATGTTATTTAATTAAATTATCAAACCATACTGTTGGAGTCATATTGTTAGTTCAATTCTCTACATATCTGGAAAATTTTAGAATGATTAATCATCAGGCATTAGAGATATACGAAAACATTTTTATTGAATCTGACAAAAAATTGCTTGTAGGCCTAAACTGAAATTTCGGCATATGAAGTTGAAATATTCATATCTTTTTATCCGTTCAACTTTATCTCATGAAATTTTGGAATTATATTCTTGGTCCAAATTTCTAAATATTTGGAAAATTTTAGTATGATACGGTATGTTATCAGACATTATAGATATATGACAAACAGTTTGGCTTAGTTTTTTTAAATCACGGTGTATATAGGAATATAAAATTGCAAGTCGTACATACACTGTCACCACTTCAATTTGTTTTTTAAAATATTTGTTTCACATTAATCCTTAAGGTATAGTTTAGAGACTCGTGAATGCTCAGCCTCGGAATGTTATTGTTTCTCTCATTAGTCCTGCAGGGCAAGATGCACCGACAAGACTCACAGTAACAGCCGACAATCCATCGTGGACTTTGTCGAGAAGTATTATATAATATAGTTTCAATTATTGTGTTTTTTAATTACCCTCAGCCATGACTTAATGTGTGGCTTACACTTAAAGCGCTGCCCTGAGGCAACTGAATGAGCGCTTTGATTGAGCAGATTCAACTGGGTTAGGCTACTTGCACTGCGTGGCAGTGCGTGCAATTATAAGCACCTGTTAGTACATAGGCGATCGACGATGATGGATTGATAGATTCGAATGACGTCATCGTGTGTTAAGTATACGTCAGCGCTGTAGGCTACTGTGCAACGACGCAGGTTGTATAATATGAACAAATTCTGGGCCGGGCAACGACCATTCGTTTTTGTATCCATGCAGGACATTTGCCCTAGCTTGCTCCGGTCTTGTGGCATAGCCACCAGCCAGTCCGCTAACTTCGATTTGTCTATTGAGTAAATCAAATATTCTGATCCCTCTAGGGTTAGATTGCGACGCTGATATAGGCCAACCATACCAAGACAAGCGCGACACCTTACGTACTAAGAATACTTTGGGGACAGCTGCAAGTCAGCTGAAGTTCTCTTATGAACATGACATGGTTCGCGAAGCTGATGACAAGCTGCTTGCGTCAGTCTGCAGCAATCCATTCCATGTCCTGCGTAGTTTGTTTCCGCCTGTAATTAAGCGTCGCTGCGGTCTGCGCCCGAGATCTCATAATAAGTTATTTTACACGAGTGAGGTGTTTTCTTCTTGTTGACACTCTTGAAAGCCGACTTGTCAATAGGCATACACGTTTTAAAGATTAAGGCATCAAGAATGATAAAGTTGAAGACAGAGTTAGCTGAATATTGTTTTCAGAAGAACTCTAGGCTACAGCGTTTTTCTGATGAGAGCGTCAAATACCATGGTAGGCTAGTTGCTGTTGCGGTTGTTATAACAATAATAATGATCACTATTATTTCAATGATTATCAGTATCATCATCATTAATACCATAATAATAATAAGTGTCTTAATAGCTTGTCTGTATTAGTTTTGAGAGGAAAAAAATGAGATAGCCTACTCTGATGCTGTCACTTTATCTATTATTGTTTGATTTAGGCTATGTAGTATGTAGGCCTAGGCCAACGCCTGAAGAAGTGTCGATATCAAAGTCACCTAAAAGAGCGTTGAACTACATGTATAGATCGATGCTTATCGGTTATGTTCATTTAATAAAACTCAAATATTTCTACAATTTCAAACATTTCTGCATCGCATATTTCCTGTCAGCTTCCAGTCATTTCCATTTGATTTAGAGTACACCGAAATGGAGTTGATCCTCTGACTGATAACTGTTTGTGCTCTCCATTAGTCATCTAACTAACTAAAAGTAAATTGGTCATCATGCAGTCACTGGAAAATTATATAACTAATCAAAGTTTTAAAGGGCGACTAAAGACCTGGACAACCAGAAAATAACCTGAGAAATTCATGGTAAGTAGGCTAATATAAAATTCTGTCAAAGTTGGGTGGGGGCATTGATAGAATGATCACAACAGGCAACTGTTGTCATGGTATAGTGCAATTGCTATTCTTCCAGACGCGTCTTTATCCCACATCCCACATGAAGCCAACTATAATTATTGTCTAAGAGTCTTTGTTGCCTGCAGCTGTTGATCCTGCTTCGATCCCGCCTTAGTCACCCGCTGCCGATCGAGTTGCTCCTCCAGATCGAACATTGAGAGCTGAAAATGCATAAAAGACTGTGTTTAGCAGGATTTCAGGTCAGTTGAAACCACAATTTGTGGTGCGCGGAGGTGTGGTGGTATGGTCGTTGCCTTGCAGCCGAAGGGTTGCAGGTTTGAATCCACTTCAAGTCGCCGCGCAGGGACCTTGGTCATGTCCTTCACTCCAAATTGCTCGTGCGCTTCGGCGTGAAACTCCGATGCAGTGTCCGCTCTGTAGTCGGGAGCGCCTCTGAGCAGGGAGCTTGAAGGGGCGCCATAACAAGTGCCCATACAAACAATAATACCTGTTGCAAGGCTAAATCAGCATTGATCTATTCGGATGTTCTTCTTTAAAATATATACATCAAATTCACAGTTGAGATAATTATATAGGCGCCTAGCATACTGTTGTTCCATCTATATAGTGCTTTGATGGAAGCAAGTCTTATGCTACAAGTAACCATAGAGGCCAAGATTTCTGCACTGAATCACACATTCTGTTTATTCACATCTGCATATCATCTGAATCGAACATGTCCGCGCCTTAATGCTTGTCAGAATATTATATTTATATATGGAACCTGCAGCATGGACTCTCTGTTGCTCTCCGCCTGGTGCCTAGAAGTCACACCACTTATGTTTCTTTCTAACAATTAAAAACTGCCTTATTTAGCCGTTGTTGGACTGGAAGCGCTTCTGAGTAGATTACCTTGAAGGTGCGCTATATAAAAAGTCAATAATAATAATAATAATTACTATATTTATATATGGAGCAGCTAACCCTCCAGCAAGGCTTCAACTGATGCAATCACCATCGGCAGATGTTCCTTTCGCGCTGCTTCTGTCGACAGGTCGGCCACGTAGAGACCGTCCAGCAACCGGCCAAAGGGACGCGTGGGAACGTATCCAGTCTGCACGCATACAGGGAAGATCATAATCTGACTTTCGACTGCGCGCATCACCTCTGTGTTTTAATGGAAGAGACAACATACATGTAGAAACACAATAGAGAACTACTTCATTGATTAATTAATTAAAGCATTTTTACTGTGTGTACAATAGATGTAATTACGAAGCAGAGAAGCAGAATAATGATGATAATATAATGATGTCAAGAATTATGCAATTATTCCATATTTCATCGTGCTCGCATACATGCATAGCCTAGCGCATGAACACATTTAGTCACGTGTGCATGGACACTTGAAGGTCTATTGCAAGATAATTTCTCGGTCAGAGGATTTTATGTACATGTACCTCCGGTAGTTAAACGGTTAAGCGTACTATCTCACATGAAAAAATAGTGCAAACTTTGTGCAAAGTCCCATGCAATGCTATTAATTATGGTGTCCGTCTCTAAATATGTCTACATCTTTTGCTCATTCTTATGACACATTTTTTACGGAAGTAACGGAACTTCTGTCTTCACCTAGGATCCTGATTAATGGCGTATTCAAACACCACGGAACCATTATATCTCCTTACGGAACCTTATGATTTCCGCGGAACCGACTTTGGTAAACGCTGCCATAAGGTAGGCTATGCGTAGAATACCCTTTGACGAATTCCAAGTTTTCGCAGTGAAAAGCTTTAACGACAGTTATTGTAGGCCTATTATACTGGGTCATAAACACCATTGTCGTGGGTAGCTAGGCATTTTACTACGTCAATCCGATCAATGATTACTTGAAGTCATAAATTTTGATTCAAAATCGACCAGGTTTGATTCGCAAACATGACATCAATAGTCTACTGCAGCTAGGCTATTTAGAGCCAGCAAACTGACTACTGAACTCTATAGTAAGTGTTGGGATATACCGTGGTTTAGACTAGGTCTATACCTTATCTGTGGGTTCGTGTAGAGCAGGGGGCCTTGGCCTCCCAGCCCAATATAAACTCCGCCCATGTGTGCTGGGTGATCAATAGATGTCTGTACAAACCGGTTCTGGAGAAACGATGTTGTTCCAGGGCTTCGCATCCAAGAGGCATGAGTATCTTACAATGATCAAGACCAATTGATTTTTGATTGAGACTCCTGAAGGTCTGCTCTGAAAATACAATCACTTTCTTGAAGCAAATTTGCTACTTGGATTTATGAATAGTTTCATCGTTGTCGTTATCATTATCATCATCATCATTATTATTATCATTATTATTGTTGTTGTTGTTGTTTTTGTCGTCATCATCATCATCATCATCAGCATCAGCATCATCATCATCATCATCATCATCATCATCATCATCATCATCATCATCATCATCATCATCATCATCATCATCAGCAGCAGCAGCAGCAGCAGCAGCAGCATCATCATCATCATCATCAGCATCATCATCATCAGCAGCAGCAGCAGCATCAGCATCAGCATCAGCAGCAGCATCATCATCATCATCAGCAGCAGCAGCATCAGCATCATCATCATAGTTTTTATTATTCTTTGGTTATTTGTCCCGAAGTATTTAGGCTTCCTCAGGGACTTCATTACGAACTACTGATTAAAGACTAGTCCAGAAGTGTCAGGTCTCGTCTTCAGGGTTTGAATAAAAAGCCCCTTTAAAGACGACCAAGCTCCTTCTTCCCGACTGCCTTTCCTCGACTGGACCCCAGTCCTCCTCATTCCTATATAGATATTCGTTTAATTCGTGAAAAAAATTCCGTGAAAGTCCTTCATTATCATAGAAATCACTTGTTACCAACACGATTTGAAATGTAGATACAGATCGAGGGCATAGCAGGAAAATCGTTTGTATGCGCACTTGTTATAGCGCCTCTTCCAGTTCTCAACCGCTACTCAGGGGCGCTCCCGACTACAGCGCATTTCAGCATCAATAGTCTACTGCAGCTAGGCTAGCTAGCTCGTGGCGGAGTTTATAAGGGGCTGGGAGGCCAATGCCCCCTGCTCTA
This sequence comes from Lumbricus terrestris, assembly GCA_949752735.1. Lineage (NCBI taxonomy): Eukaryota > Metazoa > Annelida > Clitellata > Crassiclitellata > Lumbricidae > Lumbricus > Lumbricus terrestris. Next base: position 52,197,227 of record OX457037.1, on the reverse strand, counting down.
CACGAACCCACAGATAAGGTATAGACCTAGTCTAAACCACGGTATATCCCAACACTTACTATAGAGTTCAGTAGTCAGTTTGATGGCTCTAAATAGCCTAGCTGCAGATGTAATATATAATTTATACATTTATACATTTCGTGAAATTCCTAGCTTAAATTCTCTTTGACTGCCTATCCAGTCAGACCAGCGAGTGCTTCCTCAAGCCTGGTTCCCTCACCAACCCTAGCAGTGTTCGGCTATCCCTCCTCCAAACGTTCAACCTCTTTTCCTTACTCGGTAACTACAAACTCTAGCTGGTCAGTGTTGCCTGGCTAACTCTACGGCTCTGTACCTGCCTATCTAGCTTACTGACTAACTTAATTCTGCCCTAAGCCTACAATGCAGGTCCACCTCTTCTCTCTCACTCAACTAGCAACTATTTCTTTGTGTGTCTGCTTCCACACAACCCTTTCCTCCTTTCCCTCTATCTTCTCTACTATCACCACTACCACATTATTAACTCAATATGATTCTCTTATATTTTACCATCACATTTATATAGAGCCTCAATTAACTCAGCTATAAGACGATGCAGTGCTCGTGAATATGTTGGTGTCCTGCGCTCAGACATGGAATTGCGCTGAAGCAATCCGTTGTTTGCGATTAGGCTGCGAGTAAGCCTAAGATTGGCGTGGGGCGCGGTGGTGTTGTGGTGGCGTCATTGCCTTGAAGCCGGAAGGTTCGAGGTTCGAATCCACCTCAAGTCGCCGCGTAGGGACCTTGGGCAAGTCCTTCACTCGCAATTGCTCGTGCGCTTCGGTGTGAAACTCCGATGCTGTGTCCGCGCTGTAGTCGGGAGCGCCCCTGAGTAGCGGTTCAGGACTGGAAGAGGCGCTATAACAAGTGCGCATACAAACGATTTTCCTGTTATGCCCTGGATTTGGATCTACATTTGAAATCGTGTTGATAACAAGTGATTTCTATGGTAACCTTAGTAACCGAAACATAAAGAAAAATTCACCATTAAGGAATGTGGTGATGCTCTTGGCATTCAGGCGTGTCGCCAGTTGCATCGCAATGAATTCGTATGCATCTACATATGATATGTAGACCGTCATCTATAGATAAGAACAATCGCAACAGTGAAACAATAATTGCAATCACGTGATTTATAGCGAAGAAGTAAACGTTAATTAGAATTTCAATTTATATATATATAGGCCTATATATTTATATATATATATATATATATATATATATATATATATATATATAGCTTAAGCAAGGGTTCTCACGGCACATAAATTTGCAAAAATAATTCAAACCCCTTGATTGTTAGAAGTTCTAGCGCAAACTGCCATAGAGTCGGAATCAACCTGTACGGTAAGGGTTATACCATACTAAGAAGTAAGAACCTTGTTGGAACAAGTGTTTTATAAGGATATCATTATAGGCTAGAGTCGCATTTGTGAATATCTAGCTGGTGCTTGGGTGAAAATTGAGGCTGTAGAAAAGTGGATTTCAAGCGGCAATGGAGCACGTGGATGTCGTGCGCTCACCAGCGGGGGTGGGGGTGGGGGGGTTCAGAGCGAGTGTATACGGAAGCCAACGCATTTAGAAGCATTTAGACTGGCTCTGTTTTGCACTTATATCGTTAGGCCTATATCGAATTGGTTGACCTATGGACGATATCGATATAGGCATCGCAAAAGTCTTTCGAACAATCCGAATATTTGCAGCATGATGAATAGTTGAATATGTAGGCTACATATAGGACAACCGAAGCGTACGGGTGTTTTTCTTCAAAGATCTGCAAACTTTTCAAAACATCTGCTTATCACACATAACGAAATCTACTAATTATACTCATATCATAAATGCCAAGAAATATTATAAAAAAATCTAGTAAATAAAATTATATAACCTAACCGTCACTTTTATTCTGAGAAATTCTTGCCCCTTTAAGACAGTATAAATTAATAACAATAATTTTTATGTACGAACCTACTGTGACGTCATATAAGCTTACAAGCTGTTGCTACGGAGTATAGAGTGGCATTCCTAGCCGAGTAAAAGGCGTCCGCTAGACCCCATGCATGCCAATCTTCAAGTCCTATATTCCAACTGTTTTTACACGACCGATGTCTTTTCTTCTTGTCGTAGGCTGACTCTGGTCTGTCATGCATGTATTGATGAGCTTGCTTTTAAGAAGACTTCTTAAAAGCACGCTTGTCAATACATGCTTTAAATTTTAAGGAATAAAGTAGACTACAGGACAGTTAACCTGACTCAGTACAGTTCTTAAAAGAACTGTTGCTGGCTTTTTTCCGACGAGAGCGTCAAATACCAAGGTAGCCTATACGCTAGATTGCTGCTGTTGTTAAAACAGTAATTATGATTATTGGTACAATAATTATGATAATATTATTATCATCATTAAAAAGTAAAGATTCGTGTTTTTCAGTGTTATGGATTAATTATTGTGCTCACAATTTCAATACTACGCACTCGATCCTACAAATCTACAATCTAATTTCATACAAAACGCGCATTAGGCTTATAACAGGGAACGCGCAGTTTAGATTAAAAAAATTATTATACCCAAATGTAATATAGCAACAACAAAGTTAAGGGCATAGACCGACTACACCCGTTGCGATTGCCTTTTTATAATACGCGCTTGACGTCACAATACCAAATATGACGTCATCGGAAAATGACGAGGGCCTATCCGTACAATTATTGACTTTTCGTTAGTTTTTGAGCATTCGGTTGAGTTTCTGTTGAAAAATGTCGAAAATAACGGAAAAAGCGATTAAAATCTATTAGAAAAGATGTAAAAGAAAACGGTGAACTGAGCGGCAGTCGATAATCGAAGTGGAAAAATCGTAATGTTTGACTATAGGGTTTATTTTTCCCGCGCGTAACGCGCGAAGCCGTGCGACTTACGTGATTGCCGGAGACAAGAAACTATTTTATCTATTCCGTTCACGTAGGCTACAGCTATTTATATTTATTCATTTGCTAATTCATCTATCCGTTTTTTTTCATCCATTGATCCATTAATCCATCTACTTGTTCATCCATTCAATCATTTATCTATCCATCCATTCATCTGTCCATTTATACACCCGTCGATCATATTTTCATCCATCTGTAACAAATTGAAACTCTGCTGCAGGATCAAGCCAAAGATCGAGCAACAAAATGAAGTGGATTCCTAGGTCTACTTAGAAACCGAAACACCGATTGAAATCCAGACATGAAAACCGAGGCACAACTATAACAGAAATAGCATCGGATCCAACGTGGATAATGAAGATCTCATGAAGATATGTCTAAGCGTGGCAAGAATGAAGAAAATGGTCGAAGGGACGAGGACATTTCCTCCGCGGACCACTGCGCATCTGATGGTAAGCCTCGTGAACTAGACATCTGTGTTCGGCAGAGCTTATTCTAACGTGCAGTTGTACACAAAATCTGCAGTTCTAAATGGATTTGTGCAGTTATAGAAGCACTTATGCACAGTTAAAACTAGCAAAAAGGTCATTGTCCTCCGATTGGAAGTAATTTACCATGGAAGATGGGAAAGGAAAGAAGGAGTTGTGCAGTTTTAAAATTCCTTAAAAACAGCCCTGTGATTCGGGGCAAAACCACGGTCTTAGATGTTGGGGGACCTAACAGAAGTTCCGAGTCGGAGGACTTGTAAGCGCGGAGTCGGCGAACCGCGATTGCCGAAGGTAAGAAACCCCCGACGATTAGAGACTAGTAGGGAGTATGCTCTTCTGAACTTCTACTTTGAACTTCTACTTTGAACCCTAGTAGGATATGCTAAAAGTAAGATGGAGTAAAGTTTTATAGTGAAATTACACAGCAATACTCTGCCCTGTACTCGAGTTTAGGCCTAACGGCTTTTGTCTGAATTTTAGTCTGACATTTGTTTCATTCGCAGTCGCAGTAGGGCCAGCGACATCTAATTGCTGAGAATAAACTGCAAAATTTTACGTTCTAAACAGTTAAACATAAAAAACCAAAGCATGAAAGTGGGACATCGAAATTTAATGGCCAGAAATCAAGTCACTTACAAGTGTCTAGCCCCCTAGTGGGGAATCAGTTTTCTGGGGAGAGGAACGCCGACGCGCGTAGGTCTTCACATAGTACCGGGCAGGGGAGGGGTTTCTGAGGAGAGGCGCCCCCTACCCGTCAATTTTTTACTTTCTGCATTGCGATACCAAAATTGCTTTATTTCCAATGTTAATAAATATAGCCTATATATTTTTCGTCTAATTTCAAAAATGCACAACGCAGCCGTTCGGAGTTACTCAGTTGCACTTGGATGCATGTGGATATCTCGACGCCATTCGGATTTACTCAGTCGCACTTGGTTGCATGTGGATATCTCGACGCCATTCGGATTTACTCAGTTGCACTTGGTTGCATGTGGATATCTCGACGCCATTCGGATTTACTCAGTTGCACTTGGTTGCATGTGGATATCTCGACGCCATTCGGATTTACTCAGTCGCACTTGGTTGCATGTGGATATCTCGACGCCATTCGGATTTACTCAGTTGCACTTGGTTGCATGTGGATATCTCGACGCCATTCGGATTTACTCAGTTGCACCTGGTTGCATGTGGATATCTCGACGCCATTCGGATTTACTCAGTTGCCCTTGGTTGCATGTGGATATCTCCACGCCATTCGGATTTACTCAGTTGCACTTGGTTGCATGTGGATATCTCGACGCCATTCGGATTTACTCAGTTGCACTTGGTTGCATTGGGATATCTCAACGCCATTTGGATTTACTCAGTTGCACTTGGTTGCATACGGATATCTCAACGCCATTCGGATTTACTCAGTTGCACTTGGGTGCATTGAGATATCTCAACTCCATTTGGATTTACTCAGTTGCACTTGGTTGCATACGGATATCTCAACGCCATTTGGATTTACTCAGTTGCCTATATATGTATAGGCCTATACTTTAAAAAACGAGACTGGAATATTAAAATAAATGTTGATATTGTAAACGTTTTGTTTGTCATTTTGTCATGCTTCTGTTAGGTTGGGGCCCCACAGCTTCATTGAACAGGGCCCCGCATTTGTTAATCCGGCCTAGAATGCCTTGCAAACGGTCAGTGCTGGAGACCCCAAAATCGATCTGGCGAATCTTTTCCAGGCCTCTGCATGCAGCCACCTTCAGACGCTACTTCATCATTTTCTCGTTTTTCGTATTTCTCGAATGACTACAAGATTTCTCAAGACGCGGATAGACACAACACGCATCAAGTTACCAATTATTACAAAACTAACAGGGGTGCCCGGCATTGACCGGGAAATATAGGATTCGCCCCGCTGCCGTCCCCCATCCGCCCGCATCCCAACCCAACCCACCCCACCAACCTGTGGGACGAGGTGGGTTTTGGGTGGAGGCGAGGTGACCCCGGTAGCACTCGGTCTAACTGGAACGTTTCAGGTGAATAGGTGGGAAACTATAACGACGGATTGGATATTGCAAAAATTTGGGTTTTCGCCCCCACCCTGGCCCCTCATGGTGGGAGAGATTCACCAACTCCTCCACCGGGTGTCTCATGCCGAGACCGACAGTAGTGAAGGTTTGGAGTGTAGAGCTAAAAAAAACTGTGGAAATGCATTCCTTTCAAACAGACACACACACACACACACATACACAGAATCTTCTCTTTATTTATATACATGTAGATGTAATTTAGAGTACGTAATTTAAATTACCCAGGAATTTTTTAACGTGCAGTTGTACACAAAATGTGCAGTTGTAGAATCACTTCTGTACAGTTAAAACTGGCAAAAAGGTCATTGTCCTCCGATTGAAAGTAATTTGCCATGCATGGATGATGGGAAAGTAAAGCAGGAGTTGCGTAGTTCTAAAAATTCCTTAAAAACAGCCCTGAAACTACCCAATTAAATTACTGCCAATCACTGCTTTAAAGTTTAAACCTTTACAATTATTCATTCAATCATTCATTCAGAGCATTTATATAGCGCCCGTTCAAGAAACTACTCAGAGGCGCTCCCAGCCCAACCACGAACAAAGAAAAAAGACTTGAGAGACTTGTAGAACCTAGCCGGATGGACCACGAGTAGAGAGCGAAGCGCAACCGGGAGGTCGTTCCAGACAGTTTCTGTAGGCCCCACGACTGAGAAAGCACGGCGCTGCTTAATAGCCAAGCGAGCCCACGGGACCAGAAGCTCACCCTTAGCCGAAGAGCGAAGTACACGACGCGCTGCAACGTCAGAGACTGGACAACAAAGATCACACAAGTAGGCTATGACGGAGCACAGCCAAGGACACAGCGAGAGACCACAGCAGCAATGCGGTACGAGATCCGCTGGGACACAGGCAACCAGTGCAGCACATCGCGCATATAGGCAGAGACAGAAGCAAATTTAGGAAGCCGTCCAACAAGGCGAGCAGCCGAGCGCAAGACGCGATCAAGTCGTCCCAGGTCCCCAAGGGACCAGCAAGTAAGGAACAACAGTTGTCGATTCGACTTGTAACGAAGGCGTGGACAAGAACGACGACCGCATCGATGAGAGAGAGAGCGGGAGACCACCCGGAGCTGACGAAGCAGGTAATAGGCACTCCGCGCCACCAAGTTCACATGCTGGGACAGAGTGAGCTCAGAATCGATGGTGAGTCCCAGATCACGAACTGTGAGGGAAAAGGAGATATGAGGAAAGAGCAGAGCAAGTTGGGAAAGGTCAATACCCTGGAGTTGCCTACGGCCACCCAACCAAATAAACTGTGTTTTGGATGGATTTAAGAGTAGCCTATTGGAGGACATCCAGAGAGAGAGACCATCCATTTTCTTACACATCTGGTTGACAGCGGCCACCGCATCAGCCGAATAGGTATGTATGTAGGCTTGCACATCATCGGCAAACACATTATGTATCAATGGCTATGATGCACTTTGGCATATACGATGCGGAAGTGGCAGCAGACCATCGCAAGGTATTACCAGCAAATGAATTTGATTGAAAAGAAAAATAACTAAACCATCAGAACAGAAATGGCTGACGATTATATATCTCAATAGGGTATACGCTACAATTAATAGACCCACGAACATTCGGACTGTGCACTACATGACACAGAGGACTGCAGAGCGGAGATGGGGCTTTTGTCCCCTCTACCCTACTACAACAACGGCAACAACAACAAGAAGTACTACTACTACTACTACTACTACTACTACTACTACTACTACTACTACTACTACTACTACTACTACTACTACTACTACTACTACTACTACTACTACCACCACCACCACCACCACCACCACCACCACCACCACCACCACCACCACCACCACCACCACCACCACCACCACCACCACCACCACTACTACTACTACTACTACTATTACCACCACCACCACTACTACTACTACTACTACTACTACTACTACTACCACAGCTGCTGCTACTTCTACTACTACTTTGTGTAGGCTCGACTATACTAATTTTTATCGCTAAACCGCATGCAATGGCCAATACGCCCAACTTAGAAAGACAAAGCGATCGATTACTCTGCTCTGCTCCTCCATATCCTGTCCTGTGTTCAGTGCGTTTTTTATTATTATAATGCACATCTATTTAATATGAAACTGCCGTTGCTGTTTATTTACGGTATAACAACCAACACCTATGAAGTAGCCTGTAAATCAACTTAGGCCTATAAGCATGATAAGGGTCCAACGAGTAGGCCTTTCGATTTTCTGAGCATTGTTTGCTTCAAATGTGATTCCGTAGGATATCAAGTACTATTCTTGGGGCGCGTTGGTGTAATGGGTATGTGCATTGCCTTGAAGCCAGAGGGTAGCACGTTCGAATCCACCTCAAGCCGCTGCGTAGGGACCTTGGGCAAGTCCTTCACCCGCAATTGCTCAGCGCTTCGGCGTGAAACTTCGATTCAGTGTCCGCGCTGTATTCTGGAGCGCTTCTGAGTAGTAGCCTGTCTCTCGAAGGGGTGCTATAACAAGTGCACATACATATAATTCAATTCACCTAAATTAATTATTCGAGTTACGTTCATTATTATTAGACATTGATGAGATTAGATAGCCAAAGCCACACACATTGAAATATTTACATTATTATTAGCATGTAGACCAGTGGTTTTCAACCTTTTTCTACTTGCGGAACCTTTCTCGAAGCCATAGGCGTAGGTCCCTGTGGTTTTCGGGCAAAACAGGCATGGTCGGACAAAAAATTTATGAAATTTTTCCGGCAAAAAGGTACAGGAGTCTTTTTTCGGGCACGCGAGGGTAAAAGAGCTACGTTTTAAAGATTTCTAGAAAATGACTAAAAAAAGTCATCAGAATTTTGGGACGAGAAATTCGGGAAATTTTGGGACGGCTGACTAAAAAAAGGTCATCAGAATTTTCGGACGAAAAATTCGGAAAACTTTTTCGACCAAAAGTCCAAATCCTCTGCTCCCCCCCACTGCCGAAATGTCCCCTATATGTATACGCCTATCATGCTCGAAGCACACATTTGCTAGCGGAACCTCCGCTTTCACCCGTCCAGTATTTCTAATTTTCTAATCCTAATTAATTTATTTGGCAACCAGAACAACAAATCAAAGTCAAATGAGACATCAAAAAACAAAGTTAACAAAATAAATTAATACGCTGCTTCAGTAATGTTGCTAATAGTTACAATTTGGTTGCGCAGGGGACTCGGAAGGGGTCTTGCAACCCCGCTTGGTGGGCCCCCCTGAGCGGAGATACCATGACGATGATGGCCATTAGGTTACCACAAAGTGCCCTTAACATAGGATATTATGTGATAAAACAACATTAAAAAGAAACAGTAAGCACCTTAACTAAAAAATGTAAACACCTTAACTAAAAACACGGTTGCACATTCGACGATCATGGGGCCTTAAATGGGATACTGCACTGGTAGTAGGAGTCAGATCTAGCCTGTATTTCAAGAAATACATGTAGGCTATAGCCTACAGGTGTAACTTGTAAAATGAAATACATGTATAGCCTGCAGCTGTAACTTGTAAAATTATGTAATATTTTGATTAAATGCACATTACTCTTCTGGTGCAGACCGTGCAGACTATAGTAGGCCAATCACATTACAAATACATGCCTTAAAATTCTAACAGTGTAGGACCAGTGCTCAAAACACGGTTCACCGTGTTCAGAGAACAACTGCAATCTTGCCCTATTTCTTCAGCAACTGTCCAACCATCTGACAGATGGACAGAATATTGAAAAGTGAAAATAGGCTTTATTCTGGATCAGTGTAATGGACAAGTTGTGTTAAAGTATAATTATCCTTCCTCAAGTTTAGGGCCTACTGTGAAATTTCTGTCCGCCTAGTGCTCAGCTGATTCTGTTTGTTCAGAACAGTCCAAATAGTTTAAAACCAGTGATAAAAATTAATGCTTTGTTTGTGATTGTCCGACTGGATAGATGGAAACGTACCGTCGTCTAATGTTCAGCTGATTCTGTTTGTTCAGACCAGTCCAAATAGTTTAAAACCAGTGATAAAAATTAATGCTTTGTTTGTGATTGTCCGACTAGATAGATGGAAACGTACCGTCGTCTAATGTTCAGCTGATTTTGTTTGTTCGGAACAGTCCAAATAGTTTAAGACCAGTGATAAAATGCTTTGTTTATGATTGTCCGACTGGATAGATGGAAACGTACCGTATCGTATTAACAATCTATAAGCTTATGAGCTTATAAGCCTATTGATTCCCATAATGATGCACGTGCCTTCCGAATAACAAGTAATAAGCTATAAGGACATAATTATATAAAGTAACAATATCATAATTATAGAAAACAACAATGCATCGCGTAATGTTATTTTAAGCAAGAATGACTGAAAGCTGGCAAAGAATCTATTCACTGCTAATAGTCTAGGACCCTAGGCCTACTTTTGTGATTTCAGTTTTTGCCATAAAATTTCCATCAAACTACCGCTGAACCCTAGTCGACACCCGCGGAACCCTTAGGTTTCGCGGAACCCCGTTAAAAATCACTTATTGTAGGCTATAATTAACTAGACAGACAGTGACTAGACAGCCAGTGTTCCTTGCCTCTACAAATAAGAGTATAGCCTAAAGGCCAGAAAGTTTGCCTTTTATTATTAGTCGCCATCTTGTAACATGCTATTTAGCGTAGCCTACTCATGGTTTCAGAGCACAGGCATGCATGGGCGGAGTTTGGTTTCAGTTCTTTGGGGGACTAAAAATAACTTGGCCTTACGAGCTGCGGCGACTATTTTAATCATCGACTATATTTCTTAAGATGTTTTTCGGCCCAAAAAAGTTGACGACCTTTTTTAGACCTTCGCTTGAAATCTCGTGAAAATATATACCATTTTTTCCTTTCGGTTGTTGAAAATCTCGTGAAAATTTTTTGCGGCCTTCTGGGGGCTTAGCCCCCTTGCCCCTGATACACTCCGCCCATGCAGGTATGCAAGTATGACAATGCAACTTGCTTCCATAAATTATCTGATCAGCCAAATACTGTTTAGGCCTAGGCTAGTGCAGGTTTGTAGCAGAAGCTCTATATAAAGTCAGCATTTAGGTTCATATAGAAGCAACAGGTGATCGACGATTACTGAACTCTACACAACATTCGCATCGGAAGAGAAATTGCTGAACTGCATCATGACGAAGCTTCTGGTTTTTCTGCTGGTCGTCGGATTGGTGATTGGTAAGAGATCAAATATTAGAATGTAGGCCTATATACTTTTATGAGCGTTAACAAAGCTAGGCTTAGAAACCTTTTTTCGACCGAGTTTTGCTATCGTCACCAAATACGGTGAGACCGTCGATCATTTTGAAATGAAAAGGAAAGCCACGAGTTTTCATTCCGTGAGGTTCCGTTGGAAAGTTTGTTGCACTCACGTAAAACCGACACCGCAGCTTCGAGGTTTATTAGTAGGTCTATATTTCTAGAGAATCGTGCATCTTTTACGTATGCACAAATGCACATTGCACAAGGAGACCTGATTATAACGCGTTTTAAAATATCTTACTAGTAATAGCCTGATTATCAGTTTCTTGGCCTACCACGCTTAGAATTCGACTGAGGCTTCTCGGTGAAGGGTAGGCCTTTGGGTTAAACACTTACTTCATAAATAGCTTGTTTGGAACATGTAGTGACGTTTTTTGTCTTTTGGGGACATTTCTCTGTGCAAAGATCTCAAATAACTAGCAATTAATTATTTGTTGAATCACTCGTCTGCGAATAGAAAAAAAATTAACAGCATAGGCCTATTTAACCGGCTGCCGCTTTTTCAGAACAGAAGCATATCAAGTAGGCCTATTGCTTAGCGAAATCTTCACGGATTCATGTGATTGTCATCGCCAAGTATAAACTTTCAATATTATTGTTTGCCGAAAATTGCATTTTGCTGGTGGGGCAGTTTATATTTGATCATCCTTGATGTTGTAAGTAGCATAGGCCTAAAATATTATGGAGAGCCGCTAGGCAAGTTGTTCCTTGTTGTGAGATAACGTGGTTGAGATAGGCTATAGCCACCCAAACAAATCAGAATTATGGTTGAATGAAGGAATGGATGATAAAAGAAGACAGAAAAATGTCGAAGCTCGTAGTTTTTGACTGTTGTGTCGTTTTCAATTGAAGCAACCTGTCTGATCAGAGAAAACAAGGCAACCCCTGCTGGTCAAAAGACGTACGATGAATGTATAGACTACTGCGAAAAACATGGCATACTGATGTGCGAAGATCGTAGATGCAAAAACTTAAAAAATGGATAGAACAATGACAAGGATCCAAACCAATACGGTAAAACAAGTAGTCTAAAGTCTAGTTTTAATTCTACATGATTATGATTATGCAATAAATAGGCGTATACACTATTTTGGTAAATTTTTACACTGTAATGCACTTTATTAGAGATATATTAAAAAAAACAAAGAAAACGGTCTGTGAAATGCAGGGCCTACTACGCCATGGAGGGGGGATGGAAGCAGACTGCTTCCAATTTGGGCCAGGATAAAGTTGAGCATAGAAGATTTCCTCCTAAACATTTTCACCCCGGTATTCCCCAGTATCTGCCATGGACTTCCTCCTGGTAAATTCCCCGAACAATCCCCTCCCCGTCATAGCACATGGTAAATCTTCATTTAATTTGACTCTTGCTTAACACTCACATAAATTTGTTTTTGCACTTTCATCACATTCGCACCCATCAAGGCTTGCCACGTGGGGGGAGTAAGTAGCCTGATCCAACTTGTGCCAGAGGGAAATTCCCCCTAATGATTAGATGGGCATGAGAGATTTCCTTCTGGACATATCCCCGGCATCTCGCTCTGTACCATTCCTCCCCGCACACCCACGGTAAATTCCCCTTGAACGTTCATCCCGCCATCTCAAGGGTAGATATTCACTTAGTATGACCTTTGCTTTACAGTCACTTAGTTTGTCCCTGCACGTATATAGCGCTCGCTCTCACAACTCCCAATTAATTACATTAATTGTTAAAAAAATTTAAAGTATATTTTATATCTACTGACACTGCATTTGTTCTATATATATAGGTTTCAAATAAAATGAACGATATTTCAAGAATGAATTTTAGTGATATGAGGCAAAGAAGAAACAGTAAATTAGTAGGTCTACTTTTGTTTATAGTATGCCCAGGCCTAAAGGTTTTTAGTCTGTTTAAGTAAACATTAATCAAGCAATAAAAGCTTGGTTACTCAACAATTGAAGTTCAAAATCAAGTAAAGCAAATGGCTTAAATTTCACCCTCAAACATTAAAGCGCTATTGAAGTCTGTACAAATGCAAATTGCTTACACTTTTGTAGCCCACATTTTGAGGGAAATGTCCGAGGGAATTGTCCTATTTAAACGCTCTGGTGGAATCCAGAGAGGAAATTACGGGGAGTGGTCCGGGGAAATGTTCATGGGATTTGTCTGGATCCCAAAATGGATGTTGCTGAGTATTGTACAACTGACAGTAGACTACTCAATTTTGTTATAGTATAGGCTACCAAAAGAAGTTGATATTTTACTGAATGCTGGACCTTTCCAAACTTCACAGGACTACTACAGTGTTTAACGCACTGTTAACCCATATTGAGAAATTTTAGAATGTTACCATTATATTATGCAAATTAAAATAATTAAATAATGGGGAGGCGACATTTCATGATATCCTAAACCACGTTTCAGAGCATTGAATTCACGAGCAATTTTGTGAAACTGGCTGCTTTAAAAGGTACAATTACAGCGTGCAAATCCAAAAAAGTGAAATTTTTATGACTTTATCGTTCATAAACAGTTAGCAAACAAGAGCCTAAAACATGCGCTCTAGTCGATGCCAACAGCTAAAAATGCGTTGGTTTCTGGGCTCTGCCCCAGACCCCGCTGGGGGGGGCTTGCGAAGTTGCGACACTCACCCAGACCCATAATCGCATATTAGCATCGGCGCTTGCAAAAAAAATGCAAAAAGTTTCTCTTAGGGGGATTCCTTCCAGCTTACACGGGGGATAGTAGGCCCTGGTTGGATGATCATAGGGGTGATTGAAAGGAGTGATATCATCAAGCTTTTTGCGTCGAGGCTGCGAAAAGAAAGTCGCTAACGGGCCTTAGCCTATTTCTTGCTTTTGTCATTGGATTGAATACGGCCGAGATAAATGGTAGGCCTATATTGAACAATTGGAAAACTCGAAGAAGCAAGGTCGTAGCTAGGGTATGTTTTGTATGTTTGAACACCTCCCAAAACGAAATAATGCTACAATGAATAATGCATTTGCAAACACAATCATGGTATAAGAACTAAGGGGATTCAATTTTTAAGCTTTTATTTCTAATTGGCATTTTACAAAAGAATAAATCCTCCTCCAAACTCCTTGCTCAGTTGATACAGTTGAATGTCGGCTTCCTCAAAGTCGAGTAAATACCCCCCCTAAATTTCTAAATTTCTGGCTACGGTCTTGCGAGGAAGACTTAGTCTCGATGGAAAGGCCACTTTGGCTTTTTCATTGCAACAGTCATAGTGGCCTTCCATCGTGACTTCGTTGTGCATCTAATAGTACCTAGGACTAAATAACTATTTTTCGTCGCACCTACTGAAAATTGGATTTTAAATATAATCCAGTTAAACTGCTTTCTGTTATTAGTTTTCAGGATGAAAAAGAAAAAGAAGAGAATAGTGTTAAAGGAAAATGACACTGCTTTGAGAAACAACTTTCCTATGCACCATAATCCTATGGCTCAATTTTCTCTTAATGATGTCTATATATATATATATATATATATATATATATATATATATATATATTCGTTTAATGACAAAAACCAAGTGGCACACCGCACATTGGTAGACCTATAATAAAGAGATACAGAAAGTAATATAAACAAGTATTGAAATTGTCTTCTTTAGTAACGGTCATTCAGTTAGATAGGCATATAAATATCAGGGGATGATTTTTCTTTACGTCGGTATAAAATACGTGTGATGAAATTGCGGTCGTCCTTTACAGGCAGCGAGAAATCGTGTGGTCGTTGACGAAGATTATAGCAGAGTCGAGTCTGTGGGTGTGTCATTCTGTATCAGAAATAAAGTTTTTTTGCCAGACTCATAAAAGCTTCTATTCGGGAAATCGTTCAGATGCATTGTTGCAATGGCTTGAACAAAATATGAAGAATCGATTCGACTAATTATTCAGCTGATTCGAGTCGAATAAAATATGAAATTCAATGTAGATTTTATTGCATGGACTGTGCCTCTAACTAATAATATTACATCCTAGTTTGCTCTCATCAGAAAAAGACCCCATCTGCAATCAACGACCTATAGTTGTTAATGGAATCCCCTACCTCCTCTTGTAACTTCAGTAAAATTTGTGGGTAGGCTACTCATAAAACATATCTCTCAAAAAATAGCAATAAACATTAACATTGGCATCATGACTAGCATAGCCACCAAGCAAGTTGTTCCTTGTTGTGAGATAACGTGGTTGAGGTAGGCTACCTGTAAAGGACCAGCCTTTCCGTAATATTTACATTTTAGCGGGTCCAAATAAAATTGCCCTTAGCGACCTAAGACATTAAGTGTCGACTCTTGGAATAAGTAGTCGCTGTCTTCTTGGTTGAGTCTTCGGGCTTCTTTAATGGCGGACGGCACGAGTTGCGTGACTTCAGTTTGTTTGTTTGTATGTGCACTTGTTATAGCGCCCCTTCAAGCTCTCTACTCAGAGGCGCTCCCGACTGCAGAGCGGACACTGCATCGGAATTTCACGCCGAAGCCCTGAGCAATTGCGAGTGAAGGACTTGCCCAAGGTCCGTATACGCGGCGACTTGAGGTGGATTCGAACCTCGAACCTTCCGGCTTCAAGGCAACGACGCCACCACTAAGCCACTGCGCCCCACGAGATGTTGTTTGGTTTCTTGTCGAGTTGGTTCTTTCTGTAATAGCGGACACCGCGTGTGGTGTAAATTAAGTCGTTTGTTCTGTTGATCGGTAACTATAATTATAGTAGGCTATGTCAAGAAATAAAGTGCCACTGCCGGCTGAATTAAACGACATAAAGCTCCCTCGTTTCACACAGACGGTGACCGAGCGACGATGACTTCCTATCGGGCGGGATTCGGGCCTACGACGGAACAATGGCGGAAGCGTAGGACCCGACTGAACAAACGACAGAAACTGCCACGCTGCCTAGCGAGATGAATGACTTGAGGGCGCTGCTAAGACTGTGTTGTGCAGCTGTTAAACGCGTCGCTAAAAGCAGCCCAACATAAACCTGACAGAAACTATGGGGAGCAAACGGACTCTATCCGACAGGCCTCGTCGGAAACTTCCAAACCGGAAGTCACGGATCATATGTGCCAGCCTTCTTGGAGCTGACCTACTAGTAGCGAATGTGTAAACCTGCATCGACCTGTCGCCCTATCTGCTAACCGTCACGCAAGAGCTTCTCCATCCGGTCCAGGGCCGCATTAAGGTTAGTGCGGGCCCGGGTGCTGTGGTAACCTTGCGGGCCCTCCTCTCAGTCTCCTGTCAGCCACCGGTCTACTATACCATGGAGCCACATATACATGTAATTATACCGTGTTTCCTAATGAGTGTACACTATACAGCCAGGAGATTTCCTTTGGTACGCGTGCAATTGCTTCTAAGGAAAAGTTTCCTACACTAGTTGATGTAGGTCTATACGTGACAGAAGGAACGAACGACTAGCTTCTTCAATTGTAATGTAATGTAATGTAATGTAATTCAGACAATTTGTATAGCATCGTCAGTAGCAAGCTACTTCTAGGATGCTTTACACGCATAATGTCAACTGTCAGAGTAAATGTCATGAGCTCGAGAGCAAGTGTAGCTTCAATTGTTTTTTAAAAGTTGATACAGTTTTGATATCCTGGATGGTTGATGGAAGACTGTTCCAGGCGCGTGGGCCTGCGACGCGAAAGGCGCGATCGCCCATTTTTGTTTTCGTCGCAGGAATGAACACGTCGGCGGTCTTGGACGATCGCAGCCGGGACCTCCTTGGATCGTCTGCTAGCGGTTTGATGTTGTCCGCGAGGTAGGCTGGTGCGCAATTGTTATATATGTTTATGAGCTCTATGCTTATGTTCCATCCAGTTGATTTTCTTCATTGTTCCCACTTCCACATCTCGATGACCTCCAGTCTTCTTTTGATTATATCGCTTGCTCTCATGGTTCATGTCTCAAATCTAAACAACACCACGTGCACTCCATGTCAATGTTTTATCATCCGTTTCTATGGATTCCTGCTTTCTCTTTTCAGTTTATCGTAATTCTTTTATAAATTTATACGTTCCTTCTTCCTATTTTCAGGTATAATAAAATATAGCATCATATTTCTTTCGCAGACTCCAATAATATCCTGGCAAACCGCTCTTTAGAGCGTCATGATCTTCTTGCACCAATTATCTAGGTATAGGAATTATTGGAGAAGAGTAGACCTATACAGTGAAAGAGATCGAGACAAATAAAGTGAGTAGGACACAGGTTGTGGGCAGACTCACTTCGAAGAACGGTCATGAAGGAAAAATGAAGGGAAGCGAACAAGATGAGGACCACGACAGGTTATGTATAATAGCATATGGATAGGCTTATGGAAAGTTTGAGGAAGAGGCATCGGACATTTCAGCCGGCCTCGGAGGCAGAAAACTAGAAAAGAAGATAAGCTATTACAGGTTTAAGAAAATAATTAAGAGTTAGGCTATACAATAACATGTTTTCTAACGTTATTTCTCTTATTATTTTAAATAAGCCAGTAAAAAATGATTGACCCGCATGGCTTATAATTTAAGATAGCCCATCACTGTTGATACCTCCCAAACAGGGCCGGATTAAGGCATGTTCAACATGTTCGACCGAACAGGGGCCCACACTGTAGGGAGCCAAAACATGCGGGAAAACATTTTCCGATAATTTTTAGAATTTTTGCAAATTTCAACCAAACGACTAAAAAAGGTCATCAAAATGTTTAGCCGAAGATCCGCAAAAAATTCCCGAACAGGGCCCAACATTTCTTAATTCGGCTCTGGTCCCAAAGATAAATTTAGGCCTACAATAACAATAAGTTCCTGTGATTTCAACCAATTCATAAGCTGGAACTAATAAATCGGATGTGTGGGAGAACTTTGCCAAAATTTCGTTGACGATAACTTCATATTTATTATTGTTGCAATATTCTTGCTAAGAAATTTCATCATTTCCGAAAATGCGGGCCCCAAAACCGGCGGGCCCGGGTGCTGCAGCACCCTTAGCACCTACCTTAATGCGGGCCTGATCCGGTCGCCTGCTTTCTCTCCTCTGGTTCCCCCGATAGTTAGTCTGGCGCTGCGGGCTTTAGAGCGCACGAAGGTGGCGCAACAAAGTGGTTGCAGAAGTTTTGGGTTTTGATCAAGAACCGACGATGAAACCAGGGATGGATTAGAACGACAGAGAGATGACAGAAGAGTTGATATGTTAAGATGCAAGGAGGAGAGTATATAATATGAACAAGAGTATGCCGCCGGTGCTGGTGAGATTAATGACAGAGAAAGCACTATTTCTGCTTGAATAAAAAATGCTATAAAGACGATGACTCAGACTGGAATTATTAAGCGTACAAATGAAAATACGGTTCCTGTGTATTCCGCTGATCAATATTGTGCTGCATGGTCAAAAAGAAGGTTTGACCGATGTATTTGGAAATAGTGCAGACAATTCTACACTTAAATTGCCTGAAGTTGATCAGTAATTTAGAGATTTGGTGAACAGACAAAACACAGAATATCCAGAAGGCAATTCAAAGGATGAACGCTTTAATGGAGATAATGAAACAGAACCGAAACTGTCTAGTATTGGAAATCTGCAGAATATTCTAGGCCCGTTAGAAGAACTTTGTAAACATATAACCGACATCTGCTTACAAAATGAAAATTCTGTGGATCAATCAGGCCGTAATCTCCACCAAAACTCTGCAAGCAGTAGTTTTGGCCCGCATGCTGAAGTAAGACAAACGATAAGCCGTTTTGTTGAACCCGGTCAGCCAGAAACCATTAGAATGTTTCTCTTTGAACGTGATTGGTCGAAGTCTAAGCCGCCGGTCGAAGGAAAGTTATGCACGACAGATGAAATGAGAAAGAAGCCGGTAGAGCGATACAAACAGTGGTTTAAACTAGAAAAGTTTGATGGATAGACACCTCTAGAAGCATTCCTCGTAAAGTTCGAGATTTGTTCGAGACTTAATTGGTGGGATGAGAACGAGGGAATGGGCCAACTGATGTGCGCGATGGTTTGCAAGGCAGCTCATTTACTATGGGAGTTTAATGTCTCAGGTCTATCATCTTCGACTGACCTGGCAGAACGACTGAGGTGTAGGCATGGAAGTTCCGACCATATTATGACGTTGTATCGCACACAACTTCACACCCGAACACAGAGAGAAGGAGAAACCCTGCAAACATTGGCACAGGATATCTGCAGACTGATGGTGCTAGCGTACGCTGGTTCACCCAACGAGATGAGCGAAATGGCCGCTATCGATGCATTTCTAGACGCGATAAATGACACCGAGCTTGCTCTGCGAGTGAAAGACCGCGATCCGACCAACCTCGAATTAGCGTGCAGGTAGCCTATGCTATCGGACTCGAGGATGACCAATCTGCTCGGAGTAGAACAGGTGATAATGAGCGTCGACCTGGTCGAACCAAGACGATCAGATAGGACGACAGAATAACCCGTCAGTTGTCTGAACAATTAGCCAACTTAGAGCAACTACAGCTCCAGATGGAACAGTGGTGGAATGTTTCCGCATGGCAAGCCACCAATGGAACTGAAAGGCATTCAGTAGAAGACAGATATGGCCCATTTGGAAATGCGCGGAGATCAGAGAGAGGGTCGAAGAGTAAACCAGTGGCAAATGGTAAGAGAAACCGACGAACTGATGGTCGTTGTTTCCTGTGTCTCCAACCAAGGCACTACCGTAGAAACTGTCCTCAAGCGATGACACGCGAACGAGGTCGGGAAGGAGAAATGGAAAAAATAGAGGAGACAGCTAACTCGAGATACATGCAAGCATAGGCGTAACTTTCTATTGTGACGGTAGTGTCCAGTCACCACCACTTTTTGGTCCGGCAAAAAAATATTTTTTATAACATGAAAGCAATTGACTGTCTAGCAATTCAGTTCAATTTTCTTCGTTTAATCAACACGTTGGCAGAACGCAACAGTCATGTTACAGCCTGTAACATGCTGCGTTCTGCCAGCCTGGCAGAACGCAGCATGTTACATAGGCCTATAACTAATTTTACAAAGAGTTTGTGTGTAAGTTCAGTTTTAAAGCAACATAAATATATACTGGGTTTTAATTAATATTAATTGATCTGTGTTTGTTATAGGGTTTGCTAGATACATATAGATGATGGAGGCTATTAATGATTGATAGCCTATCGCAATGACGCCAAATGCTGATAGAGGCTGTGTTCGCTGTCCACATTCCTGTCCGTACATGTAAATCCTAAGGAGGAGATGGAAGGAATTCCCTTTCCACTTTAACCATGGGGACGGAAAGTGAAGCAGTTCCCTCCCACAAATCGTTATGGCTCCAAGGCTGTGGCTCACAAAACCATTCGGAATCATTTTTACAAGTTACAATTACAATAGCATTGGTGGAACTTCCGTACACGTGTCTTAAGCCGGAAAAAGTTGACTCAGACTTTAGGCAGGGCCTTTTCAACGTGCAGTTGTACACAAAATGTGCAGTTGTGAATGAATTTGTGCAGTTGTAAAAGCAATCTTGTGCAGTGATAATCATTAGAAAAAGGTTAACTACAGCTGGCTCATGACGGAAGAGCGAAATGGAACGAAGGGCTTGTGCAGTGAAAATACGCACGAAAGCCCTATGTTAAGTTGAAGACTAAAAACAAAGTCATCTGATTTTTAGCCGGTGACTTTTTTTCCAAAATCTCTTCTGTCAAACGACCAGGTGAGACTAAAAAAATCGGCAGAAATTTTGGCCACAAAAGCCACACCAGTTTATTAAAATTTGCGGTTGTGTGCAGTTCGATGCTACCAAGATTGTAATCAAACAACTCAAGTTTAAGTTTGCGAAGTTTTGACAGTTACAATCAATCAATAAACTTTGGAATTTTAATATCTTGATACGATTAACATTCTCCATGTTCAATGCAAGAACAACTACGCTTCCGGTAGATGTGACCGATAATGTAGGTCAACGGGTCATGAGTGATCGAACTCGCTTACATACAAAGCAGTCTTCAGAATTGCCATGGAGAATCCCACTTCAAATCTTAAAATGCTGATTCTTCGTTGGTGAAAACGTCTATTATCGAAACCGAAGCCTGTCATGGGTTCATTGAGAATTCTGCAGCACCGCGTAGAAATATATCTCAGATATTGAACAGCACAGATGTGTACGGAAAGCATCCGCTTTCTTGCCATTGTCGACGCTCCTACAGTTCTGTGTAGCGTGAGAAAACCAAGGACAATCTGGATGTTCTTATCATATAACCCACTCCATTCATTTTGCAACGGAAACGGAAGAAATTCGGCAAACAAATGATTTTGCAAATGCGATAGGCAATTCAGTTGTTTGTCAGCATCGTTACACAGATCGAGAGCCTTTCTGTAGTCACCAAGAGCATTGAAGAAAAAGTTGGCTCTGAAGGCGGAACAGACAAAATACGTCGAGTTACACGGTAATGTGATCGCGTTAAACATCATCTCTTGTAAAATAGGAAAGATACCTGCCTTCGTTCTGTCCGATGAAAATGATAAATGATTTTTTAAATAGTCATCTCCATCTCTCACGTAGCAAGAATTAGACGCGATCCTAAGGACACACGAACCAGAGTTCAGCATTAAATTCTGATTTTGGTAGTGTTTGGCTCCAAACAACAAAGAAAACTGTTGGAAAATCTCAAAGAATGACCAGCCAAGATGCAATCGAATGCGTGTTAAGCCGTTATCCAATTTTTGAAATGACAGATCAAAAAAATGCACTGCAGATGCAATACAATTTTCTCTGTATTTTCTATGCTCGCTCTTGCTTAGCTTCGACAATTGTAAATGCATCATTAAGCCTTTGAATAAATATTCAAGTTCTGGATAGAAGTAATTGGAGCTGGAAATGATGAGAATCCTTGACTCTTGCAATTGTTTGTCATATATTTGATTCGTTGAAAGATATAAAAGATTATATGAAAGTTTGGCCAACAGTGGATATAGGCAATTATTAGGAATTACAATGAATCCTGGATCCATCATATATGCCTTTGGCTCTTTTCTTGCGATCTCTAAAATTCGCTCTTCCTCGTAGCTCAGGAGTGAACGGATCTCAATTTCAAAGTCGATGTTGCACGGCAGGTCATCCATAATGTTATTTGTTGGCATGAAATAGTGACGGATGTTCCTTTCTATCAATTTTTCAATGCAATCAAGAAGCAGTTCTCTCACAGCTGTCACTATATTTCTTTCTTCCCAAAATTCCAGAGGTTTTTCTTCGCATGCCCATAGCATTAGCGTTTTGATGTAATAGTTGCAAATGACGGTTTTATTTTCGCCACCGCACTTCATTATAATTACTATGTCTCTTTTTATGATTCTCAGCAAGTGATAGATATACTTCTGTACATCTGTCCAACTGTTGTGTATTAAAATAGTCTCAGCTTGTGAGAATGAATATCTCCATTGAATGTGGTCGTTCGATTTCTTTCCGTGAGGCTTTGAAACCAGATGGCATCCACCTTCAACAACTGCTGCAACAATGTTCTCCGTTGGCCAACTATTCAGGCGTTTTCGGGTTATCCACTCATGTGCCTCTGGCGGCCACAGTGGGCAAGATAAGGCGTACACACTGTCCTTAGTAAGCATAAAGATGTCATGCCATCTAGTGTTGATCTTTCCCAGAAGAGCTCCCAGGCAATTCTCGTCGACGGGTAGTTTTGCCACGACTGCAGGTCCTATTTCGGAATCATATGGATTGCTTACATACTCTACGCCATTTCTCAGTCTTACAAATCCAACATGACAATCGGTCGAGTCAATTGTCAGCACATTTCTCGCATATCTCGCAGGCACATTAACATGGTTATGAATGGCGCAGAGTCTCATGTCACAGTACATGACGTCAAAGTCTGTTGGGTTCGAAAGAAAGTACAAAACGGGCAGCTCAAAGAAACTCCCACAGGGTAGATGCCTGACTGGTTCATTTCTGGAAGAAAGCACTTTTCGGAATTCGAAATAATCTTTTGTAAACTCAGACCTTTTCAGATCTTCGGAAGTCATTGCGTTGCACAGGAAATGTTCTGTTCTTCAGTTGGCCTACTTCTTGTGACTACCTTTGAATCAGTCCAATGGCTTTAGGCTAATAAAAGGCAGGCTAATCAGAAAAAAACTGCGTGTTCTGCAAAAGTTTCAGATTCATATCTAGGCTACATCTTTCTAGAGAAGTTACAAACAGGTTTTAAATTTGCATTCATCAGACTTGTTATAAAAAAAATGGCAGTCAACACAGCTGAGATAAGCCTATTACTTTTACCTATTTTAATTATGAACTAATCAAACTTGGGCCTAAACCTTTGTTGCACGCATAACAGTTAAATGGAATTTACCTTTAGAAAGAAAGATCAATTTGTTTTAAGTTGCAACTACGCTGAACTTTTGATTTGCACACATGATCCAATGTTAGACAGATTCTTGATAAAAAAAATCTAGCAGCCGAATAACGCCCTATACCCTTCGTAGCGGCAAAGCAATGAATTAATAGGCTATCTGTTACTGATACAAAACAGCTAGCCTATACTGCAAAACGTAAAGTCGGCTAGAATCGGGTGACTGACGTATGATTAAATAAGCACCATTTACTTTCGCAAGCAATCCTTGGTATTGGATGTATTCGTATAATCCCTGACACAACCACAGTCATAATCTTAAACCCTATACTGGGCCCACTTATGGTTGACTTTGTCAGTAGGCTACATATTTTAAATGGCATTCTTGTGATGATGTTCGTCGAGTCTTTATTAGGGAGGGTAAAATTGTCAACCTTTTGCCGAAAGTTATGTGTAGCCTATGGCCTAACGCAGAGGTTCCCAAACTTCTCTGGCTCGGGACCCACTTGGGAATATTTTTCTGTCTCGGGACCCACTAAAGTGACTAAACAAAATTAGGTACAGAGTACTAAACTAACACTAACTAAGGATTGCTTCATAAATCGGGATTAAGATATGCTGATTTACATCCAGCATTTAGAAATTACCACATCAAAACAGTAAAATTTAACTTAAGGAAAAGCCAACATTTATTGCAATGCAAGCAACTGTTATATCAATGTAACAGTAACTAATCGTTAAATTTAAACTTTAACTTTAAAGAATCAATGTGAAGGATGGGCCTGCATGTTACTCATAAGTAGGCCTAAGTCAATGCGTGGTTTAAAAGAAGTCAGACACAGCCTCGTGTCATGATCTGTGCACAGCCTGTTCCTGTATTTTGTTTTCATTGCCGTCAATGCTGAAAATCCAGCCTCACACAGGTATGTGGTTGAAAAAGGCAACAACACTGACAAAGCAATATCAGAGAGTTCGGGAAATACAGTTGCAGCATTAAGCCAAAAAATAGAAAGACTGCTCTCTGAGATCTTTTCCTTCAGCGTTCAATCACAGGAAAGTTCGATAAGCTGGGCTTCGTTTGCAGCACAAAAAGTAACTTTATTGATATCTGCTTGAAAAGGATTACGGATCCAAGCTAGAAGCTAGTTATAGCCCAACCATAGTCAAATGTTGTTTCACTAGTTATAACGGAACAATAAAGTATGACGTTTGAGGGTTACTGGAATAAATACTGAAATTAACAGAGAAATAAGAAGAACTTTCGCGACCCACTTGCCAGAGCTCTGCGACCCACTTTTGGGTCGCGACCCACAGTTTGGGAAACGCTGGCCTAACGGATCTCGCAACAGAGGGAAGAGGTTAGGGAAGATATGAAATTCGTTTATCTCAGCTATAGCTCTAAACTTCATGGTGTCAGCCACTTGCACTTCAGCCGTAAGAGCATCAGGATGTAAGTAGCCGGTTCGTCTAAGTCGGTTCAAGAAATCTTCAAGTCGGGTTTTGTCCCTTTCACTTACAAGGCCCCGCCAAACAGTACAGACATGCGTCATTCGAGGTATGACAGTAGCTTCAGTAATTGTTTGAAGGCCTTTCATGGAGACCCTCGTGCCTTGTCAGCCTCTTCAGGGTTTGGAACTTCGGTAAACGTGACCCATAAGGAGATTAAGGACATTCAGTCTCGAGACCCCAGTCAGCATCGGGTGACATCCGGAACAATGTCTTGCGTCGCATGGCCTTCTGCCATCTTTATTATTTAGCTACTTGACACTGCAATAATTAATGTTTCCACCCATTGAGACACAGTCACAATCAAGTTTGATGAGGGTACCAGTAGGTAAGTATCATCTGCACATTAGATACGTCCATTTTCTGGACGGCATGCGTGCGCTAAGTTTTGAAATTGTAGTAATGAAATCGACCGGTTATGATTTCGACCCTCAGCAACACTAGCTTCGATCACATAATTATAGGCTAACTTCCTCATTGCACTGCATGACCTTTTCTGTGGTTGGTTTCTGTTTCTCGAATACGTTGCTGTATAATAGAACGAACATGCAAAATGAGTTCCGCCTTGAAGTAGCCTATAAGCTTAAGTTAGATCAGTTTTATTCTGCAGTGACTTATTTGACATTAGACTACATCAGTGGTTATCAACCTTTTTCTAGTGGCGGAGCCTTTCTCGAACCACGCATTTGCTCGCGGAACACTCATGTTTTACCCTCCAGTATTTCAAGATATAAGCTTACACAGCCTAGCATACAATTGTAACTTGTAAAACAATGTAATATTTTGATTAAATGTACGTTTATTGCACTTCTGGTGCAGTCTATCACATTACAAATACATGCCTAAAAACTCTAGAAGTATAGGCCCAGTAGTCTACAAAAAACACTGTCAAAGAACAAATGACAAATTGACACCTTTTTAGACTACTATTTGTTTGTTTTTTTATTTCTTCGCGTTAGAGAAATAATGATGCTAATGATGGCCAAAGTGACACTAAGAAATCTACATTTAGAAACCTAAGAAATAACTATGCTTTTAATTTTCTGCCGTGCTTTTTCAGCTTTTGCTAAAAACTGTAACCATGACCATTGAGTTCCAGTTCCACCTAAACTGACGTCTCGTCTGTTCAAAAGAATTCATACAAATACTCATCTGACCCTCGGATCTTCCACCTTCCAATCCTAAATGGCACCTTAACAGCTAGTCTGCCCCTCTGCCCTCTCTCACAACCAGACACAAACCTCCTTCTTACTATGCCATTTGAGCAGCAGCCCTTTGTCGGTGAATAAGTTGGTACCTCCGATTGATTTTCGAGTGGTGCTTTAGAAGTTTAGAAATTACGATTAAAATAAAAATTATAGAAATTGCAAGAGGTAGCATGAATGGATAACTGAATGAAAAGTAGGTATCAGTTTTCCAGAGGTGTATGGACTTATTGCACCCATTCAGGAACCTACTCTTTAGTTGCTACTTTTTGATTTTCAACAAATTTCTTCGCACTAAAAATAAAATAATTTAAAAATTAAAACAGACGTGAAACTGGGAATTATTACTAAAAATCTTTATTAAAAATCTCTGTTAAAAATACCCATGCATGTTCCTAATTTCCTGCTTTGCAATTTTCAACCTCTCGAATCGAATGTTCAGCTTTCCTATTGTGAAAAAATAATTTCAAATAATCATCTTGCATACCCTCTGGATTTGTGACATTTGGTGTCATGAACAACTCAGTGAAATCTCATGGCTTTGGGACCATGTTAAGTGACCTCTC
This sequence comes from Lumbricus terrestris, assembly GCA_949752735.1. Taxonomy (NCBI): domain Eukaryota; kingdom Metazoa; phylum Annelida; class Clitellata; order Crassiclitellata; family Lumbricidae; genus Lumbricus; species Lumbricus terrestris. Next base: position 52,170,817 of record OX457037.1, on the reverse strand, counting down.
AAAGCTAGTGAAGTTTTCAAAAAGTGCGATTTTTCTTAAAATAGAAAAAAATCACAAATTTAATGCATTGTATCATTTACTGCCACACAATAGGCTACAGACTACAGTAAACAAACAAGACATTGTATTGTATTGTGTCTATACATTTATATAGCGCCTCTCACAGTGCACACCAATCAGAGGTGCTCCCAGTGCAATAGACCAAGAGAAAAAAACCGGTCTTGAGATAACGAAAAGAGGCACTTGGCCAATCACCAGTTAATATGGAGAAACGCGTTGAAGGAGGAAAATGGTTCCACAGTGCAGGCCATTGAGAGCAAAGGTCCAAGTTTTAACAATGGTGGTCCTACAGCTCGCGGGACGAGGAGATCATGCCAGTCTAAGGAGCGGAGCGGGCGAAGAGAAGTGACAGAGGCCAGCAGATGGATGAGGTCACATAGGTGCTTGGTAGCGCATCAAGTAAATTTGTGCCAGAACCTTGAGTTGAATCTGAGCAATAAGCGAAGCCAATGAAGATGGTCAAACATAAAAGTGTGTTGCAGTAATGTGAAACAATACAAAGTGGCTGCGTTTATGTCTCCGATATCAAAATAATGTCTAACTGTAACTGAAGAGAGAAAATCTGCGGCGTAGCAGTAGGCTATCGGTGGTGTTCAGCCACTTGGAAGATGAGTTGATGTTGCAGCTCATCATGTGTGAGGACCAAGTGAAAATTAGGCCTAGTTGCTAACTTTACTGCACGCCACCAAAGTCATTTTAATCCTAATAACAGAAAGTGCAGCAGTTTGGAATGCCATTGTCGCTAACCTTCTCGTCTAATGCACATTTTGGGATCATAAGAGAGAAAATCTTGAGCGACTTTGGGGGTAGCATATAGATGCATCGATTGCTATGTCATGAACTCGGATAAAGTTTTCTCCTGAAATGTACTGAAGGTTTTTGGATCAACAATCCTTAAATCAGTATGTATGTTTTCATCTGTGGCTTGCGTAATGCGGAAACTGTTTCTTCTCGTCAGCTAAGACCATGTAAGAAAAAGTGACTGTCCTGCCAATTCTTCGCTGACATAGTTATATACCAGAGAAGCCTTTTCATTTTGTGAACGGCTGCATCTGAAGTTTGTTCTTTAGAAAATAGTTATCTGCTATTTCTATTTCACATAATATTATTGTAAAGAGCATCCCAGGTGATGGGTGCAGTGAACCATGTCTCAACATACACAACGATATTCATCGGAAAAGATGTATCTTCAAGCACTACTAAATGCCCTTTGACATGCACCATTTAGACTGAATTGGATGCTGTCAACATCACCAATATGGACTACCTCACATAAAGCTGAATTATAGCTTGGTGGTTCTGCTCTAGCCATACTTTCTCACTGTAATCCAGAGAACAGCTTTTTGTATCCTTACAAAGAGAAACAAATTTGTTACGGTCAGTGAGAGGAAACTGGCGTCTGAACCTGGCGAAAACTGCAATTCGAAACCCATTAGAGACAAAGAGTAGGCTAAATCAGAAACTGCGTGCTGCAATTAATTCAGACCTGTGGTGTCTGCAGACAAGAATCATAGGCGTTTGTCAAAGACCTTTTGAACAACGCCTATTGTGCCACTGTGAACTCCTGTGTTACCACTGATTGTGTCAACCAAGCCAACCATTCTGATACTCTTTCCTAATCTCTTAGTATTTCAGCAATTTTATCCCACATTAGGAAACCAGTTTCAGAGCCAGGCAGTTTGGAATCTTTAGACGCTTTTTCAATTCCTAAGCCAGACACATCAACCACCATGCGATCAGCAATAGCACTCTCATCACCTAGCAGCAGCTTACCATCGAAATAAACAAGGGTTGCTTCAGGGCAGAATTCATCTATAATGCCTTGCTCATTGGAGGAGCTGGCCTTTGAGCCTCATACAGAACTGTTGTGCACAGAATAGGATCATTGCCATTGCCTTTTGGCCGGGGCAACTTTGTGCATTGCCTGATGTGTGATGTTTTCTGCTCAAGTTACCCAATAAGTAGCGTCATCAATCAGCATTGAATAATTATAAATTATAGATAATGCCTAGGCCTACTAGAACAATAAATAAATAATATAAGTAAATAAAGTAAGATAAGTATTTATGGAATAACAGTAACATGGATTGGAAAGACTGAGAAATAGCAGATAACTATTTTCTAAAGAATAACAGAATTTTTCACAAATATCGCTTTTCTTCACACTATTTGAAGAAGTTACACCCTGTTGAGAGGTCATTTGCCATTGAGATATGGATGTAGAATTTTGGTAGGTTAATTGTGTGCATAAATGTCATATTTTAAAACCCTATGCCTGTGATTCATACAAAATTATTTTTTTCTGAACACTCTACTCTCGATACAACAAATTTTAGTCGTGACCATCGTGTTTTGCCCCTCCTGCAAACATTTCTGCGGGCGCTCATGTTCAGAACAGTCCAAATAGTTTAAACTCAGTTATTAAAATGCTTTGTTTGTAATTGCCCGACTTGATTGATGGAAACGCACCAGTCCAAATAGTTTAAAACCAATTATTAAAATGCTTTGTTTGTGATTGTCCGACTTGACTGATGGAAGCGCACCGTACTGTATAAGGCTTAAAGGTTATTAGATTCCCATATAATGCAGGTGCCCTCCGAATAACAAGTAATTAGCTATAAAGACATAATTATACAAAACAACATTAGCATAATTATATAAAACAACAATGCATTCACATAATAAGGTTATTTTAAGCAAGGATGACAGAAAACTGTGAGAGAATCTATTCACTGCTAATACCTTTGTGATTTCACTTGGCGCCATAACAATTTCCATCAAACTGCCGCGGAACCTCTGGCCGACGTCCGCGGAACCCTTGGTATTAATTTCATAATTGATGACGGGGCTATTTTGTCTCTGGGTGATTATGACGGGCTGTTATGACGGAGTTGTTTTGACGGGGTTATTTTGATGGGTCACCATCATAGGTACAATCACGTCCTAAAAGTTTGGGGGGGGACCAAATGAATGGACGTCCTAAAAGTTGGGGGACCATAATAATGAAGTTAGGGGACCACTCAAAAGTTGGGGGACGCGTCCCGTGGGTCCCATAGGGTGGTTGCGCCTATGGTCACCATAAACCTCTACGCTTAAACTTGCATTAACCCTCTGTTCCAGATCACATTCAGCATAAGATTTGTTCAAAATTAAGGCCGATTGCTGGTCAATCTCTGCCCTCTAGCCAACCACAACATTTAACATTTGTCCTCCACCTCCATCAGACATTATTCATTATGGTCTGCAGCTAATTTGGGCCGATCTATCTTCCCCCGATACTTACATGTAAATAGGAGATGTTCCTGGTGAACGAGCTTTCATTTGCAAGGCGTAGGTTTTAGAACTCTTAGTTCTTAGAACTCTGTCTGTCTGTCTGTCTGTCTGTCTGTCTCATAGTGTCTCAGACGCTTACACATGTCAATTCGTCCTAGATTTATGACTTCACCTATTTAAAATAATTGGTTCTTGTACAAATCGGAGTCGGACAATTCGGAGAGGAAAATTTCGAAAATTTCTAATCAATACGACTTCTTTTGAAGCAACACTTATTTTTGTCAATCCAACTCCCATTGAAGCAAGAATTAGACCTACTACCATCAATTCAGCTTCTATTTAAGCAACAATACTGCTATTAATCCAACTTTTAATGAAGCAAAGAACAGTTTTCGTAAAGCCAACTTCTATTTAAGTAAACAATTTAGTCGATCCGCTCCGAACTGTCCATACACATTCAAAATTGCATTTATCAATCATAGCTAATCTGCCTCTATGTATCATCGGCAAACCATCTCGATGTTGACATCATTGCAGCCTGTGTTTGATGTGCCACCGGCTTATATGTTGTGCATTAGATAGGCCTATATGCCTATACTGATGCGATGGAAGTTGAAGGTGATATAGTTACTGTACGTCTACTATAATACTCTATGACACTCATTAAACAAAGTAGGGAACAAAGCGTCGTCGATGTTTGTATGTGCACTTGTTTGTATGTACACTTGTTTGTATGTGCATTGTGCACACTGCACTTGTTATAGCGCCCCTTCAAGCTCTCTACTCAGAGGCGCCCCCGACTGCAGAGCGGACACTGCATCGGAGTTTCACGCCGAAGTGCTGAGCAAATGCGAGTGAAGGACTTGCCCAAGGTCCCTACGCGGCGACTTGAGGTGGATTCGAACCTCGAACCTTCCGGCTTCAAGGCAACGACGCCACCACTACACCACCGCGCCCCACAGCATCACCGACTAAAAGCCCGGTCTGTAAAAAAAACTGATCTAAACTCTCCATAAGACCGTCGATCGCTTTCCAATGACCTTCGAGAAATTCGTGTCCATCAGCTAAATATCGCCCCTCACTTGATGCTGGCCAATAAATGCCGTGCGATATAAATGAAGACAAACAGAAAATTAACTCCATTCACATTCAAAGCCAGAGTTAGAAGTGAGCTATATAAATTCAAGTGAACTTATCTAATCACCAGTTAATGAACATTTAAGCGGCAAAGTATTGTTCTACCAATGTGCAAAATCAATTCCAGCAATTGTACTTTTAAAACAGTCTTAATCGAAATATGACTTGGTACTGAAGGTTATTTGGTGGTTGAAACGCTGACAAGAAGGCAAGAGCAGTTTGGAAAAGAAACATAAAGAGTTTAAATGTGAAACTCAATTTCTTATGGTTTGATTTTAAGCAGCGTCTGGAGGTGTCTTTGTCACAATGTCACCAAAGGCTTTAACATTTGGTGTCCTTGACAAATTTTAATAAAATTCAAACATTTCTAGCACCTATTTCATGTTCACCTGTAGCCTATTCCGGTCCACATGTCTCCATTTGCTTATCACTAAATAACATGAAAAAATCAGGAATTCGAAATAGTTAAAGCACCTGGAAACTCAAAAATCACATGAGAAATTCCTTAAAATTCCTTAAAGCAACTGGAAACTCAAAAATTACATGAGCAATTCCTTAAAACAACTGGAAACTCAAACATTACATGAGCAATTCCTTAAAATTCCTTAAAGGCTAGAAAACATTTCGTCAAAGTGACGGCAGCGTTAATTGAATTATTACAAGAGGCCGCTGTTACCATGACATGCTATAGCGCAGCTGTAATTTTTCTAGATACATCTTTATCCCACATGCCGCAAGTCTTTTTCTTGGCTATGTTTCTATAGGCGTCTTAGTCACTGAAGTACTGGTCGTCGTCCGAGGACCCTGCATGTTCGTCACCATCTGCGGACACTGTCTTGCTGCCGTCAGAGGGGTTGCCTTCTGTCGACGCAGCTGACCTGCCAGGACGATCATTGGCGGCTAAAAATGGGAAAATTCATTTTATTTAGCATGATTTCATGTGAAGCGAATCTGCAATTTCTCTAGCAAAGCCAAATAGTAGAAAGCTATGCGGATGTTCTCTTTCAAAAATGACTGTCATATCGTATTCATAGTTCAGAAATAACTCTAATTTAATCCATTGTTCTTCGACGCAGGTGGTGATGTGCTGCTAACGACTAGGTTAAGAATTCAAGATTCCAGATAAAGTGTGTCAAAAACGAGAGAAGATTTGATCTGAAATTAAATGAAATAATTATTTAAGCTTGAGAAAGCAACATAAAAATGATAGATTCCAATACAGAATTTAACGGTTATTAAGTATTATCTGAACTGTCATATAATATATTATGCTAAAATGTGATGCAAACTTGATTCGTTAGCAGCAGTAACCTATGATCATGATGATGAATAACTTATGCATTTTCCCATATTGCATCAGAATAGATCCAGAGACTCCACATCGATGACATATTTAAAATAATCAAATTGCAAACATAACTAAGCTTATTTCAGATTAATAGTTCAGAAATCAGTCAGAAACAATGTTTTCCTTTGAAGTAAGTGCTTGCCGATATCTTCAGTTATTCCTCTGTGGGCCTATTGATACCTTAAGTAAATACAAGCTCAATTTAGCATTAATGCCTTCAGGAACTTATTTTGAAAGCGTTCCGCTCAAATTCGTCCACATTGTATGCTTCCATTAAACTGCAGTTAAAGAATCTTTTAGCATAATGCTCATGTGCAAACACGCATGCCAGCGTTTCACAGAGAGTCCAAAACGATTTTGGGGTAGGGGGCCCAGAACAATGGTAAGCGTTCTGACACAAAAGCGCACGGAAGCTTGTTCGTTTCCCGCTAACCTCCCACAGGTCCACTCAACCTTCCAATCGGAATATGGCGTTGGTAAGCTGAGCAATAGGACAGCATGACTGCCGGCAGTTAAAATCGATTCCTGTAGTAACTTGCGATCATCTGTTGAATACTCTGAATTGTAATCATGCTGTGTTACAACTTGTGTCAGTTTTAAAAATAAACGAAGATCATAAAATAATATTAAAACTCTGTCGTTGCCTATCCATTGTTAAGGATAAGCTAACTTGGTCAGATCCATTTCGATATTTAACCTATAAACAACTACGGGTATTCAGGCAGCTTCCTAAAACAGCCTACCTGCAATCATAGCTCGAATCGACCTCAGTAGTTCCGGTAATTCCGCTTCATACTTGGCTGGCGACGAAAGGTCAGTGATCTTTATGCCTGTTAGCAACCCTCCTGGTCTCACACTAGCATATTCGCTGTCCAAAAGGACGGGTATCACAAATTTCTTTTGTGAAGAGGCAACGGCGAGTTCTGTGTATAACAATTGCAGCCATAAATGGATCTCAAGTAAAAATGAATATAGTATATTATGGAACACAGCTCTAATTAATTGACCATGCTTATGGAAGAGAAACGAGCAAAGATGGACAAAGTTCATGTAGTAGAAATGTTGAAGGGAGCGCTATAACAAAATTTGTATTAAAATTAACAAGGTTCATACATTCTGCGTTACATGCCGAGGAATCGGCCACCGAGCCACATAATTATTATAACATCGTCAGCAATGAACGTATACATAATACACGTGATTGACTTAGGCTATCTATCGCCTGTAGACCTACGCAGCTGTACGTGACAATGGCCGAGTTCTGGATTGGCTTAAGGTTTATTCATAAGAAATTGCGAGGAACAAATTAAAATTAAGCCAGATTTACGAACGGATGTGTTACACACAAGTCTGGATTAAAACCCAGCCTTTGTCCTTCATCACAGTGGAAGATTTACGAATACTTTTGGTTTAACCTTTCCTAGTAGGGAAGTCTTGGACTGAATGCCAACGCAATGTGTTTACACTGCAGTGTTTAATCTAGGCCCCTGCTTAGAGGGGGAAATCCAGGTTTCGGAGGGGGAACCGCTTAGGCGCATTGCCCTGGCAGAGGGAGAATTTTTTTATCTTTCTCAAACCCTTTTTTCGCTGTGCAAGTACAAATCCCGGTAGTTGACCTTTTTATTGCTTCATCTATTTTAACCGTTCATTTAATGCAATATCTAGAGGTAAAAGTGTAAATAGCAGCTGTCAGATTTCTCTGTCAACTTTTTCTGGGAATATATTATTCCTGGGGAGAGTATACCTCGCGGAAATCCCTTCCAAAAGATGCCTAGCTTAAAACACTATTTACAGTCAACACTTTATTAGACGTACCGCTTCGGCCAAGACGACCTGCTGCATAGTCTCGACAGAGGAGAGGCATGAAAACTTCTGATCTCTCGTTGGCAGCAGCAATGACATCCAACATATCGTACTCTGGAGAAATGCAGCAGTTTTACAGATTTTGTTGTCAAAATTTAGACTACTTAACCAATCGCAAACCTATAACAGAACTATGCCAATTCCTGATGTTGTAATACGAGCAGTCGAGCACTACAATCATATGTACGGGTACCTTGCAGAGCTAAACAGTATACGATTCAAATTCACTTAGATTGAATGTGATGAACTAACCGAGTTGAGCTGAGATGACCTTAAATGACTCTGCGACTGCATAGAAAAGTATCGTTTATGATGAACAGGTTGAAACATTTCCAACAGATATTGATTTTATTTGTGACATCCGATTTTAATAATAATCATAGTTTGTATCATGAGCTTAGTTCGCTGAAGTTTGTCTTGACATTAATTTTTACTTCCTTCATTTATTAACAACTTTGCATGATAGCCGAACACCGGGTCTTCGCCCATTTCGCCATACTGAGCAGGGTGCGCCCATCGCCCATTTTACTCGCACAGCTACCAAATTTATAGAATCGTGTCTTCTCGGCGGTATAGGCGCTGCGCTTGTCCCAGGGTCCATTCCAACTCTTTCAATGCTCATCAAACAACTGTACTTTTTAGTTGTGCTGGGTTCGGGAGGGCTTCTGAGCAATCGCCTTCCCTATGTTAATCCACGAAAAGAAATAAATGAATGAAATGAATTATTATTTATTTAGGGTTTAGTCTTTCTTTACTGATCCACATCCGATACAAAACAATACCTTCCGCGAAAATCTATAGAAGTCACAAAGTTAGCTTCGAACAACTTTAAAGCAACTATAATATATACCGGTATGCTTACTGTTGTTGCTGCTGAGCACTATTTTTAGAGCCACCATTAGGACTACTTACAACAACAACATGTCAGTTAACTACAACTACTGCTAGACATATACGATTACTGCAACCGACTAAACAAGTTTTAATTTGATTTGACTCTACTACCATATGAAGCATGTGCGGAGACCTGGGCGGAGACTTGGGGGTGGGGGGGGTACGGAAAGACGCGAGATTTTTTTGGCGGACGAACGGCTCTGAGTGTCGCTAAAAAAATTCCATCTTTTAGCGGACAAAATTTCTGACGACTTTTTTTAGTCATCCGGCGAAATCTCGACGAAATTTTCTATTTTCGCCGCCAAAAAAGTTGACGACCTTTTTTTTTAGTCGCGACGCTCAACGATTGGGGGGACAAATGCATGGGCCGTCCCCCAACACCTTCATTGGAGGGGCGACCGTCCCCCTGCCCCCACCTAGGTCTCCGCCCATGATATGAAGGTCATTTTACATTTTTTACAAGAACTTAATCAGCTGGAAATTGACGACATAGTTCTAAATTTAGGCTACCAAAAAATGCATTAATAACGCACTTATCTTGTCTGGAATGTCTCCAGCGTAGAAGCATAGTATGCCACCATCATTCAAATCTTTGACTAGTCTTCTTGCCAGCTCCTTATGAGCGCATTCATACGCGCACGAGGTGTAAACAGGCATTTGTGATGAATCAGCTACAAGCAAATGCAGACATCACGACCAAGAAGAAAAACAAATAGAAATTAAAGCTTAAATACAGCAAAGTGCTTCAATAAGCGGCGGCTCTAAACTTTCAAACAAAGTAGGCACGATCGAAGGGGCCGGGAACTTTACGTAGGGGCAAGTTGGACGCTTGATCCTGTCAAAACTGAGAGCTTGATAAAAAAAAAATCTTTATTGTATTTTGACTTTTTTGTACATCAGCAGCCTCAATTCAAAAGAAAATGTTAACAAAATCAGTTTAAAGAAACAAAACCAATAAACTATAAACAGCAGGTCTACATACGCTTTTGATTACCATAAGTGCAAGATTTTGAAATTTGATAATCTTGATGCAACTTGACCAATGACCATAGACACCATGACCCGCAAGTAAAATTTTACCACATGCAGCTCGATTTCGTGACAGAAAGATTAGTCTAAAGTAGTTTCTACGTCAATAAAATAATTAACACCTTGATTTCGTGACAGAAAGATTAGTCTATTTAAGTAGTTTCTATACGTCAATAAAATAATTAGCACCTTATGCTAGTAAGTAGTTCATGCATGGAAAAATATCGAGAATAAAATAGAATTGGATATTTTACATCGTGTTTAAACACATTAATTAAGTCATGCCCTAAAATATCAAAGTTAACACTACACATGGTAGTATAAATTTTAACTAGAATTTCGGGGACCACCGAAGGCCACATACTAAGTTCGAGGCACTGACCCCTGGTCTTAGCCGTAGAGCCGCCACTGACTTCAGCTATAGATATAATAATTATTAAGTGCATCAGAATTTATTCACGCCCAGAATGGTCCTCCGATGGAGCTGCGTCTTTACGCTGAAAATCTGGCTGAAACTTTCCTCACTAAACTTAAAATCTCTTGGACGCGTTAAGTCTGGATCGCTTCTGAGTTGTCTATTTAAGCGGCGCTATACATTCTAGAATAAATTAAACGCGCCGAGACGGATGTCAGTTTCCGTCGAATGTAAACATTTTAGCCATAAGCCTACTGAAACCGAACCACTGAAAAAACGTGGACCTACACGGTCAGCTTATTAAGGAAAATATATTGAGGAGAGAACGAAGTCTACGGGTCAGCACAAAACAATGAGCGGTTTACATTAATACAAGTGGCAATGAGCGCAATTTTTCGTACACCTGTTATAATATTAGAGAAATAAATACCTTTCCGTTGGAGAAGATGTGAAAATCAGAACAAGCTCGATTTATTTATAAGAAACAACACATTTATAAAGGCAAAACAAGATTCAAATTACACTGCAATGGCTGCCGCTGTGACGTCATGATTTGCTTACGTATGCACTTATCACCAGGAAAATCGTAAAATCATTTCCCTTGGGTCAACTGTTTCCTTCATCTTAAAACACATTGTATTAATTTTTTATATAGCTCACAGCCAGTTAGGCTATCTACTCAGAAACTCTTCAATTACAACAACGGCTTATAAGGCAGCTTTTAAGTGCAGAAATTAACATAGTGGTGTGACCTCGAGGCACAAGGCACAATACACATCGGTTGCCCAAGCAGATGTGGCAGTTATAACACAGAATATTCTGTGGTTATAATGATAAATTGTCATGTGACACTGCATGCTGCAGGTTATAAATCACGCTGTGAACAAGTTTTAGCAAGACATCATGCAGAGAAACTCGTAAATTGATAGTCTAAGAACATGTATAATAAGCTATCGCAAAAGATCAAAAACTATTTGCTTATATGCAACTATAATATTACACAGGCTATGGACCTATGTTACATTTCATTTGTCTACATTTGGAACACCCGTCCGTAGCCTAAAATTTAACAGTAGGCCTATTAGCCAGGTGTTTGAATTGTCAAGTGTGCATGCTGGAAGCGTTAGGCCTAGGTCATAGCTTACAATCGAAGTTTATTGTGGCTGGTAGCATCTTGATTAGCCTATTATCATAATCGGTGCATCACAGTTTACAAGTTTACAGGCACGAGGGAATATGTCATTTGGACAGAGAGCGACAAGGCGGAAGTTGGCATTCTCCGGACACGTGATGCGAGCAAACGGCCTGGAAAAGGAGATGATGCTGGCCTGCGGAGAGGGAGGAAGGCGAAGAGGACGTCCAAGAAGAAGGTGGATGGAAGAAATACACGAGAGAACGAAGATGAACTTGGAGGAACTGAGAGACGGGTCGGAAGATCGTAATACGTGGAGAAGGTTGATAATGGCGGTCGCTAAGGTTCAAAGAATAGAACGGCACAAGGTGACAAAGCGAGTCGAAACCAACGACGGATACATAAATTTTCGAAGGAAAGGGGCAAAATTTTCGGTGATCTTTGCCAGGAAAAAATCTGTAATGACCTTTTTTAGTCATTGGGCCGAAATATGCGGGAAAATATACCATTTTTTTCTTCCAAAATAACTGATGACCTTTTTTAGTCATCTGGTCGTAATCTCTTGGGAATACATGTATATATAGGGCCTTATAGGCCTACTATGACCTCTCTAGTTCTAGTCGTATGCTACTTTTTCTCTCTCGCGACTTATCCCGCTGCATTGATTTAAAGCTTGTTGAAACCAAATGGGGGTCACGTCCTATGCACTTTTGGAATGGGGGGGCATGACCGGATTGGCCCCTGGATCCGCCCTGCTCGCAACGCCATAATTTATAGGCCTAGGGCCAACTCTTTCACGTAAGCATTTTGCAAACTTGCAATGCATCAATTAAACTGACACAAAACCATTGTCTTGCAGTTAGGGTTACCATAAGTGCTCAGATGAAAAAGAGGACACACAAATTGTTCATCCGGTTACCATCCCGTAGCTGGCTACTAGTGCTGCACCAATGTTAAGTGTTGTACAAAAAGTAACGTTAAACTACACAAACATTTTTTCTTATTGTGCATGGTTTCAATTTTTTTCCCAATGAGTGAGCGTTCGAATTGATCAGTACACATTACATTGCAGCACCGACTGTACACAAAAACAAAAGTGACAGATTCGTCGCTTTTCGAACCCAGTGTTACTAAAAAGTTTCGTTGCTTTGGAATATGAAGTTCCTCGAACACTCTTAACATGCTTCGGCGTTTCGACGTGCGCCTTTAAATCCAGTGCATCCTTATAGGCAACTGACATAATTATAAGTTCCGCTGCCGCATATCAAACATTTAGCTTCCCAGCCATACCGACCTGCAGGAAAACACTTAGGTACGTTTCGGCATTTTTATGTCAATTTTTTCGTTAAATTTAAAATTTAATTGTTTTATTTAGATCCACAATTATCACATAACTCGCGTTATATTTGTGCTTTTGGTTTACAAAATAACCGCTTCAGGATTCGGAAATCCAATACCATTGAGGTAAATATTGCTGGAACGCGTGTTTATTTAACGGAACGGAATAGTATATAACACGGAAAGTAAGTAAGATTGATCGATCGTCGACGGACGGAGAAAACCCGGACAAAAGCCATATTTCTGGAAAGCCGCCCGGACGCCCGGACAGAGGTCTAAAAAGAGGACTTGTCCGGGGAAACCCGGACGCATGGTAACCCTACTTGCAGTAGGCCGTGCTGATTTGAGTAAACTGAGTCCTCTAATTACAATAATTAAGCTGGCGCTTATTGTAATCACTCCTGCTGAGAGAAACGTAGGACCGCTTAGGGTACTTTTAGACCTATAATAAATCGATTCCCTAATTTTATATTGTGATGCATAGCCTAATAATTATTACTACATTAGGCTACATCTAAAATAGCCCAATTAATCAATTCAACATAAAATCAGATTACACCAGACTGGCCTTTAACTAAGTAAACTGAAATCAGAGCTAACTCAGCCACCATTGGCCCACCAGATTGCCTAACTAAGCACATCAGCTTGATAATATTCATAGAGATTGCCTAATTACAACGAACTGCGGGCAATCTTTGCGATCCAGTCAACCAGTTGGTTCGACTGCACGGCGTGCACGTCCATGCAGTAGAATTTAATCACCAGTTTGGGATTACCCACGGAATGTCCAGTTTCATAAGTTTAGAAACTTGAGTGATTTGTTTCTACTCTGTGGAGAATACATGCAGGTCATAAATCGTCCGGCGATTCTTCAATAATTATTACAATCTACATTCCGATACCTATAGCTTCCTAAGAATGACATGGAGGTTTTCATTACCAGCAAACCAGCGGATTGGTCGCAAACTTTCCTAAGAACTACATCAAACCTAGCATAGGCTAAGTCTTGATTAATTTATAGTGCACATGCAATTGTAAAGAACAGCGAGGAAGCGGATGAGGTCGTTGATTGGTTCCTGTACAAGCAACGTTGCTTAGTCCAACCACAGTATAAATAAAAAACAGTATGTCGACTCCGGACCTTGCTGTCGTCATAATATGTGACGAGATTTGAAAGTGAGGCTGGCCCTGCCCACTGTCATCCGCCATTTTCGCAGCGAAGAATACTAATAATATTGATATACTAGCTGAGATACCCGGCGTTGCCCGGGAATTTTAGGATTCGGGTCGTTCCCCGCCAATCCCTCCCTCCGTCCTTCCCACTATCCCTTCCACCCTCCCTCCCACACTCCCTCCCTCCCACCCACCCACCCTCCCTCCCACTCACCCACCCTCCCTCCCTCCTTTGCTCCCTCATGAAACCATCGGGATTGTTACCATCAGTTATACAACTCAGATTTCCCCATCATTCTTGGTTTAATTTTACAGGACGACGCTTCCGATCGTCAACCTGGTTACAATAATTAGGGTTCTCTGTTAGATGCCTAAAGTGTTAGGAAATCTGTCACAACTAAATGCGATTGGGGAAATGTGATTACAGAAAACTAGAAAACGACACATGACTCATGGAAAGTGATCAGGAAGTCTGTCAAAGTTGTAGAAGCATGCACGGAATCACGACAACAGGCAGTGCAATTGTCTTTCATCCAGGCTCATCTTTACGACAAACTGTCGCAATATCGCCATGGTCTTTTCTATACTGTTTGCGTCGGCTTCTTGTCGTCATCATCTGACCCACATTCGTCTTCATCTTCGTCTCCATCTGCCGACACAGTTCCACATTCACCTTCATCGCCTTGTGCTAACCAACTTTCACTGTCATCTTCGGCCAGTCCAGTTGCTCTCTTGGCAACTAAAACAGGAAACAGATTTTGTTTTGCTTGATTCGTCTTCAGCGAAACACCAATTTATGTTAAAAATACAAATCAGCAGAAAACTATACGGATGATCACCTTTAGGAAAGACAAAGACTATGTCAGATCCAAAGGTAAGAACCTGTGACTGTTATTTTCTTCATCGAAAGTACTTGAAACGAAACAATTGTTAGGCTACACACATCAAAATATGCCAGAATCTGTTGCATTCTTAAGAGAATCGTATTAGCAAATGAACACAAGCAGCAGACTATAAAGTTTTTGGTGTTTTGAAATAAATTCAGGATTATCTTTAAAGAATCTTTGATTGAGATTTACTAGGCCCTTATCTTTGTCAAGTTTCAAAGTATCAATTAATCGACCAATCAATCAATTCTTTTATTTTATAACCAAATAAAACAAGGTTTACAAATCATTGCAATATCAGCATGTCATTGTTACAAAGGGGGGACCTAAAGGTATAAAAAAATTCCAGCTGGCTAAAGACACCAAAATTTGGTGTCTTTTGCCAGCTGGAATTTTTTTAATAGGGTCACCATAATCTACAGTAGGCCTATATGCATTCAATCGATAATTTAATTATCGATTGAATGCATATACTGTATATTATGGTGACCCTATATACGAAGCTCTAGCACGTGAACAAAATTTGTGAAACTAAGCCATAAGTCTATATATAATGCTAAAAAAACTCTAGAAAGTCATCATCGCCCAAATTCCTAGCTATAGCCCATATCAAGCATTCGACTAGTCGGTGAACTGACCTCATTATTTTACAACTTCCCAGACTCTGATAATATCTGTTAGGAATTTATTTTGGCCCTTCAATCGAAGTAGCCTACATTGCACGACGTTGTACGCTCTCATATGACTCTTCAACGGCACCTTATAATCTCTGAACAAACTTCTCTCATATGACTCTTCAACGGCACTTTATAATCTCTGAACAAACTTCTCTCATATGACTCTTCAACGGCACTTTATAATCTCTGAACAAACTTCTCTCATATGACTCTTCAACGGCACTTTATAATCTCTGAACAAACTTCTCTCATATGTCTCTTAAACGGCACTTTATACTCTCTGAACAAACTTATCTCATATGGCTCTTTAACGGCACTTTATAATCTCTGAACAAACTTTTCTCATATGACTCTTTAACGGCACTTTATAATCTCTGAACACACTTCACTCATATGACATTTAACAGCACTTTATAATCTCTGAACAAACTCTCATGCCAGTTATTTCGCATTTAGTCGAAAAAAGCTTTGTCGACGCTTAGCCTATCCATTGTCAACTGCAAATTGCCTCAATAATTAATATTATAAATATCAAAATGGATCAGACCATTTATTGATCTGATCCATTTTGATATTTTACATAGATACATTAGGCTTACAATACCTGAAAAGCTTACCAGGAAGTATGGCTCGGATCGTTCGCAATAATTCTGGTAATTCCTTCTCGTATTTTTTCGGCGATGAAACGTCAGTTATTCGGATTCCGGTCAGTAAACCTCCTGGTTTGACGCCGACAAATTCCGGATCCAGACAGATCGGCATAACATATTTCTTATCTGAAGTGCCAACGGAGAGTTCAGTGATAAACACGAAAGACAACGATTACAAAAAATTAACGCCTGAGTAGTAAAACTGATGATGCCAATTGACTGTTTCAGGGTCCTTTGCCTCAATTGGTGCTTCTCTTTAGAATACCGTACGCCGTCTCCATGTAGGCCTATACTCGATCTCAAATTCAAGTTGGCGACCATGCACGGCGCCTACTTTGCTTTTATCAAAACCTATTTTTCTTCCTCTCTTGGCTTTGCGCACTGGGAACACCTCTGTGGCGATTCATCAATGTTTTAATACATATCATCAAAATACACCGTGGTTCAAAAAAAGCAAGCCAAACTGTTTTCATATATCTCTAATGCCTAAAAACATATCACGATAGAATTTTCCAAATATTTAGAGAATTGGACCAAGAATTTGATTCCAAAATTTCATGAGATAAAGTTGAACGGATAAAAAGATATGAATCTTTCAACTTCATATGCGGAAATTTCAGTTTGCAAGCAGTTTTCTGTTAGATTCAATAAAATGTAAGTCAAACTGTTTTTCTTATATCTCTAATAATCTCACATACATCTATGAATGCGTTCAATAAATTACACTCTTCTTTATTTTGTTAATTATTATGCCACCGGCGCACACCGAAGACCAAGACCTAGAACAAGTTCTGCGTTATTGATCTGAAGTTGTCAAGAACAGAAAAATTAAACCGGATTAATGACTGGATGGATAACAGACAACTTATTTTTAAAAAACAACCGTCGTCCTTTATCACACGGAATAATGTCACTTTGGAAAACTTGCAAATTACTATTATAGGCCTACGTTGTTTGTTCAACCTTGCCTTGTGCGAACAATTATTATCTTGGCACGACGAATATGCGTGTCGACGCAGTATGTTTAGCAATTTATAGGTATAGGCCTATAGTCTACTTAACTAGACGTACCGTCTGGGTGAAATTCACTTTCGTCGTACTGTCGACACAGGAAGGGCATAAAGATTTGACATCTATCACTTGCGGCGCAAATTTGACGAATCATACCAAATCCTGGATAAATAAAACAGTTTCTTCTTGTTAGAGTTAAGTATTTAACTAATTGCTTTTTCAGCAACAGAATACGGCATAAAAAGAGCCCTACATTGCCGAACTAAACATTCATTTAGCCTGATTGCGATTAGTTATAGCTAAGCTGTTCATAAGTACTTCCTCGACTAGAGACGTATGCATCGTTTATGATGGGCAGGCCATAGGTAATTCTTTAGATAGCTGGGCTGATCATAAATGACTTAGTAGCTACGTAGAGAGAACTTACAGGCATTCGTCTGTGATGGACAGGTAACAAAGTAGACATAACTCTGTAGATCAGAATGCAACAAATTGATTGCACCCATGAGCAGAATACATCGCTTCAGTTTTTGGCATGTAATTGCCCTGACACGATTAATAAGATTTCATTTATTTCTGAGGTCTTCCTAGTTTTTAAATCCCAGTGGGACAGTTCAATATAAAAAATGGTCCCTAATGTAAAATCGATCGTAGAACCGAAGAAACAATTCATGAACCGAAGTTTAGATCGCCATCAAAGCAACTCGGTTCTATCGTTTATTATCGTTGTCTATCACGCTATTGCCACTAAACAGCTGGCTACAACAGCAACTACTCCTAGTCAAACATTACTACTGATCTTACTTCTTACTATAGTAGGTACTTAGCCTATTATATAAAGCACCTTTAAAACGACATTTTCTAAAAAAAATCATGTATCGGAAATTGACGGCAGAATTCATAAACTTCTTAACGATGCGCTCGCTAAATCTCGCTTACACTGTAAATTAATTATTACGCACTCATGTCAGTTGGAATGTCTCCATCGAAGAAGCAGTTGACACCGGCATTCCTCAGATCTTTTACAAATCGTCTTCCCAGTTCTTTACTATCGCTTTCGAATGCACACGACGCATACACTGCAGACATCTATGGCGAATCACAGTTGCAAGCAAATGTAAAAACGACGACAAAGAAGTCAAGAAATTACTGGAAATATAAACCTGAATACAATCCATAGGTGGAGGCTTGGTCCGGAAGTTTTGGAAGTGGGGGGGTGTGGGACGAATGAGCGACTGAAGGACGATCGCCCAGGCGCGACATTTTGGGCGGACGGCTGTTCTGAGTCGCCGATATTTTCAATTTTCATCGACCAAATTTCCGGCGCCCTTTTTCGTCATTTGGTCGAAATCTCATAAAAAAATATATAACATTTCTCTGCCAAAATATCTGCTTACGATGCTATTTATGAATATTTCGTAAATGTTGGAGATATAAGCATATTAGTTTGTGGTGGGGGGACGGTCCCCACTACAAACATTGGCCTCTGGCCCCACCTAAGTCTACGTCCATGATACAATCTTTGGTACATCAACATCTAACATTCTAACAGGAGGTAGGTCTATTGAGACGAAGTATAATGGCTGTCAAGAATAGTCCATGAAATTAGATGCACAGAGCAGACTGAGCAGTTCTTACTGAGCTGCCAATGATGCACTGATATCCTCCAATTCTATCAGGTTATGTCTATATTGAGTGTGAGAATTGCTGAAAATAACTGGTGGTTGAATTATGATCCACTTAGAATTGGGCTGTGAAAAACTGGCTTCACTATGGGCCAGTATGGGGTTCTAAGAAGGACTGGAAGTTTGAAACCCACCGACCACCCCCCTCCCCCGGTAATTCTCACATTGCCTATATTGTCCATATTTCGCCCCCTCCAACTTTTGCGCAACAAAAATCATAAGTTTTTCTTAGGGATGGGTCTAGACTATAGAGTAATGGGAAACGGAGGCACAAAGCGCACGAACGCGGAATCGCTTTCCGCAGCCCCCACCGTAGAGCCCTGCGCCGACATGAAAGTGTCGACGGCGGCGCGCCGGTCATTTTTGGTCGGCGGCGGCGGCGCGCCGACAAACAAAAATCGGCGACGACGGCGCCCTCAAAATGTCGGCGTCGGCGGCGCAGCGCGGCGTCGTGGAATTACTGCTCCAGCGTCGCATACTTATTTTGAATGCTGTTACACAAGAACCCTATATTATCAAAATAAACGTGTTCAGCCATTATTTTGTCGATTATTTGTCGTTAGTCAATATTGATTACAAACAATTATTCTCTGAATTAACGTTCAATTACAAAATTCTGCAAAGGCTTGATAAAAAAGCCATGACAACGTTTTCAAATTCAGACCTTCAGCTTACGTAACCTACTAATAGATGTTAATGAACTGTTTGAGCAGTGGCGGCGCTACCTGCCTATTTTACTTTTGACCTGCCTC
Source organism: Lumbricus terrestris (assembly GCA_949752735.1). Lineage (NCBI taxonomy): Eukaryota > Metazoa > Annelida > Clitellata > Crassiclitellata > Lumbricidae > Lumbricus > Lumbricus terrestris. The sequence continues at coordinate 52,151,493 of OX457037.1, read as the reverse complement.
ATGATACTCCAAAAATAATTTTTTTTAAATAATTATCTTCTTTACATTTAATTTCTTTGACCTGCCGAATGAGGCCCATTTTCTTGACCAAATCTGTTGAAATTGTATATCTGCACGCATGCATACATATATACATACATACATACATACACACACATACATACATACATACATACATACATATATACATACATACTACATACATACATACATACATACATACATACATACATACATACATACATACTTGCATACATACATACATACATACATACATACATACATACATACATACATACATACATACATACATACATACATACATACATACATACATACATACATACATACATTAGGGCGCCCGTTAAAAATAAATTTCTGAATTTCTTTTGTGGTACCCTCCAATTTTGTTATGTGTCATGAGAGCAGCTCATGGTAATTTTTTGTGAATTTTGGATGCATGTTTGAAGGTTGCTCCAACACCTGAGAAGTTTGCAAACTTTGATCCGACTGTATGTTATTCGTGCTTATGTCTTACCTATTTTATCACTAAAATATTTCTGATATTTTATCCCAACAGCACTATAAAATGTCTGCTGATCAACTCTGTTAAAGCAATTTCTTTATAATTTTTGATCAAAGCATAGTTTTAACAGACATTTAAAATAATCAATCAATTGTCATTCTTAGTTGTCTGACTATGATACCGCAGAATATCATCACTGACAAACAGCGTCTTTCTCGCTTCTGGGTACTTGACTTTCTGGCTTGCAGAATCACGCAGCAGCAGACTCTGTTTCTGCTCTTCACCTGCTGTAGTGGAGCTGTTGAGGTCCTAGGTCAATTCCGCAGCTTGCTCTACTCGGTTGTTTATCACTTCCAGGCTGTTGGCATATGCCCATTTCTAGTTTAACTGGACATTTCCAAGGGTACATTGCTAGTCTGGATCGCCTTATTCAAGAAAATCAGCATCAACCTACGGGTGTGAAAGGATGACAAGATACATTGCACTTCCAAGTTGTCAAGCTACTTTCAAACAACTTGGTTCCATATGGATTCTTCTGAGTAGCTCATCAGAACCTTGTGTCCTCAAATTGCTGATCACAATATCTGTTGGTGTCATTGCTTACAGCGTCAACAATTTGATCCAGATGTTAAGACACTGCAACATGACCAATGACCATCCACCTGGATATGTGCTTCGCTCTAGGGGCCATAAATGGCACACCACTTGGTAGCACATCAACCCAAAAAGTAGTATTGTCAATTCTATCAGTGGGCTACACGGTAATCATCACTCGTCTGCTAACTGGCCATAAGAAACTTGCTTTGTGAAAAGTGAAAACAGCATTGTCCGTCAAGCCGGCAAATTTCATGAGGACTTTTCTATCAATTCTTGACTGGGTTATCATTTACAATCTGCTACTGGGTTCTATCAGTTCATTGACGTAGTAGTCATGACAATTGAAAAGACTTGAATAAACTACATGTAGTGTCGGAAACCAGATGATGAACCAAAGCAGTGTTTGGACGCATCTCTGGTCACAATTTTGGGCATAATGGTGTTGACTTTCCAGGCTCAGTAGATTCTTGCCAAGCGTGATCTCTATCACCACAAGCCAAACTTCGTCTGTAGTATTAGAAGACGTGGGGGTCGATCGCATGGCCCTGGCCTGACTTTCTACCTCCAACACTTGCTTCATTATAACAGTGTTCGTCACCACCATCGTTTGTTTGAACCCATACCATATGGAAGTTTTGGCACAATGACAAGCTGCAAATCTGATTTATGTCTGGTAGGGGTCAACCCACTCACTCTCTATTAGCCTATATCCAGCAGCATCCTACAGTCCCAGTGCACAACTCAAGGTACGGATGTATTAAAAGTGACTTTTGCTGCTTGTGCCGAATGTTCGTCAAAAGGTAGTCTAGCTTGTCTACTTGACTCGGATTGAGAGGGGGATCTATAAATGTCGTGTCCAGGCTTTCTTATTGAAGTTCTATAGTAAACAGATCAATCAGACCAAAATAAATAACTAAATCAGCAAATGGCAAGTATACAGGTGAAGCAAAATGCAATACAGAATAAAACTGAAGCAGGCGCGAAATTGCAAAATCATAGAAACTTTGGATACGTGGAGCAACCGGTAAATGTCAGCATAAAATTCTGAAATTTTACACTGTTTATTACCTCAACAGGGGTAACAACTTCAGAGGGTACCACGTTGAAAATTATGAACTTCAAAATTTTTCACTGGTTTAACGGGCGCCCTAACATACATACTTGCATACATACATACATACATACATACATACATACATACATACATACATACATACATACATACATACATACATACATACACACATGTCATACATGCTGTTTTTGCGTAGAAATGTTTGTCTGCCATAAAATGGGAATTATCGTGAATGAATACACGTAATCTCGACAAAAGAGAACTCGCGGCAGTTCTTTAATTTTACCTTATCAAAGCCCACTGAGTAGTTAAATTTATCAGAATTCACCACCTTTCCTGATTTATCGGCCAATAATACAAACGACTTCCACGCGAAGCTCTTAGCATCTTCTTTAAACCGACCGATTTGCCATACACAAGTCCCTCGATCTAAACAAGCCAAGTAATAATAAGTTGCATTTGCTTTATGCGAAAAATGTATTTCTTTTCCTAATCGGATCCCATTTGTGAGATGCTGCTCAAATTGCTGACAAAATAGGATCTATTGAACAAAGGCCTAACATTGCTCCATTCTGCATTTAGACAGGCCTATAAATGTTCGAAAGCTAAATTACCAATTTCACATAGGCCTAGGTCACGTACAGCGTGGAAGTTTGATACTGGTTGGAACAATTGGGACTAGGTAATAACTGACCGGCATTAATTAGGGAATCACAAGCCTGCAGAAGCGACCAATCACCTACATAAATTGCAGAGCGCCACCTCTTTGCAAGTGATAGTAACGTGTATCCTTACACTAGAGGGTAGATGGCTCTGTTCCATCCTAGCATACGGTCGGACTATCAGGCAAGAAGGCACACACGGCATAATAATTCACTGCCTGCCTGGAGTTCTTCTTACCATCGTTGCTGCCGTAATTCAAGCCGAACCACAAAATCCATAAATGCTTAAACGTTAGGCACACTGTTCCAAAAGTCAAAACGAATAGGCAGCGTCATAGGTTTCATAGCATTGACGCAAATCGCCAGGAAAATCAAAGTAGATAAGAAAAAGAATCAATTTCGCACTGACGCAACAATTTTTTCACGAAAAAATCATGCAAGAGTTGAAAAATGCAACAAAAAGAAATAAACGAATCAACGTGGCATCGGCGGCGCGCCGACAAATTTTCGGCGGCGGCGGCACCGGCGCGCCGACCCAAAAAAATCGGCGGCGGCGGCGCCCAAGATTTGTCGGCGGCGGCGGCGCGGCGCGACCGGCGCAGAGCTCTGCCCCACCGTCCCCCCGAAGGTCAAATCAGTCACGCATTCGGCAGAATGCGCTGGTAAAATAAGCAATAGGAACTGATGGACGCCTTGCATGGCAGCCAGACAGCTAAATTCGATTGGTGTACAGGCCTAATCACTTCCATGCATCAGCCCATTGACGGTGCAATCACGTTTACCGCGGTGTGTTGGTTTAAGAGTTAACGAAGATAATTAAAATCCTTATTATTCTGGTTAATCCATGGCTTACGTTATACGTAAACAGAGCCGCTGGAAAACGAGAAAACACGATGGCCAGCCTTTAAGGAAGATAGGGCGGTAAACGTGTATTTTAGCGTCGTAAATTATTTAGTTGCATGAGTTTCAGCGTTGGTCAAATGCGAGTCGAATTGAAGACAAGAATTGTTACTAAATGGGAGTTGAATCGATGAAATTATTTTTTACTTAAATAGTAATGTGGTATTTACGAAAAATCTGGCTGAAATCGAAGCTGGACTGATGAGAAATTATTTTTTAAATAAATAGAAGTTGTGTTAATGAAAAATATTTGCTACCTAAACAGAAGCGGGATTGATGAAGCGAATTCTTGCCTAACCAGAAGCTGGGTCGATTAGAAAGAATCTTACCAAACTAGAAGTTGGATGGAGTAAAAAAAATGCTGTAGTGAGCGAATTATTTACGACGCTAAAATACACGTCTACCGATAGGGCAGTTTCGGGAGATAACAAGGTCTTCAGCTAATGAGCGGCTCACCAGTAGTCCTATACAAGGTTCCAAGAGAAGGTCACACAATGTTTAGTTCTAAGCTCAATTTCTGTTTTATTTATGCGGAAAGTGCACTAGCTTATGAGTCATGACCTACGTGAGAAAGACAAGATCGCAGAATGACCGGCCTATGAATGCATATGCTACAGTGTTATTATTTTTGTCGACTTCTGTCGAGTCCAGCTCTATAATTATCAGTCCATGTCTATTATAATTAATTATAGGACAAAATGCACAATTTTCAGTATAAGTAAAATAAACCTTTTCCTTTTTTAATTGGCGAACAAACATTAGTCAGAGCAAATTCGATGATTAAAAATTTTATGAAACGACAGATTTACGTAACGTTATGACGTCATCACACCAGGAAAATCTTAAATTCAATTTCCTCGGGTCAACTTTTTGCCTCATATTTCGATCGTGGCCAACTAGGTCTGTTTTGACTAGATAATATAATATATGTGATAAGATGATAAACAATAGCCTACTGCAATGATATTAATACTAGAGTAGGGTGACCAATGACCATACGTCCCGGTTTTTGTGGTGTGTCCCGACAACATAGAGAAAATGGCGAAATTGTCCCGGTTTTGACAAAACTGAGAAGATATTGTCAATTTGGAACTTGGAAACGTAGGCTAAGTTATTGGCAAATGACAGAACGAAGCATAGTTTGTGCATGGCCCAAAATGAAGTCTAATTAAAGTGAAGTTGTCAATTTACATGTATATAGGCCTAGGCCTATCTAAAGATCGAATAATGGATTAATGGTCTACTTAAATAGGGTTTACTCCAACTGCTGTGGGCCGCTGATGCAGTTATAAAAATAGGCCTATACTGCTCTGGCCTTCCGATGCAGTCTAACCAAAGATATTAGAGTTTTAGGCCTAAGGAAACTCGAATTTAGTAAAACTCTAATATCTTTGGTCTGACATTCAGAGTTAGGCCTACCAACCTAATAGAGGCCGATATCAGTAGGCCTATCTGGAGAAAATTAATCTATCCTTCATTAGGGAATATAGCTGGCATAGAGAATCCAGGGAATAAACCATTATATCCCTCCCAGCGTATGCCCACAATTATTTTTAAAATGCTTATAATTGATAAATTTATGCTGTAATAAAAACTGAAGTGGATCTAATTGTTTCAAGAGTCCTAGACTCCAAGGCAATGTTCAAAGTAGGCCTAAGGAAACTCGAATTTAGTTAGTGACTCTAAATGTTCTTAAACGTTCTCAGGGGCTTCTATCCCCCCTAAGCAACCGGGCGCAATCCATTTTCTCCCCCCCCTTTTCTGGACCGGTGACACGAAACGGAGTATCCCCCCTGAAAGCTATCCGGTAGGATGAATTAATCTATCTCCCGGATGGAATTAACCGGTCTATACTATCCGGGGGATAACCCATTCTATCCCCTTTTTTGAAAAATGCGCTTAATAAAAAAAAGTTATACTGTAATCAAAATTTTAAGTGACTCTAATTGTTTTAAGTGTCCTAAGCAATGCTCAGATAAAGGCAACTCGAATTTATTTAGAGACTCTGAGTGTTCTTAAGTGTTTTAAATGTTTTAAGTGCTCTAAAAACAGGGCAAAACAAATTATCTAGTACTTAGGAATAAACATACCTGTTAGTGTCATCGTTCAAAACAAAGCAGATGAAAATCAATTTCCAAAAAAAATACACGCGGAAGCGGTTTTTTCGACTTTTGTTAATTTGGGGGATACAATCAATACGGGGGATGCTCTATTTCGTGACACCGGCCTTCCTCTATGTATGCAATATAATGCAATCTAGCGCATGCCCTCCTCTAGTGTGGGAAGGAAGGTTTGTTTGGAGAGGGACAAACGAGCATCCAGCAGACGATCGCCGAAGCATGTGTAAGGCCGAGAAGGGACCTGGTACGGGGAGGGAATGTGCCAAATGTGCCCCTCCCCATAAGAAATTTTTGCGATTTCCACATTGCAATTTCAACATTTTAAGCTATCCTCTTGGCAAGATCACTCTACTATTTCAGTGGAGGAATTGCTGCCAAAATTGTGCAGCCATATGTTTTGCGCCTCTGATCAGTGTGCACTCGAGAGGCGTTACACAAATTTTTAGAGCACAATGCAATACAATAAAATACCATGTAGGTCCTACATTGTAAGCTCACGTAATAATGATGTTGCTTTACTAAGTGTTCAAGAACCAAATTTGACTGTCTGAAATTTGAAAGATAACATTGGAGAGAAGCCATTTAGTTGTGCAAAATAGTATTTGTATTAAAATTATATTTCAATTATAATATGATTGTATTATTTATTAAAATAATAAAAACATAATTATGAGCATGTAATAGGAAATTTTTATTATGGTATATTAGATCTGTTATAGCAGTTCATGCAGGGCCGCATTAAGGTTAGTGCGGGCCCGGGTGCTGTGGTAACCTTGCGGGCCCTCCTCTCAGTCTCCTGTCAGCCACCGGTCTACTATACCATGGAGCCACATATACATGTAATTATACCGTGTTTCCTAATGAGTGTACACTATACAGCCAGGAGATTTCCTTTGGTACGCGTGCAATTGCTTCTAAGGAAAAGTTTCCTACACTAGTTGATGTAGGTCTATACGTGACAGAAGGAACGAACGACTAGCTTCTTCAATTGTAATGTAATGTAATGTAATGTAATGTAATTCAGACAATTTGTATAGCATCGTCAGTAGCAAGCTACTTCTAGGATGCTTTACACGCATAATGTCAACTGTCAGAGTAAATGTCATGAGCTCGAGAGCAAGTGTAGCTTCAATTGTTTTTTAAAAGTTGATACAGTTTTGATATCCTGGATGGTTGATGGAAGACTGTTCCAGGCGCGTGGGCCTGCGACGCGAAAGGCGCGATCGCCCATTTTTGTTTTCGTCGCAGGAATGAACACGTCGGCGGTCTTGGACGATCGCAGCCGGGACCTCCTTGGATCGTCTGCTAGCGGTTTGATGTTGTCCGCGAGGTAGGCTGGTGCGCAATTGTTATATATGTTTATGAGCTCTATGCTTATGTTCCATCCAGTTGATTTTCTTCATTGTTCCCACTTCCACATCTCGATGACCTCCAGTCTTCTTTTGATTATATCGCTTGCTCTCATGGTTCATGTCTCAAATCTAAACAACACCACGTGCACTCCATGTCAATGTTTTATCATCCGTTTCTATGGATTCCTGCTTTCTCTTTTCAGTTTATCGTAATTCTTTTATAAATTTATACGTTCCTTCTTCCTATTTTCAGGTATAATAAAATATAGCATCATATTTCTTTCGCAGACTCCAATAATATCCTGGCAAACCGCTCTTTAGAGCGTCATGATCTTCTTGCACCAATTATCTAGGTATAGGAATTATTGGAGAAGAGTAGACCTATACAGTGAAAGAGATCGAGACAAATAAAGTGAGTAGGACACAGGTTGTGGGCAGACTCACTTCGAAGAACGGTCATGAAGGAAAAATGAAGGGAAGCGAACAAGATGAGGACCACGACAGGTTATGTATAATAGCATATGGATAGGCTTATGGAAAGTTTGAGGAAGAGGCATCGGACATTTCAGCCGGCCTCGGAGGCAGAAAACTAGAAAAGAAGATAAGCTATTACAGGTTTAAGAAAATAATTAAGAGTTAGGCTATACAATAACATGTTTTCTAACGTTATTTCTCTTATTATTTTAAATAAGCCAGTAAAAAATGATTGACCCGCATGGCTTATAATTTAAGATAGCCCATCACTGTTGATACCTCCCAAACAGGGCCGGATTAAGGCATGTTCAACATGTTCGACCGAACAGGGGCCCACACTGTAGGGAGCCAAAACATGCGGGAAAACATTTTCCGATAATTTTTAGAATTTTTGCAAATTTCAACCAAACGACTAAAAAAGGTCATCAAAATGTTTAGCCGAAGATCCGCAAAAAATTCCCGAACAGGGCCCAACATTTCTTAATTCGGCTCTGGTCCCAAAGATAAATTTAGGCCTACAATAACAATAAGTTCCTGTGATTTCAACCAATTCATAAGCTGGAACTAATAAATCGGATGTGTGGGAGAACTTTGCCAAAATTTCGTTGACGATAACTTCATATTTATTATTGTTGCAATATTCTTGCTAAGAAATTTCATCATTTCCGAAAATGCGGGCCCCAAAACCGGCGGGCCCGGGTGCTGCAGCACCCTTAGCACCTACCTTAATGCGGGCCTGAGTTCATGTAATTCAAAAATACAGATAGTAGCCTAACTAAAAACTCAAAGTGTATAAAGTGTATACATTTTGCTAAAAAACTATTAGGCCTACCATTTTGTCCAAATTTATATGGAGGGGAAGTATTTTCTGGGGGAATCTTCCTTTACTATTTTCCTTTAGTGATGCCTAGATTGAACGCTGTCCTTCATGTCCGACCTTCCCCCCTCCCCAACCGACGTGAATTTTGGCTGTCTTATGATACCCCCCTGCGCCCGCCATGTATAGGGATAGAAGCCCCTGAACGTTCTAAATTGTAGCCTGCATAGCCTGAGTGTTATGAAGGCAAAGCAAGCAAAGTTGGTGGCAATGTTCAAAACAAAGCAAATGGAATGGAAGTTAATTTGCAAAAATAAACACACGCGGAAGTGGCTTCTTCAACTTCTCTTCATCCGGGGGATACAATAATATTAGGAGGAAATATTCTATTTTGTGACAATGTAGAGATGTTGATCTCTACAGACTATTGTATAATAAGTAAGTAATTATCGCCCTTTATAAAATAGCTCCCGCCGCTTGGTGGCGTGACTGTGCGTCCCTTAATGGTGAATCTCCGATATATTATCGGCTGACGCGCAGTTGTTGATCGGTGGCCATATTGTTGAAAAGTCAAAGGGATTGCGAATAATCGAATATAATTAAATTACATTTAGTAAATGTCGAACCTGTGACCAATTTAGCCTGTTGCTAAGTGTGAGGTAGTAAAGAATCGTTAGGGACGATTCCTAGGTTCGTCTTGGTTGTGTAAGACCAAGGAAGTCGTAATTTAATTACATTCTGATTCTGAGCAAGGGCCCGCGCTTTCTGTGACCGATAACAATGACCTGTGATTATCTAGAGAATTTATATAGCGCATAGATTTGCTTCGTGCATTTCCTTATTGGCATTTGTAGTACATATTGTAAGTTTAGGTCTGTCTTTGTACTAATGGCAGGCAGTGCGTTGCACGCACGTTATTTTGTCAATAGTTAAAGGTTACAATAAAGATTCATTGGAAATGTGTGAACGTTTGCTGGCAGCCAAAGGGACAGGTGCTGTAGAAGAGGGCGATCGCCCTGAGCATTTATTTAGCGCCACCGAAGAAGAAGTAGCAGCAGCCTTGGTAGACTTGGCTGACAGAAATATAACTCCTGACATGCTGTCTCATGACCCAGCTCTTGTAAGCAATAACTCAAAGTCTGTGGTAGTGAATGCAAAGAACCCTGGGTCCCTGCTTGATAAGTGGGGGTCTGTTATTTGCCCAATAACCGCGGATAGTCCTTCAGCCTGCTCGCACCCTGGTACCTGGCAAGAAGAGTTGAGTTATGGGGCACATGGTAGAGTTGTGAGTTCGATTCCCAGGCTTTACCTGGAACCTATGCACGAGCCTGGAGAGCTCCCGACTAGGAAATCATCTGATGTCAGCATGCAAGGAAGGGAAGTGTCATTCATACCACAGCTAGCGTGCCCACCTGTTTGGGGGCGAGGTCAGTCCGCTACAATTGGTTCCAGAAGTGAAGGTGATAAATTACTTCCGGTTGTGCATGGATGTGACAAATGTTTGGATAAAGATGATTTTGAATATGAAGGAGATGATATTTACTACGATTGTATAGATGGAGATGATGATGCAGAAGTGAAGTCGTCTCATGAACAGTCTGTAAAGGAAAACAAAATGGCTGCATTTAAATCTAGAGTAAACTGGCTGAAAGCTAATTTAGATTGTTTAGTTGCAGATATGGAGAAGACAGCAGCAGCGAATGACGAGCCATGTCATACTTCTCGTCAATCGTTGTCTACTCTCTCTCGTCCTAGACCGGAGGCAGATCCCCCTCGCTCAGTTCCGCTGACCCGCCGAGACACAACCTCTCGTCGTCCCGAGCGTTCTGCGTCAGCGCCTGGAATCCGTCGTGCCGTTCCAGTGGCTCAATCACCGACTCCCTTGCCTCGAGTCAGTGCTACGGTCAACAGCGAGTCAGAGTACAACGCACCCAGAACGTCGGACCAGAAGACAAGGTGCAGGCTGCCAACTCTTCCGGTCAACGAGGTCAAGGTCGAACCGCTGAACGTTGCGGTAACTTGTGTAACCAGCGCTGTGAATGAACAATCCAGTCCAGCAACACGTACGAACACTTCGGCAGATAAGCACAAGCAGTTCATCGAACTGGGACAGTACCGGCGTTCTTGCCCCTTCCTACGTGAGTTACCGGAAGATGCGGAGGATGTAGCAAGAACTGAAACAAGAACTGAAACGGAAGCTGCAAATGTATGCTATGTCAGTGGCAGCACCTTTGCTTACTTACCGTTGAAAGTGAATGGTAAGCCGATTCTCGCTTTACTCGACACCGGAAGTGAGATGAACTTGGTTCCTTCTTCGCTCGTTCGTTCCACTGATGTCGTTGGGTCTGAGCAAAGATTACGAGCCGCAGAGGGATCAGACATTCGAGTCCGGGGCGAAGTGACAGTCCGATGTCAAATCGAGGACTACCGATTTCCAGTGTCGTGTTTGGTCACCGACCAAATATCAGAGATGATTCTCGGGTTGGAATGGATGGAGAAGCAAGGTGCGCAATGGGATTTTGTCAATCGTCGGATCAAGATCCAGAATCGCTGCTTCCCGGTCATCAGTCGACCTGGAACTAGTATGTGCAAGAGAATTGTGGTGGAACGCGACCCGCTGGTTCCCACCATGTCCGACCAGTCCCTCGTGCAAGAAACTGTTGAGCGACCTGGCACGATTTCGGAGAGACAACAGGAAACGGTTGTAATGGTTGGCGAACCGTTACAACGAGAGGTGGTCCAGTCCAGTTCGTCAACGCAGAGTCACGACACCTTCCCCACCCAGGTTGTGTCTCATCCTCAGCGGAACGAGAAACCCCTCCTGCCTCTGGTCACGCCCTCGAATCCAGAACCCGACCCATTTTCTGGTGGTTGTTCATTGGGCGTAGATCCTAGTGTTGTAGATGTGTTTTGTAGGAATAATCTGTGCACAGAAGATTTGAACTCAGTCCGGAGTCCCTGGAGGTCTGACCCTTTTTCAAACCTGACCAGTTTGAACCGGAACCGTCGCATAATGGCGACGTATTAGGCTTTGGCGAGAAGCCTAGATTTTTGTTCCTTTGGATGATGATTTTAGTTACTGCATTTTGATCTGAGTTAGATCATGATTATAGATAAGAATTGTGTACTTGTTTGTTTCTCATGTGGTTTTATTCGATGGCCAAAAGAAAGGCAAAATGTTGTGTTTCTCTGTAGTATGGAAGATTTGATTTGCATAATCTGATTGAAACTGCTATAATCTGAAATTATGCTAGATTTTAGCTATTGAGAATTTGATGCAAGGATAGTGATGTGATGTGAGGTGAGTGTGATGTGATGTCAGTGTGATGTGCTGGTGAGTTAGACTGATGTTTTGGCAGGTCATGGGGATCGCACACAATGGTGAGACTGGTGGCCTTGGTGTAGTATAGAGCTGTAATCAGTCCAGTCCCTGTTATTGGTTAGCTCTGGTAAACTCCTTCCTGTTTGAGGTTGTGATGTTGTAGGCCAGTTAGGATCTTGGAGTAAAGCCGTCCTAAGTCCATTGTGTAAGTGACCTCTGCCTTGTTTACATTGTTAGTGTAGTTCCTAGGTAAGTCAAGTTACAGACCTAGGTGTAGGCTGATGTTTTTGCAGGTCATAAGGATTGCATTCAATAGTGAGGCTTGTGGCCTGGTATATAATGAGCAGTAATCAGTCCAGTCTTAGTTACTGGTTTGCCTGGTTGTACTCCTTCCGTTTTGAGGTTGGATGTCGTTGGCCAGTTGAGGATCTTGGAGTAAAGCCGTCCTCTGTAGTGACCTCTGTCTTGGTGTAATGTGGTTGACCTGTATTAATATTCTGATTGCCAAAGTTTGTTATTTGGATCTTGCTGAAGAATTATTTCTATGTCAATGACTGGTGATGATGGTGTTTAAAAGCCTGTAGTTGAAAAGCTGTGCATGTTGAGTGCTGCATTGAATTCAGATGGCTGTTGAATGAACCTAGCTCTGTGTAGCAATTGAACAGTTGAGCAGTTGTGCTAACTAGTTGGATTAGATTTGCATTTAATTTCTGTTGCTGAAGACTTTCATTTGATAACTGTACTACATTGAAATGTTTCAGTTGATAAGATTGTATTGCCTCTGTGTATTATTCAAAGTGCTTGTGTCAATGTGAAAGGAAATCCTTTCTGTGAGTTCTATTTATGGACGCATTGTGACGTCATGTCAGGTTCTATTTTTAGTCTTAGGAAAGCCCTGTTGTGTTAATGCTGCTGTGTTTCCTTAAAGTAGGTCATGTTTACAACTGACCAGACTTGTGTTGATGATCTAAAAATAGCGTGCTGTGCTGTGTAGAAATGAAAGTAAATAGAACGTGATTGATTTGATGCAGTTTGTTTGATATACCGACATTGTATGTGTAGTTAAGCAGAACAGTTCATTAGTGATAAATTAGTTCCTTGATGACTCTTGAACAGAATTAAGTTGCAATTTGTGTAGTTTAGCTGTTTTATAATGCTGCTGTTTTAGCATGGACATTTGAGAACTGTTAGTAACTTTGTGAACTCTCATAGGAGTAGTTAGATTAATGTAAGTTCATGACCTCGTCTTGTATAGAGGCCGAACATTCTATGATTAGGATTTAGCTTAATTCCCGGAGGAATTCGGAATTTCTCCCTGTGGAAGAAATTTGTCTGGTAGTGGGATATTGTAGAGACTATTGTATAATAAGTAAGTAATTATCGCCCTTTATAAAATAGCTCCCGCCGCTTGGTGGCGTGACTGTGCGTCCCTTAATGGTGAATCTCCGATATATTATCGGCTGACGCGCAGTTGTTGATCGGTGGCCATATTGTTGAAAAGTCAAAGGGATTGCGAATAATCGAATATAATTAAATTACATTTAGTAAATGTCGAACCTGTGACCAATTTAGCCTGTTGCTAAGTGTGAGGTAGTAAAGAATCGTTAGGGACGATTCCTAGGTTCGTCTTGGTTGTGTAAGACCAAGGAAGTCGTAATTTAATTACATTCTGATTCTGAGCAAGGGCCCGCGCTTTCTGTGACCGATAACAATGACCTGTGATTATCTAGAGAATTTATATAGCGCATAGATTTGCTTCGTGCAGTTCCTTATTGGCATTTGTAGTACATATTGTAAGTTTAGGTCTGTCTTTGTACTAATGGCAGGCAGTGCGTTGCACGCACGTTATTTTGTCAATAGTTAAAGGTTACAATAAAGATTCATTGGAAATGTGTGAACGTTTGCTGGCAGCCAAAGGGACAGGTGCTGTAGAAGAGGGCGATCGCCCTGAGCATTTATTTAGCGCCACCGAAGAAGAAGTAGCAGCAGCCTTGGTAGACTTGGCTGACAGAAATATAACTCCTGACATGCTGTCTCATGACCCAGCTCTTGTAAGCAATAACTCAAAGTCTGTGGTAGTGAATGCAAAGAACCCTGGGTCCCTGCTTGATAAGTGGGGGTCTGTTATTTGCCCAATAACCGCGGATAGTCCTTCAGCCTGCTCGCACCCTGGTACCTGGCAAGAAGAGTTGAGTTATGGGGCACATGGTAGAGTTGTGAGTTCGATTCCCAGGCTTTACCTGGAACCTATGCACGAGCCTGGAGAGCTCCCGACTAGGAAATCATCTGATGTCAGCATGCAAGGAAGGGAAGTGTCATTCATACCACAGCTAGCGTGCCCACCTGTTTGGGGGCGAGGTCAGTCCGCTACAACAACAGTCTACTCTAACAGTCTACTCTACAATTTGCCCAAATAGGCCTGAGACAAAATAAAATTGGAAAAATCCTGACTCCTAAGCTAATTATGCAATCCCGGTGTCATAAATAGACCTATTTAATGCGGCCTGCGATCGACACATTAAAGTGATTAAACCATACTAACACAGGGCTTGAACCTGGTTGTCGAGGGCTACTTCAACCCATTGGCAGGCATTAGGACGAAAGCAGTAGCTTTTTTCTGTAGTGCCTTGTGGACATTCGCTTTCTTCATTTTCGTCCTCCTGGTTGCGCCACTTTTATGTTACCCTTCTGAGTTTCGCCCCTTTTATAGCGAACCCTATTGAGCTAAGCCATCGTAGGTCCATAGGCCTAATCCTGTAGTTAAGGAATTACAATTGCAGGCTTTCAAAAAGTGTCCCGGTTTTTGATGGCAAGAAAATTGTCAGTATATAGGCCTACTAAAGCCACAGCGAAATAGACTGGCTTAATTGCAGGATCGGGGAATGTGAATGTGGTCAGGATCAGGTTAGGCGTCGTGATGGTCGGTAGTCTAAGGGTCAGGTCAGGCGTCGTGAGGGTCGGCTATAAGGTTAGTGTCAGGGTTAGTGTCGTCATTAGATACTGTCCAAAGATACTACATATGCTTCAGTCCCCGATAGGCTACTACAATTACGCCGAAAGACTAGATCGCAGAATGACTGGCCTATGAATGCATAGGCTACTATAATTTATAAAAAAATTTTTATCAACAATCCGGTTGGCAGATCGTAACAGTTTACAGAAAACCTAGGCTATTAGGCCTACTGTAACAGTTATGGCTAGGCTAAAGGCCTAATAGGACCTATGCAGTTATCTTAATTAACATTTGGCGGACATGTTTTGTAGGCTGCTATAAGTGCCGTGTATTGCGGGCTATCTATTCAGTGAGTAGGCCTAAGTTGTAGGCTACATGCAAAGCGCATTGCGTTTGCAGGCGCTCAATTAAAGACAATATTATTATTATTATTATTATTATTATTATTTCAACCTTTATTAAAACAACACTCAAGCTTACAACAAAACTAAAAAACAGATATGTGTTCAAGCGTAGAGTGCATTGTTCTCGTCCCCGGGGTGTGGTGCGAAGGTTCCCCTAAAAGCAATATTATTATTTTTTTTAAATTATTATTATTATTGTAGCGGAACTAGGTTGGGCAAATTACACCAGGAGACCAAAGCACCACCCCTAGCCCGTAAGTGTAAATATATCCGGATCCGGCTTTAGCGGTTGACTAAAGACTAACCAGGTTAAGGTTTCAAACAGATTTATTGGTTTCCAAACACAAGGCGATTAAGGTACAAACGAAACAGAAGCGATACTGGAAATGGGACCAAAGGCAGACCGCAGCGATCCCAAGAATCCCTCCCGCAGTCGGGGTCAATCGTCAGTCTGTAGTCAGCCGTCGGAGGGTTCGAACCCCTCTAATGAGAGTAGGGAACCCCTAGACCGAGCTTAAGCGCCCAGGGTCAATAGGAGCCGCGACACCCACTCTCATAATCAGTCACCACTCGACCCACGTTTTACCGTGCATCAAGTGCCAGCCTCTCTGGTTAGCTTCGTGGCCTTACCAGGAGTTGGTAGTCAGTCCACACCCGGGCTCACGTTCTACCGTGAGTTGGGTGCCAGTCGACCAGTCGGCTTCGAGGCCGTCTGAAGTCGCTTGTCAGTCAGTTACCACTCGGACTCACGTTTTACCGTGTGTCGAGCGGCAGCGCGATCGGTCAGCTTCGAGGCCGTCCGAAAGCAAGTCGGTCACCACTCGAACTCACGTTTTACCGTGTATCAAGTGTCAGGCTCTCTAGTCCGCTTCGTGGCCAACAAGAGAGTCGGTGGCGAACAGTGAAATCCTGCCTTTTTATAGCAGACAGAGCGCGATGCGTGCCAGCCAGTCCGGTCGGCAGCAGTCGTAGGCGGCGAGTCAGCGCATGCAGCAGATAGGCGGATGCAGCAGATAGGCGGATGCAGCGCACAAGCGGACGGAGGCAGACAAGCAGGCGGACAAAAATAAAACGGCCTAAGGCTGTCAACACACAGTGCGTCCATGCAATGCATTAGTCCAAGTTTCCACATGCCTCCCCCAAAAGCAATCCAAAAGTCCCATTTTGGAGCAACTAAACACGGCATTGCACAATAAACACGAGGGAACGAACACAATGTCCCAACTACTTAACTATACGACTCAATACAGTTCACAAGTTCGAACACAATCACAAAAATTCGCATTAAAAAAACGTAGTCTACGAGATAAAAGTCCAAACAGCAAACTGTTCTCAATGTAGAAGAAATAAAGCAATTCAGTGTCCATCGCACGAAATCGATTAGCAGCACTTATTAGAGTTCAGTTCAGTACAAAGAAATCGCAAAGCCGTACTTACGACTATTAATTAAAAGTCCATAGTGTTCGCACAAGGGTCGCACCAAGTTCAAAGCAGAAACTGTCGATTCTTTTCTTTCTTCTTTCGTAGTCATTCTTTAGTCATCGTTGATCCAGATCACGTCCTCGTTCGGCGGGGTCGTCGAAGGATTGGGAATAGGAGACGGGGATAGGCACCCGTCGAAGACTCCACGAAGAAGGTCGAGGGACCAATGAGTATAAAGGTCCAACATCCTCTGCACGAATTGCTCGATGGTCATAGTTGAAGCCATCGCGCGACCTAGTCTCACAATGCGAGCAGTCTCCTCCCTGGTCATAGGAGGGGAAACCGAATCTGGAACAGAGTCCAAAACCGGGTCGGGCACGCTTAGAGGGAAGTCGGTATCGAACCCGAGCGAGACGTCAGGCTGTTCACCCGGTTCATGCGTACCGGCGACCGGTTCGGCGCCCAGGGCAGCAGGCGCCGTCGAGACGACTCTGGCGGAGCGAATCCGAAGAACGCGGCACTTTGCTTCATGTTGCAAGATCCTTTGAGATGCTTGTGTCCCCGCAAAAACTTTGGTTGCCATCTTCTCCAACTGACGCAGATCAGCGGCCAGAGAGGTTCTTTTATAGGCGAACGGGACACGCACGCGCGCGGCCCAGGCAGATCGATGCTGCTAGGCAGCCGTAGGCGGGAAGATGACATCGGCGCATCGAGGCGCGCTCGCACGTAAACACGTGCGCCGACGAAAAGCTCGCACGCACACCCATGTGTGCACGAAGAGGAAACGCGCGCAGACAAGCGCGCCGAGGAGGAGAAGACGACGAGGAGTAGGCGTCGAGGAAGCACGCGCGCACACAAGCGCGCCGACGATGAAGCCACGCGCACGTCCATGCGCGCACGAAGAGGAGTAGACGTCGCGGACGTAGAGGAAACGTGCGCCGTCATCCCCGTACACTTTACTGGAACCGGACAGGCCGACGAACGGCCCGACGAGGTCTGCTTGAGACCGTCGTTGCTCCGTCCGAATCTGCTTCTGTTGCTTCTCTTCGTGATGCAAAGGACCTGGTCCTTGGCTGGTCGACGGCAGAAGCCGTCGCACCATCGCTGACGTCGGTACGTCGTCGTTCCGAAGAGGCTTCCTTCGTAAGTGTTTCTTTCCAGCGGTGACGCGGCTGACGGCTGGGAGAAGCCGTAGCGCTGTCCGTTGTTTTGACGCATGATCCTTCGTTCGTCTTCGCAGGCGACTCGTCCCACTGTCCTTTTGTCCGTCCATAACAATGACGGAGCTTGTCAACATGCGCCACGAAGGGTTTAGCTCTTGGCGATTTCTGGAGAAGGTAGTTGACGGGGCCACACGCCCGCACGATCATCATGGGACCAGTGAAGTTCCGTTGCAGCTTCGGGCTGCGTCCCACAAACTTCCGTGGACTGAAATAGTAGACCCAATCTCCTTCCTCGAACTTTGCAGGCCGCACTCGCAAGTCGTAGGCGTGCTTGCGTCTCTCCGCGCCCTTTCTAAGACTCTGGCGCGCAACGGTGTAGGCCTTCTCGAACCTTTCCGACAGCTCGGCCACGTAGACCGAATAAGTAGACTCGTTCGCATCCGATGCTTCTGGTGGTCCGTACGCGAGATCCAGTGGCGTCCTATTTTCTCTTCCGAAGATAAGGTAGTTCGGCGAAAACCCGGTCACATCATGAATCGATGCGCGATACGCTGCCACCACATACGGGAGGTGTTCATCCCAATCTCGTTGATTCTCGCTTACCACTTTTCCCAACATGGCATTGAGCGTGCGATGAAAACGCTCGATCATCCCGTTGCACTGCGGACGATAGCTGGACGTCCGCACTTTGTCCACCTCTAACAATTTACACATGTCCCGAAATACCCTTCCATCGAAGTTTTTTCCACGGTCCGTTAGAATCTGTAGCGGAGCTCCGTATCGGACGACAATGGTCTCCACCAGTGCCTTCGCAACTGTGACTGCCTCCTGATTCGCCATCGGAACGGCTTCGACGAACTTTGAAAAATTGTCCATCATGGTTAGGATGTAAGCGTTGCCCTTCCTACTTCTAGGATGAGGACCCGTGACGTCCACACTTACTCTCTCCCATGGCTCTCCACACGGCATGACCTGTAAGGGCCCCTGTCTCTGTAGTGCACCCCGCCGGTACTGGCAACAGGGTCCACAGTGTTGGCAGAACCTCTTTACATCTCTGGACCATCCGACCCAGTAGGCCCGTCTCCGAACCTGCCATCGGGTTCGCCTGACACCTAGGTGTCCACCAGTTAGACCAGTATGCGCCAGTCTCAAATAATCTTTCTTGAGGTTCCTCGGCACAAGTACCTGTTCCAGTTCGTCCGGTGTCCGTCGGTAGACCACATCCTCTTTCAAGTATAACAGATCCCGCTGATGCCAGTAGATCTTTACAGCCTCTTCTTCCTGTAGGATTTCTTGCAGACTTGGCATTCCCTCGTCTAGCCAAGTTCTGACCAAACGCAGCACTGGATCCTCCTTCTGTGAGTCCTTGATGTCCTTCGTACTGTCGTTCTCGTCCGAAACCTCAATCACTTCCCGGACAAAGTTGTCCACGGAGTCGGTCTCCTCCCAATGGCACTGTCGACAAGGTTTCCGCGATAGAGCGTCCGCATTTCCATGCTTGCGTCCAGGCCGGTGCAGTATTTCGAAGTCGAATTCTGCCAACTTTTCTAACCATCGGGCCTGTTGACCAATAGGATCCGGAGTACGCTGAAGCCATCTCAGCGCTGCATGATCCGTTCGAAGTGTAAAATGCCTACCCAGCAGATGCTGTCTATAGACCTGAGTGAAATGCACTATGGCCAACAGTTCCCTCCTTGTCACGCAATAGTTGCGTTCGGCCGTTGAAAATAAGCGGCTGCCATAGGCAATCACTCGTTCCTCGCCATCAATGGTTTGAGACAGCACCCCACCAACACCTAGATCCGAAGCATCGCAGTCCAATGTGTAAGTAGCGTCGTCTACAGGCAAACTGAGTACTGGAGCGATGGTTAAAGCAACCTTCATACGATCAAAAGCTTCCTGACATTCATTTCCCCACAAGAACGGTTGATCCTTCCTGGTCAGTGGAAACAATGGTGCTGCAACCGTAGAGAATCCCCGAATAAACTTACGGTAATAAGAGCAGAGTCCTAGAAATGCGCGAACCTCCCGCAGATGCCCTGGTGTAGGCCACTCTGCTACAGCCTGTACCTTCGATGGGTCCACTGATATACCCTCAGCTGTGACTATATGTCCAAGAAAGGATACGGTACGCCTAAGCAAATGACATTTACTAGGCTTCAGCTTCAAATTAGCTTCTCTAAGTCTCTGAAAGACGCTACTTAGACGAATCAAATGCTGTTCTGCAGTAGTGCTGAAGATTATCACATCGTCTAGGTACACCAAGCATAATTCGAAATTCAGTCCAGATAGCACAATGTCCATAAGTCGCTGAAAAGTGGCGGGCGCATTGCACAACCCAAAAGGCATAACTTTCCAACGAAAAGTTCCTCGTCTGGTGATAAAAGCAGTCTTGTCCGCATCACCCATCGCGACCTGATGATATCCGCTTCGCAAATCCAAGGTGCTAAACATCCCAGCTCCCGACAAAGCATCCAAACAGGCGTCTATTCTAGGAAGAGGATAAGAATCCTTCCGGGTCTGGTTATTCAGTTTCCGATAATCAATACAAAACCTCAAGGACCCGTCTTTCTTCTTAGCAAGAACAACATTCGCAGCCCATTCACTCACAGCAGGTTCAACCACTCCAGTCAACAACATCTGACCCAATTGCTCGTCGATAGCAGTCTGATACGGAAGCGGCTGTCTCCGTAATGGTTGTCTCACGGGACGCGAGTCTCCAGTGTCGATTCTATGCTGGGAAATCATGGTCCGTCCCAAATCCTGGTCGGTTGTCGAAAAAATATCTTCATACTTCAACAATAGACCTTTCAGCCCTTCTTTCACGTCCATCGGAACATCCTCCGGGATATCCCTCATCAATTTCTCAACCAAGTGGTCTTCGGGACCGATGTGTCCTTCATTTTCCTCCCTTCTCTCAACCTCTACTGGGTGCAAGTCACTCAACATTCGGTTAACCGTCAACAGGGCGGACTGCTCATTTAGATTTACTACGCGGATACAAGCCCTATCAGCCACATCATCCAATACTACCCTAGCCACATGCAAACCCGGCTGGATCTCCTTGGACTCAGTCATCCACGCCTGTGCAGCGGTCGACAAATTTCTATATTGCGTCCTGCACGGTATATCACACTGAGATCGAGGAAGTACAGTGGTATCTTCCGCAACCATTACTCTGCGGCACCAGAAAGAACCATTCCCTCGGACTAGTGGAATACGGCGACGACCAATGAATAGCGCGCCTTGCCCAAAACCAAGCCTACATCGATGCTTCCTTAGCCAGTTCATCCCAAGCATAGGTTCGCCTATCTGATCGGAAACGAGAAAGCAAGTATCGATGGAAAACCCTCTGGAGATTTTAATCTGCACATCCAGCTGACCCAGGACTCTAATCGGAGAACCATTCGCAGCCAAAAGGACTCGGTTACAAGGTTGGAGCATCAAACCATCAACATCAGAGGAGGGAACCAAGCTTACCTCCGACCCAGTGTCCACTAGGCAAGTTCTTTGCTGTCCGTTGATTTCTCCACGGATGTAGATCGCGTTACTCGTTGTACCGGTCGTTCGCTCCCTCGTAGTGTGGTTCGTGACGATCGGTCCATCGTTCTCGTACGTCGTTGGACCCGAATCGTGTGCGTCTTCTTGACGGTTAGGATTCCGTCTGCGTTGACGGCACTGACGAGCCACGTGACCCACGCGTCCGCAGTTGAAGCAGGTCACGGGTCGACCAGAATTCCCGGGAGACCTTCCCGGAGACGGAACCGGCGGAGAAACTGTCGGCTCGGCGTCAAGACCCGTCCGATGCGAGCCTCGGAGTTCCTCCATCTGACGGCAGATCTTCCCTTCTAGATCCTGTTGCCACTTGCGTTGCGCTGCGAAGAAATGATCCAGTTGGAACTGAAGTTGTCCCCCGGCATCTCCTTCCTGTGTCACTCCCACCCGATTGGCTGGTTTCCGTCGGTCTTCCAATTCCGACGTCTGCTGATAGGCGGCGAGACGTAACGCGGTTCTGTAGGCTTCGTCAATCGTTTTTGGCTCACGTTCCCTCACCTTGAGAGACAATTCCAGGTCCCGGATCGCTTCGAGGAAAGCGTCCTTCGCGACGATCTCTGTTGTCTCATTGGACGGCACCGGATAAGCGAGGACGACAAGTCTTCTAATGTCGTGCAGCAGGTTCCCAAGCGTCTCGTCTGCTCTCTGTCGGCGATAATACAATTGGGCCCGGAAGGTTTCAGCTTGACCCTCTGCGCCATAAAGTTGCCGTAATCTTTCGACGAGCTGTTCGTATGTGATTTCTGCCCTGGCTCCGAAATCCCAGAGCAACTGTGTTGCCGCCTTCTCTAACGAGCAGCGGAGGAAATCGACCTTATCATCTGCAGCCCATCGGTTGTGTCTCGCACACACGTCGAATTGCGCCAGGAATGATTCGAGAGATCCGGTTCCATCGAACTTTCCTGGTTTCATCGGACTCTTTCGGTCTCCGATCATGCGACTGACTTTTTCCATGACCCTTGTCTCCAGGACGCTGACGTCTTTCTCCGGGATCAGTATACTCTTGCGGTCCTTCTTTGGTGAATCGGCGAAATCAATCTTCGTCAGGAAACGGCTGGATTCGACCTCGTAGTCCACCAGGAGGTCCTTTCGTCGTCCGGCGTCTGGCGACGAAGTAACCGGGCAACCAGGAACAGTTTCTTCCGTCTGATCGTTCCACATCATTGTCAGTCCGTCAGAGTCAAAGTCTACCACCCCAAGTTCCAGTTTTGTCGAAGGCCAAAATCACCAAGGGAGACCAAGAATGATCCCACTTACCGGGTACCAATATGTAGCGGAACTAGGTTGGGCAAATTACACCAGGAGACCAAAGCACCACCCCTAGCCCGTAAGTGTAAATATATCCGGGTCCGGCTTTAGCGGTTGACTAAAGACTAACCAGGTTAAGGTTTCAAACAGATTTATTGGTTTCCAAACACAAGGCGATTAAGGTACAAACGAAACAGAAGCGATACTGGAAATGGGACCAAAGGCAGACCGCAGCGATCCCAAGAATCCCTCCCGCAGTCGGGGTCAATCGTCAGTCTGTAGTCAGCCGTCGGAGGGTTCGAACCCCTCTAATGAGAGTAGGGAACCCCTAGACCGAGTTTAAGCGCCCAGGGTCAATAGGAGCCGCGACACCCACTCTCATAATCAGTCACCACTCGACCCACGTTTTACCGTGCATCAAGTGCCAGCCTCTCTGGTTAGCTTTGTGGCCTTACCAGGAGTTGGTAGTCAGTCCACACCCGGGCTCACGTTCTACCGTGAGTTGGGTGCCAGTCGACAAGTCGCTTGTCAGTCAGTTACCACTCGGACTCACGTTTTACCGTGTGTCGAGCGGCAGCGCGATCGGTCAGCTTCGAGGCCGTCCGAAAGCAAGTCGGTCACCACTCGAACTCACGTTTTACCGTGTATCAAGTGTCAGGCTCTCTAGTCCGCTTCGTGGCCAACCAGAGAGTCGGTGGCGAACAGTGAAATCCTGCCTTTTTATAGCAGACAGAGCGCGATGCGTGCCAGCCAGTCCGGTCGGCAGCAGTCGTAGGCGGCGAGTCAGCGCATGCAGCAGATAGGCGGATGCAGCAGATAGACGGATGCAGCGCACAAGCGGACGGAGGCAGACAAGCAGGCGGACAAAAATAAAACGGCCTAAGGCTGTCAACACACAGTGCGTCCATGCAATGCATTAGTCCAAGTTTCCACATTATTGTAACGTCGTTGACTAGCGGATGCAGGAAATTTTTCCAGGACGGTGAACCCGACCAGGCCTATAAACTTCCGCCGTGGATAAGGCTAAAATAGAACTAGATGAGACTTCAAGAAACAGTTTAATCTCTTTTATTTGACAACCTCAACAGCTTAGCGACTAAGATATCGGGATAGACGTAAAGAGTAAATAAGTATAATGTCGAGCGGCTGAGTGGAGCCGTGACAACGTCGAGATATCCGCATGCAACCAAGTGCAGCTGAGTAAATCCGACAAGACAGCGAAATATATCCGTATGCAACCAAGTGCAACTGAGTAAATCCGGAGAAGCAGCGAAATATATCCGTATGCAACCAAGTGCAACTGAGTAAATCCGGAGAGGCAGCGAAATATATCCGTATGCAACCAAGTGCAACTGAATAAATCCGGAGAGGCAGCGAAATATATCCGTATGCAACCAAGTGCAACTGAGTAAATCCGGAGAGGCAGCGAAATATATCCGTATGCAACCAAGTGCAACTGAGTAAATCCGAACGGCGTCGAGATATCTACAGTATAATATAGACATCTCTATAGATATATCGCAGTATGCCGCGTAATGAAATTATAATCAACAATTTAGGATCTTGGAACATAGCACCCCAAATTTGCTCGATATGATTTTTCTTCAATCTACACTTATTTTACAAAACATCTAAATGACTTATGGTTGCAACCTTTTTTCACAGATAACAACTTCCACTCAGAGAAATCCGATAATCACTAAAAACACAGAAAACATATTAGGCTACCTGTGCATCTTACGAAGCCAAAATAATGGATATGCAGAAAAAGTAGACATAATGATATCCAATGACGAAAATTATTGAAATTTTTATCAGCATGCAATCTATCGATTCCTCGCATGAAAAACATTCATAAAATCTCAAACTGATCTGTATAGCCTACGTAGGTCATAGGCGTAGGAGAGTGGGTCCAGAGGGGCCAAATGCCCCCAAAATTTCGAGCGAATCTGTCTCTCGGGCAGGTAGACCCTGAAAATATTAATCAAACTATAGCCTACTTGAAATATTATTCAACGCTCATTATCACACCACATTATCACCCAGTTCCAATTCGCCCGAATCGAGTTACAGATGCTAGCTCAGAACCACCACGGGTAAGTATAGCAGAAATTCGCGGAAAAAGTTCTGAATTCACGGAATAATTTAAAATATAATTTATTATAATATCATAATCTAATATCGAAAATCGCAACAAATTCATGAGCCAAAATTTGCCCGAAAACCGCAGCATTTCCTGGCATTTCGGGAAATTCACAGCATTCAAGCCTAGATCAATGCCAAAGATCACGGAATTCACGGTTTCAATTATATCGAAAATTTCTACTACTCCTAACCATGTAGCAAGATACACATGATAGTCCTGCGGTCATCAACAATGAACGTGGAGATTATAGTACTACATGTTCCGCAGCTGCAGATAATTATAGGCCTACACCGGTCCATTATTGAGATTTTTATCAGACTCAAGAATGGCCGATTAGAGAAATCTTTGCCTCTATGTAGAGCTTTCACGGGTCTCTAAACTATCTTAATCTTAAGGCTATACCTATGAGGAAACATTTTAAGACTGGTGTATTGAATCTCTCACTAATCGTCTCCACTTCTGGACGTCCTCTAATCGCCACTCCATTAGCATTTCAAAGACTCGGTTCATCTGGTTAGGTACCTCCAGCAGCTCCAGAAGTTCTACCTTGTTCTGCTCTCCGAATTTTCCGGTCATTTCCTTCTTGTCAAGTGTGCTGGATCTGGTTGTTGTAGTAGATAGCTCACTCATGGGCACATTTACCGAGTACATTTCTGGGGCCTTGCGCACTGGGAGCGCTTCTGACGGTTCACCCTACTTGTGACGAGTCGAAATACAACAGTATTCAGACTCGTTTCTCCGCTCTTGTCTATGAAAACCTGCATGCGATGACCCAGATCAAAATCCACTGACTGACACCGCTCCTGCTTTATGCTTATGAAAACAATTGGTCGAAATATGATTTCCTTTTCCGCATACGAAACATCGTCTCCCTTGATTTCCTTGTTGAAACGCTGGGTTGCCCCTCTCCACTGGTTTAGCCCTATCCACGCCTTCCGTTCGACCATAGCCCAACGCTGCCTCATTTGCGTGAGCTTCTGGAAATTTCTCTGCCAAAATGGCTAAATCCGCCAATGTGGTTGGAGCACTTTCCTTCAGAAACACTGCTAGATAACTTGGGCACGTGTTAATATACTGTTCGCAAACAATCAACTCCCTCAACCATTCAAAATCAACAGTAATCCCCATACCTCCACCCACCTCCTTCAAATGTGCTAAAGAAGTCATGGTTACTTTTAGGAACCCAGACAAAATATTATAAATAAAAAACACCTTTTTAACCCCAAATACACTATGAACAATGAATAAAGAAAACCTTTGTTCTGAACCACAAGGCTCAGAGATATGAAGCAGTTCCCAGCTCTCCATGCAGACTAGGCAAGATTGAGTGAGCACACCGGGGACGGAAGTCACACGTGCCCGACGAGTAGTTGTAGGTAACTGGCTCTCGAATGACACGGACGAGCAGTTGTAGGTAACTGGCTCTCGAATGACACGGACGAGCAGTTGTAGGTAACTGGCTCTCAAATGACACGGACGAGCAGTTGTAGGTAACTGGCTCTCGTATCGTATCGTATCGTATCTGACCATTTGTAAAGCGCTTCTTGCAGCAAGAGCCTTTCAGAAGCGCTCCCAGTGCGTGCAACTCCGAGAGAAAAGGCAGGTCTTGAGACAAGAGAAAGATGACGAAAGACTACCAGAGAGGATGGCAGAGCGAACGGATGGAAGAAGACCATTCCATAGGGAGGGACCTATGCAGGCAAATGATCTGGATTGAGCCATGGCGGTCCTGACGCGAGGAACAAAGAGGTCAAGCCGATCTGAGGACCTAAGAGGACGCAGCGAAGTGGCCGAAATGGGGCGAAGTATGAGATCACAAAGATACGTCGGAGCAAGGCCTCGTTGAGACTTGAGAACCAAACTTATAACTTTGAATTTTATGCGAGCTGAGAGTGGAAGCCAGTGAAGTTGTTCAGCCATGAATGTAGATATGTGTGAGAATCGAGGAAGACGGGCAATGAGCCTCGCAGCAGCATTGAGAACGGACTGTAGGGGAGCTAGCCGGACCTTAGGGAGGCCAGCAAGGACAGAATTACAATAGTCAATCCGAGAACAGACGAAGGCGTGGACAATGGTGGTAAAGATCGAAGATGAAACAGATTTGCGAATAGCTCTCAGGCGCCTTAATTGGAAGTAGGAAGAGCGAGTAAGCTTGGCTATGTGTTCGGTGAAAGTTAGAGAACTATCTAGGGTGACACCTAGGTCTCGAACACTAGACGAAAAGTTGAAGTGAGGAAAAGTTTGAGAGAGTACCGAGTAGTCAAGTTTTTGGAGCTGCTTGGAAGTGCCAAACCAAATCAACTGGGTTTTGGAAGAGTTCAAAGAAAGACGATTGGACGACATCCACAGATGAAGATCTTGAGATAGAGCGTCGATTTGGCTCGCAAGAAAGAGTTGAGCTGAAGGGGGTCCATGCACATAGGCTTGGACATCATCAGCGAAAAGATGGCCAGTAGCAGAATGGTTGGGGAAAAGGGAGGGAATGCCAGCCGTGTATAAGATGAATAAGAGCGGGCCTAGGACAGACCCCTGAGGGACACCCAACACAACAGGGACCCACTGAGTCCTAGAGTCACCAGAGATGATCATTTGGGTGCGGTCGGAGAGGTAGGAGCGAAGCCAAAGTAGTGGAGTACCCTTGAGTCCACAGGAGGTTTCAAGGCGCTGCAACAAAATTTCATGGTCGACCATGTCAAAGGCAGCAGAGACATCGAAGAGAGCCAAAAGAGTGACTTGAGACTTGTCAACAGCAGTGTATATGTCAGAAAGTAAAGAGAGGAGGAGTGTCTCAGTGGAGTGGTTAGCCCTATAGCCAGACTGGTGAGAAGGAAGAAGACCCGATTTCTCAAGATAGGGGAGAAGTTGCATTGAAACAAGTCTCTCAAGAGTCTTGGACAGAAAAGACAGGTTTGAAATGGGTCGATAGTTTTGACTGAGGCTAGGGTCAAGATTTGGCTTCTTGAGTGCAGGGAAGACTAGAGCCTGTTTTTGCGAGGCAGGAATGCAACCTTCAGCAAGTGACCTGTTAAAAAGATACAGAAAGAAAGGAGCAATGTCATCAATAATGTCACAAATAATAAAAGGAGGTAGAGGGTCTAATTCACACGATTTTAAATTTACAGATGAAAAAGCTAAACGAAGATCCGAATCCACGATGGGTCGGAAGCCGTCGAAGACAGATGTCGTTGAGGAGAACGTAGGAGGAGGAGCGTTGGCCGTAGACGCACGAAGACGGTCGGTCTTGGCGGTGAGCACGTCGAGGAAGTCGTTGGCAGAGAAAGTAGGCGTCTCCGCTGGCCGCGATGGTCGACCGAGAAGTCCTGAGATGGATGACCAAAGGCGTTTTGGATTGTTAGCATTTCGAGAGACCAGCTGTTCCCAGTAGGCGGCCTCTTTGTGGTGGTAGAGCTGATGGAGGGCACGCAGCTTCTTGATCCAGGCAAGATGGTCGCTTGGATCTTTGGACCGGCGATACTGTCTCTCAGCGCAACGGGCGCGGCGCCGTGACTGATGACATTCACCGTCGAACCAGACAGCCAGCGGTCGAACACGGGTCCTGACGCTTCGACGAGGAAGCATCTTGTCGAGCAGGTTTGTCGTGGTGGAGGTATAAAGATCGAACAGTTGATCGACCGTTAGAGCATCAAGCGTCTCTTGAGGCGACGAGAGGATTGAGTTGCGGATGGCGGCGCTGAAAGCATTCGAATCGAACGATTTCCACCCCCGCAACTTCCGAACGGAGTGGATAGGTTGAAGATGGATGGAGGGAAGCGTGAATTGGATGAACGAGTGGTCAGAGATTGTGGGTGGAAGGATCTTTAGGTCGTCAATCCGATCATCGTCGGAGGTGATGACGAGGTCGAGGTAGCCTCCCAGTCGGTGTGTGGCCTCGCCGACGTGCTGACGAAGGCCGAACTGGGAGAGAAGTTCGAGGAAACGAGAGGGATTCGGAGCTGATGGATCTTCGAGGTGGACATTAAAGTCGCCGAGGATGAGAAGTTGGCTGTTGCGCGTGATGAGGCATTCAAGGGTAGACGAAAATTCTTCGAAGAATAGTTGAGTGGGATGAGTAGATCCAGGTCGGTAGACGCTGAGCAGAGTTACCGAGCCCCGTGGAGTGGCGATGCTCATGCAGAGCGCTTCGAAGGTGGTTGGCGACGTATTCAAAGACACTTGGGTCAGCCGAAGAGAAGAACGGAAGAAGATAACAATGCCACCGCCAGGCGATGATCGGTCATCAGGATGAGACGGTCGAGGACGAGGACAGTCGCGTGAAGAGTACCCTGGAGGCGTTGCTCGCAGGATCGCGACGTCATCAGCACTTTGGTGCCAACTCTCTGTTACAACGAGAACATCGAGTTGGCCTTCAAGAAGAGATTGCGATACAAAGGCGTATTTGTCTGTCAGGGAACGGGCGTTCCAGGAAGCTATTTTCAAGCCAGTAGAATTGATGAGCGGAGGATGAGGCGACTTGGTGTAGTTCATCGAAGGAGGATTTGGCTCCGACGGAGGTGAGGAGACTGAGGGGGAGACAGAAGGAGGAGGCGCTGTCTCGTTGGTAGAGTTTGCAGGAGGAGAACGGTTTAGGCGGCAGCTGGCAGGGCACCATAATTGGGCCCTGAACAATGCCTTTCGCAGACATCGAGTCGGTCGAAAATCACTCGACCATGTCGAACGTAGTTCAAGAGAAGAATAGGTAATCCGAGCAGTCACGTAGAGATCGTTAGCGAAAACAATGCACGACGCCAATAGGCCTACGAAGACCAAGCTGTAGACGTAGGTCGGCGTGTGCATGACAATTGATGGCGACGAACGACGATGTACACGCAATTATAGCGTGCACTCAGCATGTCGAAGTTACGACAGAAATCGAACCAAAGTAACTCTTTTAGCATAAGAAAGTTATCCGTTTGAAGTAACGTCAACGAATCCGTGGATCTGTAGACACATGTGTGTTAACTCAAACATTAATTTAAGTATCAAAATCCGAAGAAAATCTCGAAACTTGTCGGAGCTGACGCACTGGCGTGTGCACACGATAAACGCAACGCACCGTCTCTCGAATGACACGGACGAGCAGTTGTAGGTAACTGGCTCTCGAATGACACGGACGAGCAGTTGTAGGTAACTGGCTCTCCAATGACACGGACGAGCAGTTGTAGGTAACTGGCTCTCGAATGACACGGACGAGCAGTTGTAGGTAACTGGCTCTCCAATGACACGGACGAGCAGTTGTAGGTAACTGGCTCTCGAATGACACGGACGAGCAGTTGTAGGTAACTGGCTCTCCAATGACACGGACGAGCAGTTGTAGGTAACTGGCTCTCGAATGACACGGACGAGCAGTTGTAGGTAACTGGCTCTCCAATGACACGGACGAGCAGTTGTAGGTAACTGGCTCTCCAATGACACGGACGAGCAGTTGTAGGTAACTGGCTCTCGAATGACACGGACGAGCAGTTGTAGGCATCAAGCGGGCTTCACCGTCAGCAGACAGGCAGAGTAGATTAACCTCGTATATCGTAGAATGACCTCGAAGAATTACGTAGTAGAATGACTTCGCAGAAAGAGCTAGGGTCTGCAAACACATTAGTACTGTTACAAATGAATAACGACCTTGTAGGCCTAGCCGCGCTCATCTCTTTTTCTGGTCACGTACGACTGCTGGTCACGTACATCTGACCTTCGGGCGACTCCATCGACTATAAAATACGCTTATTGTAGCGCTGCATTTATATCCGCTACACTACTATAGAGGCGCTTTATAGATGATCAAGTAGGCTACGATACAGCACAAAAAATATACAATTATGAATTTATTCGGTTGTTCACTTGAAGTTTAAACTGATCGTAGTTAAGTGTCAAGAATATTATACTTGAACACGTTGACCGCCAAGGACGAGTTAGCTCGTCTATCAGTCAGTCATTTAACATGGCGTGTAGAGGCGGTCAATGTGAGACAAGCATCATAAACTTTGTATAAAATTATTGTTCTCAAATTGACCAACCTGCGTCCCTAAAAGTAAACGGGCCCAAGGTATTTGCCCTCTGCCCTTTCTCCCCGGTTGGGGGCGCAAACTCTGCTTTTGTAGAAATACACAGGCTTATCAGTGCATGGCGTCAATTGTTCGGGATTTATTTTTCGGGCAGAAATAAAATCTTGGCCCCCACTGTTGAAATGTCGTTTTTAGATAATAAGCAATAATATTATCATTGGACATCAGAAGCATTAGAATAACTGATTATAGGCTATTCACCTCTTCCTGTTGCCGTTGGTCCTCTCGTCCAACTCTGTTGAGTTGAAGCAAACTGGTCGTCTTCCTGTGAATGCGACGAATGGACATAATCTTTACTCATTCTGTAAACAAATAATAATTGTTTTTCGTTTCTTAATTAGCACCAGACTACTAACAGAGCAGACGGCCTGCAATACAACGGCTCTAATAGTTAGTCTACAAATCACGTCTATCCAACGGGGACTTCGGAAATCGAATTCAGTTCCGCTGATCACCATTCCAGTGTGTTATTCAATGCGCCAAAATTTTAAAGCCAAATGTGATCATGAGAAACTTTGAAACTTTAAATTTGAAAGCTAAATAATAAGAAATATAGGCCTAGCCTTCGCCTGATTGAGTTATAGGCCTATAGCTGCACTCTAAAAGTTACCGAGTCGGATACATGAAGGAAAATACCCGGCTTAACTTTGAGACTGCTATAGTTGATCGATCGACAATTTGCCAATCTTGATTTTGCAAATTTCGATTTAAATACTCGTTATCTTTGGAATATTTAGATTCACCTGATATCCTTCGATGAAGATTCTATCGAACAAGCAGTTGACGTGACAAAAATTGGAAGAAGTTCGACGGAGAAGATGACAAATTGTCTCCAAATTTCGAACAGGCCTAATGTTAGCGTCTGTCCGTTTAAACTATTCTAATAATGATGACGCGATAATACGATGACGTCATCTGACCTTGTCCATGCGTCAGCGTTTTCTTTATTAGCATAGACGTCTAAATAATAGATATGTAGATGACTGCGGGCTAAATTATCTATCTCTATGCACGTGTGTATTGTATTTTACTGCATTGTATTGCATTGTATTGTATACGGTTATATGAGAATTTATAAAGCGCCTCATACTGTCATTCCTACTAACTATTCAGAAGCGCTCTCAACGCGACAACCCCGAGGAAATAAGAAAGATTTTGTGCAGTGTGGGAATGTCTTTCTGTCTGTTTGGTAGACCTATAGAGGCCTACATGCGCTCGCAAATACATCCAGACACATAAAATGCAGACAGGCATGCATACAATCGTGCATTGCTATGAAGGGGCAACTCCTAGTCCCACGGACTGGCTTAATTTGCTGCAGCCAGGCAACGCCAAGCATTCTCGGTTGGAGAGCCATCCCTGTGGAATGACCTCTGTTCAAACTGCGTTTATTACATCTGACCAATCAAACCTTGTGTCATATAGACTAACTTATCTCTCAAGTAGTTTTTCTTTTGCCATAGCGAGGTTGGGAGTGTGCCTGCATAGGTTTCTTGAAGGGGCGCTATATAAGTAAATATAATAAATGATTAATATAGCTGGTTGTATGTAAGTCCATAGAATGAATGAGCTAGGCTGGGAACGCTCCTGCGTAGGTTTCTTGGATGGGCGCTGTGTAAGTCCATAAAAGTGAATGAATATTTTTCACGGACAAACCTTGAATAGTGTGAGCTGGCCTTATGGATGCTGACCTGATCATAGCTTGGTTTTTATTTGTTTGTATGTGCACTTGTTAAATAGCGCCCTTTTAAGATTTCTGCCTAGAAGCGCTCCCGACTACAGCGCGGACACTGAATCGGAGTTTCACGCCGAAGCGCTGAGCAATTTCGAGTGAAGGACTTGTCAAAGGTCCATACACGGCGGCTTGAGGTGAATTCGAACCTACAACCCTCAGGCACAAAAACCACATGCAATATAAGAAATAAAAAATTAAATAGTTTGATAGGAGGAAAATGGCTGCACGGCCCACGGGCCAGTCAACCGTAGAAGAAAATGACAATTGAGGGAACTTTATTTGAGAACAATTGCTCATTCAGTTCACTTTTCAAAGCAAGACATTGAAACAACTTCTATATCGCAACTCTAATGTATGCACTCAAATTCTAACGGACACAAACGTTCAATTTTTTCACCCAAACATTTCAAAGTTCCGTAGGGGAATTTCTATTAGTCAAATGAAAACTCAAAATGTATCATTTTAGGAACCACAAACAACAAAAGCACTATTATTCTCGCAAACATACTGACGTAGCTAATCAAGTTGTAGTTATGAAACGACAAGTTCATAAATTTTGTGCATGAAAAGTGGTAAACCATGCAGCGATGTATTCTTAGAAGCAGATCTGCAAAAACATTCAACAAATTTCATGAGATGGCATTTGATGTACAATTGTACATTAATATGCGACTTCATTAGGCCTACTACTGCCAGGAGGCACTGATTAAAATAAATGCAAATGTAGGCTATCTTCTATGAAGCCAATTAAAGTATCACCAAAAGTTAACATGAACCGGTTTGTGAAACCGTATTTTAAAACCTGTAAAAGCTGTAGCTTTGTGTACCGAACTTCAGCAAATCTTTGGCGCCTAAGTAGGTATCGACCCTAACGGGATGCTTTGTTAGTAAACGACCATGCTCTATACACGCCAACCAACAAATCCATTTGCAATATAAGCTAGAACTTGAAATGAACTTTGATTTTAAATGGAATCAGTTGATCACCAGCTTCAATTAAAAAATTACTCAGTTTTATGAACTGAGTCATCCACGAATCTTTAAAAACAGGACAAAGCTTCTACCAATGCTCGAAATCAACATCAGCAAACAAATGAAGAAGCACTGGTATCGAATCACAAAATGCATAAAAAGAGTAGACGCTAGACATTTGTGTTCTGCATGGTCATTTAATAAAATCCAGACATTTATGCCGTGCATTTTATGTTCATTTGCGCATTGGTCTACATGGCGACCATAGGTATGTATCTTACGATGGCGCTAAATTTATAGACTGATAGCTCATAAAAGTTTCCGCCAGATGTCTATAATATAGGCTAAAGATTCTCAATAAGTTGATTATGAAGCAACTTGACTTACATATGAAAATTAAAACCCATTGTTTTGCTTATGAAACCATCTGAAAAATTATTGGCATTTATACATGCAAGTTCAATAGAAAACCCATATTTCCCTGCCACGCTTCCGCCGTTTGATCTCAGAGAGGCGACGCCATGGTGTTGATCCTCAAACTGTTTGCATGAGAATTCTTCTTTAAATCATCTAAACTTAACTAAACAGTTCACGACTACACTGAGAAAGTTGAATAACAAAACAGAAACCGTGCGAAAGATGATTTAACGCTTGTAAAACCGGAAAATAATATGAGAAATTCCTGGGGAGAGGGGAGAATATGAAGGATGATCATAATGGGGTGCTGTCATCATGGCAGTACAGTGTTTTTACCAGATGCGCCTTTATCCCACGTGTCGCAGACCCCAACAACTTTTCTGTACAGTTTGCTTAGTGTCTTGGTCACCCGCTGATGACTCATTCTCGCGGCCGTCTTAGTCGCCATTTGGAGTTTCGCTCCCTTTCTCGTCGCCTTTTGCCGATCCAGTGGCTTTTCCAGAACGAACACTGCCAGCTAAAAACGCAAATTAGATTTGTTATTCTTAGCATGGTTTTATGTCTAGTGAAACTGTGATGTCTGTTGAACAGCCTAAGTCAGCAGAAAACTATAGATTTGGGTGTTCGCCTTCAAAAAGACAATTGCATATTTACTTTTTCCTACTACCAGAGGGATATATTATACCATATAATAAATAGATAATCTTAACCATAGATAGCAGAAATCTAACTAGACATTATATTGACAAGTAGACCTACGACTTCTTGTTCCGCGCACCAAAAATATGTCCTAACTTGCACGTGTGCAAAATATTATTGCGAATCTAGAGTATATCTGGGAGATAAAGTTAGAAAGCAAACAAGCAATGTCAAACAACTAACTAGTCTTGTTAGTTTTTCAGAACAGGACATGCAACTTCCAGTTATCTCAGGCTACAATCGCACCCTTTAGGAACATACAAATAGGCGCTCCACTGATATAGGCCTATATTGTGTGCTTGCATAAGATTCTTCAAAAGTATTTGTTAAAATAATCTTCCAGCATTATTCCTATTCACAAAAATACATAGTTTAGAGAACTTTTGTTGTCGTTTTCCTCATTTTCAATGGCAAATTAGCTGTGGGTAATGTTGTTATTCTTGCCAATATAGGCAAAATTGCTATCAAACGGACACTTGGAACATCTTACATGGCATTATGGCTCGGATAGTTCTGAGCAGTTCCGGAAATTCTGCATGGTATTTCGCTTCCGTTGAAATATCAGTTATCTTTATTCCTGTCAGAAGTCCTCCTGGTCTTACTCCCGCATAATTGGGATCCAAGACGACAGGAATCACAACTTTCTCGCGAGACTTGGCAACGGTAAGTTCTGCGTGAAAAGCAAGAGACAACGACTGCAGTCCAAAATCAATTATGTGTAGCCTAATAATGATTATGCTAATCGACCATGCTCATTGTATAAGAGATAGAGCGACATTCCATGACGCATTCACCGGAAATGAAGCGTATCCTACTCTGAAGAATAGGCCTATATATTATCCGTCTCAACATGTTGCATGTGCGTGTTTACAGAAGCAAGCATGTACATACAAAGACATAAATACACACCTATAAACGTCATGCACACGCACATACAATACATAGGCTACATAGACACATACATGTACTTGTAGTTACATACAGGCATGATGCATTCATGTCAGAGATGGGTAACTAATCGATTATAGATTCAAATCGATAAGACACAGTCAATTCTAATTCAAGTCGATTAGCTGTTGTCTGATTGTTCCAATTGATCAGCAAGTTGCGAGGAACAGCAAAATTAAGTCGATTTAATGAATGGATGAGTTACAAACAATACTGAAGTGAAACCCAACTGTTGTCCTTTATTGCACGAAACAAGGCTGTTGAAAGATTTGCGAATCGTCTTTGTTTAATCGACCTTCTCTATAGATCTATTATACGAAAATCTTGGGATTGAAAGCATAGGCTATGCCGAATATGCACACCAACGCAATGTGTTTCGCCATCAATACTCTACTAGACGTACCGCAATGTCCAAAGCGATCTCCTTCGTGAGTTTCCCCACATAAAAAAGGCATAAAGACACAGGATCTTTGATTAGCGGCAGTAATGGCGTTCAGTAGTCTTGTATCATATTCTGAAAAAATACAATAGTCTGACAGTTCTTGTTGTTCAATATATTATATACAGATTATTGTATATAATATATAGACAAAGCAATCGCGAACTTACTACAGACCTAGACCATTGTGATAAAATATATTATGCAATTCTAGTTTTTATTTTGTTTAAATGCGATGAACTATAGCTGAACTGGTCAAAAGTACTTCCTCGACAAAGCTTATATATCGAGGGAAGTACTATAGCCCATTGTTTATGATGGACAGGCTGCAAGGCAAGTCCATTGACGAGTTTTAATTTTAAGGCGATCCAGATTTGATAAATTTGTGGCACGACAATTCAATCATACGTTCATTTATAGATAAATAAAACAGACCTGCATGAATTGTAGATAGCTAGTTTGCTTCAGTGTTGACATTCAACTGCCTTAATTTATTAATAGCATCTATAGCCTAACCCATTTCTAAAGTCTTTTTGTTCACTCCTCCTAATGAAGGCCAATCGAGGCAGCCACGAGCCTAAGTTTAAAGGACCTTGAAGGCAACTCGATCGACACTTATTTTATTTATTTACTACTAATTTCACATAGCGCATCTTCGTGGTTGCCTACTCAAGAGCGCTCCCAGTCCAACCCCCGGTCGAATAAGACAGTCTTAAAAACAGTGAAACAGGAAATTTAAGAAACTACAGTAGGCCTACACGATGGTCATCTATGATTACAGATTGTTTAAGATTCCTACAAACTTAGTTAGGCCTGCGCTTTTTAATCTTTTGTCATTGTCGCCAATATTATTACTTATCATTATGCCTATACTACAACAACTACCATAACTTCCGCCCCTGCTACAACAACTACCATAACTTCCGCTCCTACTACAATAACTACTAGCCTAGCTACTAGCTAGGCCTACCAGTGCGTATGAAATACCAGCTACACGACCATTTTAAGAATTCAATGCTTAGGAGGAAACTGACTACATAGTGAGGCGCGGTGGTGTAGTGGTGGCGTCGTTGCCTTGAAGCCGGAAGGTTCGAGGTTCGAATCCACCTCGCCGCGTAAGGACCTTGGGCAAGTCCTTCACTCACAATTGCTCAGCGCTTCGGCGTGAAACTCCGATGCAGTGTCCGCTCTGCATTCGGGAGCGCCTCTGAGTAGAGAGAGAGCTTGAAGGGGCGCTATAACAAGTGCACATACAAACAAAAACAAAACAAAATTATTATTACATAATTCCAATATCTAATTACATTGTAAATTAATCACTCACTTGAGTCATCTGGAACGTCTCCAGAATAAAAGCAACGAATTCCGTCGTTGTTAAGATCCTTCACGAGTCGGTGTGCAAGATCTTTATGGACGCATTCGTATGCGCAAGATGTACAGACAGACATCTGTGATGAACCACAGTTACAATCAAACACGAAAACAAGACCAGTAAGTAAGCAATTAACATAAATTGGTAGGCTACTTGTTTTTTATACGACCACCAAGACACCTAGAACTAACGTTGCAGCGTTGTTATCTTTCATAAATCCAACTTCAAGGTTGCCGAGAATCCTTTTAATCGATCCAGCTTCTGTTTAGGCAAGAATTTGTTGGATAAATCTCGTTTCTATTTCGTGAGCAAATATTTTTCATCAATTTTTCATTGAAAATTATTTTTCATCAATCCAGTTTCAATTTCAGCATTAAATGACTGCACCAACCCTAAAACTAACCCTACCCAACCCTCACGACGCCTAACCTGAGCCCTAACCGAACCTCACGCGCTAAATCCCGCTTCTATTTCGTGAGGAAATATTTTTCATCGAATTTATAAATTTGGATGGTCGTATAAAAAACAAGAACCCATAAATTAAAGCGGAAGTACAGCTTAGTAAGCATAGTACATATAATCCAAAGCACCCCCGACTTTCATCGATGGTATACCGAGAAATGTAAGGGATACTGTAATGGTCTTAGTTGGGGGTTTTGGGGGCTATAGGGTTCATTTCAATTCAATTCAATTTATTGTAACCACCAACAATTAGTCAAGCTTATAGTACCATGTTTCACAGAACAGGATGGTAACAAGGGATGAATATAGGCCTACCGCTAACAGGGAAACCTATTTAACTTAAACTGCATGCTTTAACAGCTCGGCTAGACGGCTAACGGCGTGAATTAAATAGGATAAACAACAAGAACAGACAAAATAATCATGAAGTGAACTTAACAAATAAAAAAGAAAATTAGTGCATGTACAGTTAAATATTTTCGTAGTCATGAAGTCGCATTCTTCTTTTTATACATGACCGATAGATATCGGCCTTAAATAAAATCACAAAGTTGGCAAGACTAATAGAGAAGATGATAAACACCTTACAAAAATGGGATAAGGCCAGATCAAAGGTCAGATGGGGTATCGATATTAAAAGTGCTAGTGTAAGACCCTATAGCTATGGTTCAGGTAGCGGTTCTCAAAAATAAGAAGTGCTGGAACTCAGATCAGGCTGAATTTAACCAAGTACTCGCCACTGGCCTTTGTACTCTGCAATAACAAGCTTATTAGCATCCTTGAACATTCCAGATTGTATCTACAACTGGCTCGTCAACTACTTACATGGCAGAAAACACTCAACTCGCTTCAAAGGAGTTACATCTGCTTCTATAACCATCAACGCCAGTGTTATTCAGGGATCTGTTATAGGCCCAGCTGACTTCATAGTAGGTACATCTGACCTCCACCCTCTTCATTCCCAGAACCGACTATCTAAATATGCTGACGATTCCTATCTCTTTATTGGCTCTAATCACTTATCTACTGCAACAGATGAACTCCAACACATCACCAACTGGTCTAAAGGAAAGAACTTGAGGATCAATTCTGACAAAACACGTGAAATTGCTATTATCAGACGCAACAAGAGCTCACTCTCAACCCATCCATCCATCTCTGGAGTTTCCCGTACAAAATCCATCAAGGCATTAGGAGTTCTTATTGGAGAGAAATTAACTGTTACAGACCACATCAACAAGATTATCTGCTCTGGTACTGCCTCACTCTATGCCATCAGAACCCTCAAGGCTCATGGGGCATCCATACAAGAGTTACAAACTTTTACTAGAGCTACTATCATATCAAGAGTTATGTATGCCTCTCCTGCATGGTGGGGTCTGGCTAGTGGATTGGACAAATCCCGTCTTGAGGGCCTCATGAACAAACTTAGACGAGCCGGCTACTTACATCCGGATACACTTACAGCAGAAACTTTAGCTCAAGAGGCTGATAAGGTGCTTTTCAAAGCTGTTCTGGGAAACGAACTTCATGTCCTTCGTAACCTCTTTCCACTACAACGTGATCCATTATATAATTTTAGGGAAAGGGCTCACAATTTCACCCTCCCCAATAAAGACTCGTTAAACTTTATCCCAAGAATGTTATTCAAAAACATGTACTAACTATTTTAACCATAAGCTTTAAGCAGCTATACTGTTAATGTAAACCTACAGCGTTCTGTCTGTTGTTTATTGAATAAAACGAATATACATGTTACATGTAATCAGAACCCCTTAAACGCCACTGTGAGTTTTAAAGAAGACAGCGATTATAGCTAGTGGACGTCGTAGCTCACCAGTAAGCTAGGATTGCAACGCCCCTCCCCCGATTTCATCGGGGGAGCGAAAACCCTAAATTTCCCGGGCAACGCCGGGTAGCACAGTCATATATAGTAAGTTATAATTACAAATCTAGAGATTGGAGGAAGGAAATTGAGAGAGTACGACTATCAGTACAGACTGTACAGCATTATTAAGCAGTCAGTATCAGCATGGCGGCCAAACACTCAACTTTCCGTATTATATTAAGAAATTAAACTTCTCTGTGGACGAACAAAACAATAAGAGTTTCGAAGACGTCAAAAATTAGAGCGGATTCGACTATTTCATTTATGAAACGACATTTTTTTTTAATTTAATGCAAAACACCTGGAATTTAAATGAATTTAAATTCGACGTACTGTCTTGGCGAAATGACGTATACACCACTGATGTATATTAATACTGCTATAGTGTAACAGTATGGAAAAGCCTCGTCTGTTGGACCATGGCCAACGGCGAATCCGACGCGGTTTCCGGTTAGGGAAGCGAGTCTTTATTTTTACATATAGGCTAAAACAATGCTAAATGTGTCAACTTTAAAGACTTTTCCAAGAAATCTGGGCGTTGTCCATGTAACGTCTCCGTTTTTATGCTTATTTTAGCGGGTAATTGAAAATATACTGCATTTAAATGATCTGTTCAAAAAGACACCAATTCTTTATAAATGTATGATATAATTGAAACTATTAAATACACAATACAATTACGCAATATTCCTATTTACTTATTTGGCGTATCACTAATTATAACTATCTTTTTGCTTATCTGTGTTCCACAGTTGAGATATATGACATGTCGTTTCTGTAGTGTAAAACGGCCTTGAAATAGTTCTGCAGATTCTCTGTAGATTCACTGAATGAAGATTAGCAACCTCGTGCTATATTTGAAGAATTAGTTCTGCTGATTCTCCGTAGATTCACTGAATGTAGATAAGCAACCTCGTGCTATATTTGAAGAATTAGTTCTGCTGATTCTCCGTAGATTCACTGAATGTAGATAAGCAACCTCGTGCTATATTTGAAGAAGGATAATGAGATACTGTCAAGCTGTGGAATCCAGATCGAATACCAGACAAGACAATATTCAATACTTCCGTAGCATCAAATTATCACACTCCAACCAATGAGAATTTCCTTCCCAATTGAAAATGACCTTGAAATGTCAACCAGAGACAACGAGCCCAAAATCGTTTCTCAACACACGAATATCGTCTCACCAACCGTCACAATCACAATGTAGACTTCACGGATGTTAGAATTCGCAACTTCGAATTTCTAAATCGCCTCTACTCTCACACGAATGCCTCGTACTGTTTTACGACCAGATACGAGCATAATCCTCATCCTCACCATTGAATAAACTTCAAATGAATTGCCAGACACAACTGAGCAACCATCTTTCTCAATGTTCATGTAAGGAATCACCGTTTTATATTGAATTTCAATGACGTGGCTATTTCCATTCAATTCTGTCCGTTACGCTCATTTCGATGCTTTTTATTGGTTACGCGTCGATGCAAATGTTTTCGCTTACGTAAGCGTCCATAGTAACCACTTGACGTCACCATGACTGCCTCACTCATGTACGCAAGATTCGTGGTCTCCTAGTTACTAATCCACTAGACGCCAAATTATTAATCTAGATACGCCGACTAAATTATCTAGCTTAACTCCTACTTAGAATTAACATATAATATCAGACAAGTTAGTTTGATAGATAATAGCGATTTAATACGCTACAAATACCCCTCCTTCAAAAGTCTGTAATCAGGCTTTACAATTTCACCTAATTATCTATCAACTAAATTTCTATGAACTTTCTTATTCTATCTTACACAACAATACAACATTACTGAACTTCTTATCTACATTATTATAATACATTACTGATATATTTAAGTACTATGTAATTCCTCTACTCAAATAATCAGATATAACATTATTGCTTCCCTTGATATATCGTATCGTAAAGCAATAATTTTGAAGTGCTAGACTCCACCTCATGACTCTCGCATTTCTCATCCTTCCTTCCTTCATGTACTGTAGTCCACAGTGGTCCGTCTCTATCACAAACTGCTTTCCACACAAGTACCTGTCAAACCGACTAATTCCCCACATTATCGCTAGACATTCTCTCTCCTCAACTGAATATCTCGTCTCTCTTTCCAATAATTTCCTACTCGCATATGCAATCGGGTGGTTTATCCCTTCATACTGCTGTATCAGGACACAACCTATTCCTCTTCCTGATGCATCCGTTTGAATCACAAACTCCTTTTCCAAGTTTGGTAACTTCAGTATCGGTGTTTTAGCCAGTGCTGCTTTCAGCTTACTAAAACTCTCATCTAATTCTTCGTTCCAATCAACATTATTAGCTGCTGACTTCTTTGTCAAGTCACTTAATGGTGCCATCAGTTCAGCACAATGAGGAATAAATTTTCTGTAGTAATTTATCGCTCCCAAAAAGCTTCTTATTTGTTTCTTCGTTTTCGGTTGTGGCATCTCCACGATCTTATCTATCGATTCTCCTTTAGGACTAATGTCGTCGTTGTTTAACGTATGACCCAAGAAATCTATACGTCCATAGCCTAATGAACATTTCTTTGGTTTCAAAGTCAGGTGAGCATCTCTCACTCTTTGAAAAAATTCTCGTAAAATCTTCATATGTTTAGTCCATCCTTCTGTATGAGCTAGTATGTCATCAACATAACTCTCCAGATTCTCGGTTCCATGCAAAATCTTTCTTATCAGTCTATTATAGCTTGAAGCACTATTTACCAATCCAAATGGTAGAACGTTGAATTTATACAACCCACTCGCACAAATGAAAGTCGTATAATCTTTTGATTCTTCGCTCATTGGAATTTGCCAATACCCTTTGCAAAAATCAAACTTGCTATATATTTTGCTGCCACTCAGTTTATTGAAGATATCCTCGTTTGACATCATCGGCTCTGGATCAAAAACTGTCACTTTGTTCAATTGCTTATAGTTGCAGCAAAGTCTATTGCTTCCATCAGCCTTCTTAACAACAACAAGCGGTGCTGCGTATGCTGCTTCTGATCTTTCTATTATCCCATTCTCTAACATTATCTCAATTTCCTTATCAATTTCAGACTGTAGATGATACGGTGTTGGATAAGCTTTCATCCTAACAGGTTCATCACTCGTAAGATGAATCTCGTGTTTCACCATGTCAGTTCTTCCTGGTTTATCTGTAAATATGTCTTGATATTCTCTCAGTAATTTCTCCAATTCACCTCTCTGTTCATCTTCTAATTGTGGATTAATATCAACATCCTTGTAAGTCTCAGTTTGCTTACTGACATACAGGTTTAATATCTCCTCCTCTTCGTCTTCACCTTCTCTACCATCATGTACAATAGCTGACACATATGCTATTGTCTCAGAACCTGACAATTCTTCTTCACTCCTCTCGTAATATCTCTTTAGTATGTTGATGTGGTATGTTTTCAGTTTTCCACCATCAACCTCAACTTTATAATCGTAATCGCCGATTTTCCCTCTGACTACAAATGGTCCTTGCCATTTAACAAGCATCTTATTATTACAGCTCGGCAGTAACAATAGGACTTTATCACCTATCTCCAGTTTTCTATATCGTGCCTTTTTATCGTAGTACTTCTTGTTCTTCGCATTAGCTTTGTGAATTGCTTTCTGCGCCATGTTACACGTTTCCTCTATACGTTCTCGTAGATCCGTCATATATGTGTACACATCCTTCACCTCGTCTTCCACTTTTTCATTTGTCCACAGTTCCTTCAATATCTGTACCGGACCTCTACATGATCTTCCGAAGATTAATTCGAAAGGCGTGTATCCGTGGCTCTCGTGTACAGTATCTCGTAATGCGAAAAGTAGTGGTGCCAAGTACCTGTCCCACTCTTTTACTTGTTCACCTATCAGTTTTCTCAGTGTAGTCTTAATTGTTCCATTAAGACGTTCTACACAACCGTTTCCCATCGCGTGGTATGGACTTGTCATCGTATGCTTGATTAATAACATCTTGTTTACTTCGGCCATTAGTTCTGACGTAAACTGGCTCCCTCTATCTGTATGAATTCTTTCTGGTACGCCCATCCGACAGTAAAAGTTAAACAAGGCTTCCGCCACTTCCTCGGTACTTATTCCTTTCAACGGTATCGCTTCAGGATACCTGGTGCTTAAGTCGATAATCGTTAATACATAACGATATCCTCTCATAGACATTGGCTCTATGGCTCCTATGATGTCCACACAGACATGCTTGAACGGCACATCCAGCACTGGAAGATGTCCCATCGGTGCCTTGTAGTTCACTTTCTTATCTACTGCTTTCTGGCATACATCACAACTTAATATATATCGCCGAACTTCTTGATTTATCCCTGGCCAATAAAATTCATTCACAATTTTATCGTGAGTCTTCTTCATGCCTAGATGAGCTGACAGTAGCGAGTTATGTGCTACAGCTAGAACTTTGTTTCTCAACTGTTTCGGAACCATCAACTGCCACTTCGCTTCATCTTTCAATACTTCCTTCCATCTCCGGTGCAACAATCCATCTTTCTTTACGTACAGCACTTTTTCTGTACTCTTCTCATCGCCATTCCACTCAGATGCTTTATCCCAGTAACTCTTCAATGTTTCATCTGTCTTCTGTAATTCCTTTATTTCTTTTGTGGTTATATTCAGGTCGGGCATTTCTGTGACCTTGAGTGGTTTATATTTCACCACTTTCTTCGACTCAGCTCTCGTTTCTATCGCTGCTGTCGTTTGATGTGCGTCACTGTTCATGACGTCATCACTTCTAACTTTCTCTATTACGTCATCATATTCCGTGCTCATTTCATCACTCTCGAATCTTACTTTCTTCTTGGCATCTTGCCAACGTGAATTAGCATTCACAATTC
The DNA here is from genome assembly GCA_949752735.1 of Lumbricus terrestris. NCBI lineage: Eukaryota > Metazoa > Annelida > Clitellata > Crassiclitellata > Lumbricidae > Lumbricus > Lumbricus terrestris. The sequence continues at coordinate 52,106,883 of OX457037.1, read as the reverse complement.
CCTTTAGTATTCCTTTATACTCAACTTTTTCTTGTTTCTCACTCATAATCGTCTCATTCACTTTCTCTCCTTTGTCACAATTAATCACATTTTCATCCGTGTTCTCATTCGTTACTGTATATTTCAACCCTCTCACGCGTCCAATAATTATCGGCTTTACTGGTTCGTCCATAACCATTGCCTCAACTTCACCAGTAAAATACTCACTCTCAATGTTTACATGGGCTGTAGGAAAACACCTTAAGCTCCCATCAACTAGGATGCAGTGCGTTTCCTTCCCAGTCAAATCACTATCCTTGATTAGCGATCTCCTCACGATACATGTACTCGCTCCAGAATCGTAAAGACAATTGGCGTCTACGCCATTGACCTTCGCTTGACATTCGTCTATACTTTCAATGTCAATGCAACCATCTTTCCGTTCCGTAACTACCGTACTTGCTGCCATGTGTTTCGGTACTTCTTCTTTACCTTTCCTATCCTGGCGTTCTACTGTTCTGTCAATTTCATTCGATTTCGTATTTTCATTCGTCTGTACAGCCCTGTACGCCCTATTCTCGTAAATCTGTACTGCTGCAGCTGTGTGTTTAACAAACCCTTTAGTTTTGTTCACACAATCATATGCTTTATGACCTACCTTACCGCACGCAAAACAAGTTATCTTGTGTTCCGCTGCCTGCTCTCTATCTCTACTAAATCCTCTATTCACATTTCCACTGTGATTTGTCTCTTTGTTCTGTCGCGTTTCGACTCTTCCTCTGTTCATGTTTCCTTGGAATTTCTCTCTCGATTTCTCTTCAAATGACTTTCCATTACCTCTGTCATTATTGAATCTCCCTTGAGGTTTTACAGAATTCTCGGCATATCTGTACCCATGAGCTTCGATGTAGGATTCTGCACACGTCAATGTGTCTTTTAAGCTCATTTTTCCTTTCTCTTTAATAAACATCCTCAACTCATTACTACAAGTGAGGAAAAATTGATCCTTTAGCAGTAGGTCCTCGATTCCTTCGTAGGTCTGCTCAAATCCAGCTTGTAGCAACCATTGCTGCAAATATCGTTGCAATCTGTAAATGAAATTTGAAGGAGTCTCTCCTTGTTCCATCTTGCTAGTCTTAAACTTGTTACGATACCCTCCTTCTGTCAATTGGAATCTTTTCAAGAGATGCTTCTTTAAACAATCGTAGTCTTGTGTTTCCTCAGCCGACAAACGCTGGTACACTTCTAATGCTTTCGACTCTAGATGTCGCGCTAGCATCAGCGACCACACATCTCTCGGTATCTCATACGTCGTACACGTACGCTCAAATCTAAGAAGATACGCATCAAGACAGTCCTTTGCCTCGTTAAATATTGGGAATTTAATATTCTTCATTCCCTTATGACTTTGGTTTCCTTGGTGGTTGTCACCCATCGTCATATAAGAATCTCCATCATCTCTGTTTCGTCCATCTCTCGATTCTATTTCTCTCATTCTCGCTTGAATCTCTAGTCTCTTATGCTCTAAAGCTTCATTCGCTTCTCTTGCAAGCCTCGCCTCGTTCATCTCTGCTTCACGTATAAGCCTTGCCTCGGTTGCTTCTCTTTCAAGCCTAACGTCAGCCATCCTCGCCATTTCCATTTCGTTTTCTCTAACTGCTTTGGCTTCTGCAGCTGCACGTAGCTCACTTTCCTTTTTCTCTTCTCGTTCATCCGCCCTCTGCTGTCTGAATTCGTTCTGTCTGTCTCTGACAAACGCCTTCAGCTCTTCACCTTCCAATGAGAATGAACGTCCCATATCCAACCACTGTTGCCAGTCCGTGATCGACATTCTTACTTACTCACTTTTGTCAAGTAGTAATAAATTTAACGCTCTAATATGCGCTATACAACTTCACACTCGCTTATAATAATTATTAAAATTATTAAGCGTCACACTAGTGCGCCCTCTTAACGTAATACAATCTCTGGTGTATGTTACGCAATAAGGATTATCGCACCGACTCTAATGCTTAAATCTATACACGCGCTGCGCTGGCGTTGCGCTGTGCTTAACAATTTCCAAATAGATCGTCATTTTAATTAGCTTTGTCTCTTCAATATAAATGTCAGTAAAGTTCAATCTAATCAACAATAATATTGTCAATTTTATCCCGACGCGAGCATCCCATTTGTAACGTCTCCGTTTTTATGCTTATTTTAGCGGGTAATTGAAAATATACTGCATTTAAATGATCTGTTCAAAAAGACACCAATTCTTTATAAATGTATGATATAATTGAAACTATTAAATACACAATACAATTACGCAATATTCCTATTTACTTATTTGGCGTATCACTAATTATAACTATCTTTTTGCTTATCTGTGTTCCACAGTTGAGATATATGACATGTCGTTTCTGTAGTGTAAAACGGCCTTGAAATAGTTCTGCAGATTCTCTGTAGATTCACTGAATGAAGATTAGCAACCTCGTGCTATATTTGAAGAATTAGTTCTGCTGATTCTCCGTAGATTCACTGAATGTAGATAAGCAACCTCGTGCTATATTTGAAGAATTAGTTCTGCTGATTCTCCGTAGATTCACTGAATGTAGATAAGCAACCTCGTGCTATATTTGAAGAAGGATAATGAGATACTGTCAAGCTGTGGAATCCAGATCGAATACCAGACAAGACAATATTCAATACTTCCGTAGCATCAAATTATCACACTCCAACCAATGAGAATTTCCTTCCCAATTGAAAATGACCTTGAAATGTCAACCAGAGACAACGAGCCCAAAATCGTTTCTCAACACACGAATATCGTCTCACCAACCGTCACAATCACAATGTAGACTTCACGGATGTTAGAATTCGCAACTTCGAATTTCTAAATCGCCTCTACTCTCACACGAATGCCTCGTACTGTTTTACGACCAGATACGAGCATAATCCTCATCCTCACCATTGAATAAACTTCAAATGAATTGCCAGACACAACTGAGCAACCATCTTTCTCAATGTTCATGTAAGGAATCACCGTTTTATATTGAATTTCAATGACGTGGCTATTTCCATTCAATTCTGTCCGTTACGCTCATTTCGATGCTTTTTATTGGTTACGCGTCGATGCAAATGTTTTCGCTTACGTAAGCGTCCATAGTAACCACTTGACGTCACCATGACTGCCTCACTCATGTACGCAAGATTCGTGGTCTCCTAGTTACTAATCCACTAGACGCCAAATTATTAATCTAGATACGCCGACTAAATTATCTAGCTTAACTCCTACTTAGAATTAACATATAATATCAGACAAGTTAGTTTGATAGATAATAGCGATTTAATACGCTACAGTCCACAAAATATGATGCCGCTGATAGTTTTATATGCCACTCAACTAAAGTCCCTAGGCTATTTTTGAGCACTTCTGTTCATTGCGGATAAAAATTAGTCTCGATTTGTGCAGTCAATAGCCAAATACGAATTAACCATTTCGGCAGTGAAATTGGATATCAATAGAACACTTTATATTTCAAGACATTTCTATAATTTAATCAGAGCTGATTTCTAGATTAAATTATTTTGGATAACGAAACAGTTTAATAAAACGCAGTTTAACTTCTATTTAGCCGCCTATTGTTTACTCTGATTTGCCTCAAATTCTGGTATTTGCCCCAAGGATGATACACAGGACTGCAATCTTCTTATTTAGCGTCGTTTTAGGGCATGTATACAAGTTTTTGGTTGATAGACCTATTTCACATCTTGCTTACATAATAAAAGTATTCAACTAATTATATTTTTATGGCAGATTGACGAATAATAATATTTGCAAAGTTAAAAAATGTCTTTGCATATTCAAATCATATTCGTTAGGATTGGAACCGGAATTTTAAGTTGAGCGATATTGATGGTTGAGATTGAAATGACCGTGTAGGCTACAGAAAAGTTCACGAGATTCTTACAGAGTCCTTGGATTTGCCACAAGGCAGTGCTATCCAGCCTTTGGTACCACGGGCCGCAACAGCAAGATTCTTTAATCGATCTTGAATGCTGGGCTCATCTGTTGGAATAGGATTTCTCATGTTCAACATCGGGGTTTGATGTGGTTGGACCAGGTCCTTCCTTTGGAATTACCTTCCACCCAAACTAAGGTATAAACTAATTATTAGTTTTTCTTAGTTCATCAGTCTCTCGTCCTTCAAAGGCATTCCCCCGGACTTTCCGTGCTGGGAGCGCCTCTGAATAGTCATCACTCGACAGGCGCCAAATGAATCTATAGATACGATGTGATCATTGAGTTGCGACGTCAGATGAAGAATTTGATCGGAGGGCGCCAAATGTCACGTGTGCTTTGCTTGGAGCGTCATAAATTTGGGCTAGGACCGGTGTCATGAAGATAGAGTCTTGAATGACCTCCGACTTTAAATGAACTTAATTAATCATCAGTGTGATGAACTAAGCCTTCTGCGCATCGGTAAAGAACAAAACAAAACTGCAACCAATGTTCGAAACCAATATCAACATCAGCAAAGTACGTCTGAAGAAGCGCCAGTAGCAACTAGCAAGTCGCCAAATGCAATAAATTATAAATTAATGGATGCTTATATTAATTTTGCGTTCTGAAATAAAATTCAGACTTGTATGCAGTGTATTTTGTGTTCACTTGCGCATTAGCCTTTTGCAAATAGGCACCTACGAGCGCCGCTAGTAAACATTGCTAATAGGCCTAAATAAAAGTTTCTGCCAGACGTCCATGCAGGCTTTCATTAGGTCGGTTGTGAAGCAACTTGAATTACACGAAAAGAAAATAAGTGTTTTGTTTATGAAACTATCTGAATAATTATTGGTATCTAAGTTTGATTTTTTTAAACATATCCTGTCATACTCCGTTTGATTTTTGAGAGGCAACGTCGTGAAGATGATCGTAAAACTGGTACCATGAGGCTGCTCTGTGACATTGTGTACATTGCTAGCATCTAAACTGTAAATGAATAGTTCATGATCACACTGAAGAACTAAATTTGTTGTATTAGAAACCTTACGAAAGGTGATTTAAACGCCTGAAAATGTGAAAAATGATATGAAAAATTCCTGGACAGAAATGAATTGATGATAACAACAGGGTGCTGTTATCATGGCAGTGAAGTTTTATCATTAGATCCGTCTATATAGATATCCCACATGTCGCAGCCGCCAAAGACTTTTCTGTAAGTTACTGTTCGCCTAAGGCGTCTTGGTCGTCTGCAGCTGGCGACCCATTTTCGCGGCCATCTTGGTCTCCTGCTGGCGACCCATTCTCGCGGCCGTCCTGGTCTCCTGCTGGCGACCCATTCTCGCGGCCGTCTTGGTCGCCTGCGGCCAACCGAGTTTCGTTCCCTTTCTGGTCGCCAGTTGCTGTGCCAGAGCGAACATTGACAGCTAAAAATGCAAATTCGATATTTTAGCATGATTTTTATAGACCGCTATCCTTTGAAAATCCTATTTCTGTGGCAAAGCACAATCAGCGGAAAACTATTCGGATGTTCTTCTACAAAGAGGTAATGTAGTCTAATTATTAATTTCTACCACTGAAAGGATATATTATTATTATTCCATTTTATAGGCTTAACTATGACTGTCGCAAATTTAACTCCATGGACAAGAATTAGACATATTGATAGGTAGGCTAGGTCTACTTCATATGCATGCCCCGTGCACCAAAATATACCATCCTATATAGGTCTAAGACTGTAAGACAAGTTCGGAATTTGTGAATCTGAAGTCTTCCTGCGAGATATAACCATAGAAAACAAAGAAGCAATGCCAATAGTAATGCGCAATGAATAGCACGCTGGCGTTGAGGGCAAGATCGAGGTAACGAGTTCGCGCCCCGGACAGGACGAACGTGCTTTGTAGGCTGCTATACCTATTCTTAGCTGCTATTAGCGCCGATTATTGCAGGCTGTCTGTTCTGTTAATATTAAAGATTTATGCATTCTGTAAACTGTTTCAACTGCTTAATTTATTGTAGGCCTACACTGAAACCGGTTACGGTCTGTCAACCGGATTGTTGAATAAGCGAATATTAAAAAAACGAACAATACGAGTTGCTATTTACATATATATAATAAGATAATTATATATAGCATAATATATATATATATATATAATATAATTATAATTATATCTTATATGTCAATTTCAATATTTTACCAATAAATTGCCATCAGACTGACACCTGGAACAGCTTACATAGAATTATGGCTCGGATCGTTTTTAGTAGCTCCGGAAATTCTTGTTCGTATTTCGCCTCCGTTGAAATATCAGTTATCTTTACTCCTGTCAGCAATCCCCCTCCAACATAAGTGGTACTGGTATCCAAGAGGATCGGAACAACAACTTTATCGAGAGAAGTGGCAACAGCGAGTTCTGTGTTAAATGGAAGAGACAACGAAAACAGTGAAGAATAGTTTCTATGTAATAATGCTAATGCTATAATTGACCATGTTCATTAGGCCTATAATTATAAGATCAGCCAAGGTGGACGGGGACGAGAGAGAGCTAGGTCACTTTCCGTGACTGAGAGCAACAACAACATATTCGCCCGTAAATGAATTAAGAGTAACCGGTGTAGGCTTAGGCGGCTAGGCCTATAATATAGCCTACCTACTGCGATACCAAGACTTAAATGCATGAATAGGCTACATGCATAATATACTATACTGCAATACACTATCTTTTTATTTACAAAGCGCCTCTCACGGTACAAACTAATCAGAGGTGCTCCAAGGGCGAAGATTCTTGGGAAAAGAAAAGTTTTAAGGAAACGCACAGAAACAGTATAGTGCTTCAAGATAAGATCCGAGTGCGATCGAATAATAGTAGGGCGGCCATTCCACAGCAAAGGGCCGACAGAAGAAAAAGCACGATGCTGGGCTGTAGCAGTCCGAGACCGTGGTACAAGAAGGTCATGACGGTAATGACTAATCGAACGGCAATAATTATTCTAATTCCAGTCTACTATTATATAGGTCTATTATCTCTTGCCTGATTATAGCCTACTTGATAAGCAACTTTTTAAGTTAGGCCAATTCAAATCTAATCATCAAACGATTGGTAATGATTAATTAATGCAGAAGCGGAAACGTCAATAAACGCCGCATGCTGTTCTCTGTTGACTTATGATGGTCTGTTAGTTAAGACTTTAGGTAGCCTGTAGCCTAGGTCTATAGCAAAGCAGTTCCGCTCATGGGCGGAGTTTATCAGGGGCTAGGAGGTGCTAAGCCCCCCCCAGAAATACCCAGATTCATTTTTTTCACCATGTAGGCCTAAATGGTATCTTTTCCCGGGCTTAGCCCCTCCCTCAGAAGGCTCTAGCCCCTCCAAGAACGGAAACCAAACTCCGCCCATGGTTCCGCTGCTTTATGCACTATACCATAGACTGGAACTTGCTGTAGTAACTCGCTGTGCATGCTTTAACCAAAATCTGACAGATTCACAAAGAAATTAATTATATGCAGGGTCGCCCGGAGGAATATGGGCACCTTAAGAATGTGTTATCATATTTTGTGCCGCCCATAATTATGTATCATACAACAGACCATCGATAGATAGTTTGACAAAAAGAACGTTTGTATTCGGCATCAGCACATATAATCGCTGCAGGCTAGTTGTCTCTAGAAGGCCAATCACTTAGGCCTACATTCGACTTTATTTATTTTATCTATTGTCGGTGGAATCATTCATTACATTCAAAAATGTATATAGCGCCTCTTCAAGATAGGCCTACTACTCAGAAGCGCTCCCTGTTCACCCTCAGCAATACGATATATTTCAGCAACTTAATTGTAAAAAGCATTGACGTTACGTCCATAAAAAAAAACTGGCGCATCTCCAGCAGATTACAACGGCCAAGACCTGGAATGAATTAGGTTTCATATGGGCTCCAAGTTGCCAGAAAAGCAAAGTCAAGTCGGGATAGCGATTGGGTGAATTGCAAACCAGCGTGGATACAAACCCGTCCTCCGAAATTCTCAATCATACTGAACAAGGCAACCGTGAAAAATTATGCGAATTATTTTCGTTTCTCATGCCTTCCCCAATATCAGATTCTTGAGAGTGAGTATGCTATTGAGCGCATAGGCCTATCGAATATGCGAATAGGTCTATGTCGAATAATCCTGGAAAACACAACAGTGCCACAGCTATTGTTGCTAAATGCTATATCATAAAATTATATGGTCTTAGCCATAGGCGCAATCGCGTCCCAAAAGTTGTGGGGACCATAATGAATCACGTCCTAAAAGTTGGGGGACCATAATAATAAAGTTAGGGGACCACTCAAAAGTTGGGGGACGCGTCCCGTGGGTCCATAGGCGCCGAGTTGACCCGAAGAGTGTGAGTGCCCAAACGAATGTGAAAGAAATCCGCGCGTGAGCGCTGAAATTTTTTTAAAAGCTTTTTATGATAGGAGAGTTATTGAAATCACCTCTGTTCATAGGCGGAGACCTGGTCCTGGTTTTAGGGGACGAACTCGCTGCCAGAGGACGATCGCCGAGCAGGGAAGGGCCGAAGGGGCATGGGGAGGGGATGTGCTCCTAACCATTTTCGATTTTTTTTCTTGCCACTCTGCGATGGTAGCATCTATAGGCTGTCATTTGTATGAAATTGCCGTGGTTTAAGACTTGAAAAGCATCCTTGCCATTGTTTAAAAAAAATTCCACACAACATGAAATAGTGAAATTTTAAGCTGTTATCTCATCAAAATTTCCGGTTAATTCATTGTTTAAAGATATGATTTAAGACTTCAATAAATGTTCTTCCCAATTGATTAAAAAAATTTGATCACTCTTTGAGTCAGCATGTACTTCTCTTGGAATCCACACAGAAGAAAAGCACAATCTTCGTTTGCATAGGCATCTTGGAACACTCTCCCCTAATTAGGTCAACACTCAACAGACTCAAATTTTGCACAAGAAACTTTTTAAAATTCTGTCTACATTAACAACTATTTAGTGAGCCAATATTAACATTGTGGAAAATAGCTTTTCATATAATTTTCACAGACAATTTAGTCAAGGCTGATTATTTTGTTAATTAACGCAGACAAAACAATAGACCTATCCAGCTTTTGTGATGCTGGGAGGTGATTCTCGCGCAGTGATGATCATTATAATAGCCTATAGCATGTACAATAAAAAGAAACAGTCATTCAAATCGTCGCCTTCGTCCGTAATATAAAAAAATGACTGAAGCGGATCGAATCAGCAGGATTTCGAGGTTTTCTTCGTATTTGTATGGAGTTCAGAGTACCGGACGGGGTGGATCTGGAGTAATAGTAAGGTAGACTAACTGAGATTGAAGCAAATATGTAAAAGACGCAATGTTTTTCAAAGATAAGCAATGCCAAAAGAGAAATAATATCATAAAACCACATCTTGGCTGATTTCTGGTGGTGCCCATGCATAGGCGGGCCTCGCATGACCAATTTCTGGTGGTGCTGAGCACTCACGGGCCTCGCAGAGTCGGCGCCCATGCGTGGGTCCCATAGGGTGGTTGCGCCTATGGTCTTAGCCGTCAATACTTTACTAGACGTAGGCCTACCGTCCAGGCCGAAACGGCTTCTTTCATTTTCTTGACACATGAACGGCATGAAAACTTCGGATGCTACATTAGAGGCAGCAATGACTTTCAGTAGGTCATATCCTGGAAAACACAACAGTTCCACAGCTATAATGTTGCTAAACCGAATATTAATATTAGCAATTAGATTGGTAGGCCTATAATCGCAAAGTTATCAGAGAAATAGGCCAAGAAAGTGATTTAGTAGACATGTAATAGATAGACAATACAACACGCGATTTTTACTTGCCGACCTAAGCATTGCGCGATTAGAATTCCTTTAGCATGAATGCATGCGCTGAATTGTTAGCTGGATTGGTCATACGAGACGACATTATCGTCTACGATGATTGACAACAATGTTACAGTAGGCCTAAGTCTAAAACAAGTGTTCTAAAAGATAATGATTTGTTTGTTACACCCGAATTTAATATAGACCTAATAGGCCTAGCTATAGTCCTATAATTTTTTGTTTGTATCATGAATAGGTTTCTTCGATTCAGTTTTTATATTTAGCTGCCGTTTAACGGTTGATGTTGCCGTTTGAGCTTGTAGTTGAAGGTTGTGTGCATGGCTCCTTAAATAGCCTATAGGCCATTAGCAAAGGCGCAACCACCCTATGGGACCCACGGGACGCGTCCCCCCCAACTTTTGAGTAGTCCCCTAGCTTTATTATTATGGTCCCCCAACTTTTAGGACGTGATTCATTATGGTCCCCCCCCAACTTTTAGGACGTGATTGCGCCTATGGCCATTAGGCAATAGGCCTAGTCCAGATTCGAACGTGCGCGGCCCTTTGATTTTCGCCATTTTAAACACGCTTTCTAAATAAATGATCATGCGCTGAATTGATTTTCGCCCTTTTGATTAATCCCCTTTGATTTGCGCAGGCCAGCGGTTCCCAACCTGTGGCCCGCGGGCCAAAAGTGGCTCGCCAGGCCTAAAAAAGTGGCCCTCGACTCTCAAAGAATTAAGAAAAATATACGAAAAATTGACAATTCGGCCAGGATAGAACACATAATTATTTTCTATTACAAATTATTTTATTTTGACGTCTATAAATAATATCAAAATTCTACTTTGAATCAATTATAACAATTTTATATGCTTTTAATTAATTAAATTTTGGCCTTGTGGCCCCCTAATGTCATTCAACTAGGAAAAAGTGGCCCTCGTGTCCTCCAACTTAGAAAAAGTGGCCCGACAGTCAAAAAAGGTTGGGAACCACTGGCGCAGGCCTACCTGCAATAGTAAACCCACAGCTGCAATAAACGCCAATATTACTGCTAGCCTAGGCTACTATAGCCTACCACTTCCAGGGCCCATGAAATATCAAAATGGACAATTTCTAAGAATTTATTGTGTAAGAAACCGACAACATAAAATTATAGGCCCAACGTTAGTTCTAAACAGTATAGCAATTCATCCGCCCGCATTGCACATTAATCACTCACTTCTGTCATCTGGAATGTCTCCAGGAAAAAAACATGGAATTCCGTCGTTGTTAAGATCCTTCACGAGTCGGTGTGCAAGATCTTTATGGACGCACTCGTATGCGCAAGATGCGTAGACGGACATCTGTGATGAATCACAGTTAGGGTACAATCAAACACAAAAACCAGCAGGTAAGCAATTAACATAAATTAATACGGAAGTACAGCATATTAGGCCTACATCAATAAATATTTATTTATTTTATTTATTTATTTCAGAAATTTATATAGCGCCTCTTCAAGGTAGGCTACTCAGAAGCGCTCCCGGCCCAGCCACGGCTAAATAAAACAGTTTTTAGGTTCTTACGAAACAGAGCGGAGTGACCCGTGGGAATTAAGCGCAGTGTAACAGGGAGACCATTCCAAGCTGTAGGACCTGCAACAGAGAATGAACGACGTTGTCGGATAGCAGTCCGTGAGCGGGGAACCAGAAGCTCAGCGTGGTTCGCCGATCGAAGGGTCGATCGACGCTGAACTCCCAAGGTGGAACAACAGAGTTCTCGAAGAAGATAGGGTGGAGCTAGAATAATTCTAATATAATCCTATGCATCCTAAATTGTTATCAATGGTAGCGAGAAATGTGTGGAAAGAATTAGACCTAAACTGCTACGGTCCTGGTTAGGATTTAGACTATGTTTAGCATTACATACTTATTATACATACATACAATTATTAACCGACATGACTCAGGGCATGGGCGGAGACCTAGGGGGACGGGGGGACGGTCCCCCCCAATAAAAGTGTTGGGGGGACGGCCCATGCATTTGTCCCCCCCAATGTTTGAGCGTCAAGACTTTTTTGGCGGTGAAAAATAGAAAAATTATAGAAATTCGTCGAGAATTGGCCGGATGACTAAAAAAAAAGGTCATCAACTTTTTGGGCGGCGAAAATAGAAATATTTCGTCGAGATTTGGCCGGATAACTAAAAAAAAAAGGTCATCAAAATTTTTTTGGCGGCGAAAATAAAATTTTTTTTTCGAGATTTCGCCGGTCGTCAGAAATTTTTGGGAAAATCTCGCGTCTTTTCGTCCCCCCCAATTCTCGGTCCAAGTCTCCGCCTATGACTCAGGGCCATGTGCGTCAGCCTCTAATAAAATCACAAAGTGGGTAAGATTGATATTATAAACACCTTACACACTGGGATAGGGCCAGACCAAAGACTACGATGAGTAGGCCTATCGATGAATAAACTGCAATAGTAAAAGTGCCAGTGAAAGACCCTACAGGCCTATGGCTCGAGGTGGCAGTTTAAAATAAGAAGTGCTGGAACTCAAGCAGTCCGGCGGAATTTAACCATGCACTGGCCACTGGTCTTTGTAATCAGAACCTCCTTAAAAACACCACTGTGAGTTTTAAAGAAGACAATTAATGTGCTTTTAGGAAAGAACAACTTCAACTAGAGGGCGACGTATACCAGTAGGTCTACTGTATATACAACGGAATCTACAGTAGGCCTAGCCTATACACGAGGATCATCTACGTTTAGATTGGTTTCAGGTTCTATAGTTACAAATCTAGAGACTAGAGGAAGGTCACTGAGCGAGTAGGCTACGACTACCAGCACAATAGCATAATTTATAAGCAATCCGCATCAACATTACCGGTACGGCCAAAGTAGGCCTAATCAATGTACAGTTTTAATTGAGAAATACAACCTGTCTAAATTAAAGCTAGACCTACTTGCATATATTCGATGGTTTAATTTATAAAAACGGCAAATCTGTAAATGCAAAACACCGAGAGTCTAAATTAAAATCCTTCCGGTTGCTTTTGTGACGTCATCACACATCGTGACGTGTGCATTATCCATCTATGTAGGCCTATGCATCTATATAGGCTAACCTATCTATACCCTTCATTTTATTTCCTCTAATTTTAATTCTTCCCATTTCTTAATAATTTCTTCTTCCATACATCCGCTTTCTTCCTTATTTTTCTCCATCTCGATACCACTTCCACTTCTGCTTTGTTCCTTCCTCCAAACTCTTCCTCTTCCTCCTCCTCCTCCTCCTCCTCCTCCCCTCATCGTGCGCGCCGTTCGTTCTATTCCTCATTCGTAGCCTATATTCATTGAAGCACAAAACATTCACTTGCCCCTTGTTTCCGTTCACTCTTCATCCGCTGTTTCCTTCACCTCTTCTCTCGCCTTCTCTTTCTAATCCTCCCTCTCTCTCACATCCTTTGTACAATATATTTCCTCCATTTAACTTTCGTCCCTTCTCTTTCTCATTCGGTCCGAGGCCTACTCATCCAATCTCCTCATTATCTTATTTCGATAGCGTATACATAACATTTCTCTGCTTCCTCTTTGCCAACAACTCTCCTTCATTCTCTTTCTCCAATATAGGTTTATGAACTTTTCTCTTCTGTGTTCTCCCCCTCCGGACTAGCCTACGCCACTGTTCGTAGACCTACTCTGGCAGTGCCAGTCGCCCAGTCCCATGCCTGGATAAAGGATGAGAACGACACTAACCATCATTGTCTCCAAGCTTAAGATCATTGTAGTAACTCTCTGAAAGATTTGGGGTTTCTTTGCATATTTTAAGAGCATAATCACGCTTTAGAAACAAGCAGCTCCCTTTTGCGTTGCGTCTATTTTCCACTATTTTGGCTAACCCTGGGCATGTCCTCCATAGTTTAGCCTACTTCCTCGAGTAAATGTAATCGGATTTTTTCACAGCGGCTGTCTATGGCCTTGACCCTGAAGGTGAGGTCCTTCACCACCGCTCGCCCGTTTGAATGGACGCCACGCCATTTAGGTCCCTGTGGACGGTGGACGGACCGTGCTAGCCCGAGATTCTGAATCTCTGATATAGCCACCTTCGGGAATCGAACCGCGGCCCACACGCGGCACGCTTTCTTCCACAGACGCGCGACCGCCAGCTCTCTTACTGAGGTAGCTATTTGGGCTAACTGATTCTTCTGGCAAAGATCACCGAAAATGTTGACCACCTTCGAAAATTTCTGTAATCCGCCCATGTCCTAAAAACTCCACATCCACCTGCTACTTGTCCTTTTTGCCTCCTGGCAAGAGAGAGAGAGAGAGAGAGAGAGAGAGAGAGAGAGAGAGAGAGAGAGAGAGAGAGAGAGAGAGAGAGAGAGAGAGAGAGAGAGAGAGAGAGAGAGAGAGAGAGAGAGAGAGAGAGAGAGAGAGAGAGAGAGAGAGAGAGAGAGAGAGAGAGAGAGAAAGAGAGACAGACAGACAGACAGAGACAGAGAGACAGATAGACAGACAGAGAGACAGACAGACAGATCGAGACAGAGAGTTTGCAAAAACTAGTAGACCAACACCACTCGTACATGTCTAGCTCTTAAAGATCAATAGGCCCAAGGATCCAGGAGTTTACTTTTTCGCATTCACTGCATAAAATACACTAAATGTAAAATAAATTCGGTATTATTAAAACATTATAAGATCACAAAATTGCCAAAAAAAGTGTTCAAAGGGGAACAGGTGCAGGGATGAACACAATGAATAAAAACTTTTATGCAAGATATAGGAGAAGTTTTAAAACTAATAAATTAAATTAAATTAACTTCTGTAGAATTTACCCTGTTTGAAAGCAATGCTTTACACCCATAAGTCGATACACTTGTCAAACTTGATCCTTGGTGCAGGAGAATTTACTTAAACTTTCAAAAGAATGCTTGCAATGCCAGCTACATCCTGTTTTGTCGACACAACTGTTTTGAAATCTGAACATGATTTAAAAGAATTTACTTTTGTTTTGAAAGCAATGCTTTATATCTACAAGTTGTCACAATGATCAAGCCTGAAGTTTTGAACATGGTATAGGAGAATCAACTGTTCTTTCGAAAGCAATGCTTTAGTGCAGCTACATCTTTTATCTGAACGTGTCTGTTTGTTAGACGGACTGTTTGAGCATCATACAGGACCATCAACGTGGGGGATGCCCAGGGCTTAGCGACTTTTAGGGCCGGAGTTAAGTACAGTAGTTAAAATATATACAAAGTTTAAGATTGATGCCTTTTTAAATATAACTAGAATCAGTTTAAATTCGAATTAAAAACTGAATAAAATCATATCGCATATACGTTATACAAATATAAAATCGTATGTTGCATCTGCACTTTTATTATTTCAAATTGTTGCTAACAAATTTTGCTCATGAAGCCTTAATAAACATCATAGTATAGGGGCTGGTGGCTGCTCTGCCTAGGGCCTGGAATTTCTCTGTCAGCCCAGGTAGCATAATTATAATCAACTGAAATTGATCCTTGAGCACCTTCATGCAGTTCTGGAAGGTTCTACGCAAAGATATACATGAGATGTATTGTTTACATTAGGTCAGCAAGGGATCTCTGGTTTATCATGACACCAACAATGCCAAAGTGAATTATAACATGCATTTATTCCAATTATTATGATACTCATAACACAAAAGTCCACTCAAAGAAAATGTTGAATAACAACAGAAGATTCTCATTATTAACTTATGCTATCGAAATGCAGTAGATAATTAAATCACCTATTCCGACTACTTCTAAACAGGTAAACTTTAAAAAAAACTGAAATTTTATTAGAATAGCAATACTGTGGATTTGACCACTTAGCCAAAATACTGCATAAACTGTGACTATCCACAACAGTTTAAAATTAAAAAGCAATGACTAATTAAGTAATTAGTAATACAACAACTTCTGGGTATTCGTATCAAGCCCAAGAGATAGAGAACATCTTCCAATCTGGGAAAACTTAGAACACAGCATATTCATGACAAAGAAACTAGCAAAGAGGGAAATTAAGCGCCTCCTGTTCAATTCTCCATGTAACTTAAGAAGTAGTGCAAAAATATGAAAGTTTATTTGATGTTGAAAACGAGCACTCTGCTATTGCACCTCTGAAATGAGCGCCAGTTGCAGTCAGCAATGTAAATTTGGCCGATTTTCTCGTCCAGATGCATTGCCCCTGGCCCTTGCAATCCGTCCGCTTCCGTAAGGAGTTCTCTCTTGAACTCCAGTTCAGAGCTGAACAGCAAAACACGAACGCCGATACTGTCAAGCACTAAAATATTTCCATCTTCATCAACAGCCAAACAGGGATCACAGCAGACTTGTCCAATCCAACAACCACCAAGCGATTTTGTTATACCACCAACATCATTTACTACACACAACCCAGGAGAAAGGTCGCAGAAACAAGCAAGACTAACAACGAAATGTCCATTGCCCAGCTTTATAGCATGATATAGATGACAAATGCTCGAGTCCAGTTTGATTTCTTGAATCAAGGATCCTTTCAGTGAATACTCTCTTATAATTGATCTTGCTCCATATATGTAACATGCTGCAACTATTGTTGATTCTGCATAGACAGAGAGAAGACCCAATTCACATTCAGTTGACCATTTAGTAAATTCCTGGTTTTCATCAATTCTGAGGATTTCTTTCGTCATCCCATTCACAATGTAATAATTTCCAGCAACACTGACACAATCTCTAAAGTCAACATCAAGAACAAAGCCCTCTAAGTTCAATTGTGTCTTACACTTGAGCGTATGTGCGTCATATATGCTGACAACTGGATTGTACTTGTACACTACGAAGACATCGTTGTACGAAACTGCCATGCCAGTGATTCTATCATCTTTGTTTACTGCAGTGTTGTTCACTTCAATTGTCGTCACCAGTTCTGGTTTTCCAATGTAGTCAAGTTTTGCTAAACACAACATAATGCAAATTATTCAGCAGACACTTACAACTATTGTGGCTTTAGCACACTTTGATCAAATACAAACACAAAAACCGCAGAATACTCAAGACAGTACTTTTACATAAGAAGTAGTTGCAAGATCACAATATTTTACATTCATTATAAGAAGCATTAGTTCAAAGATCTGAAGACCATAGCATTTTTTACATAATCAATAGTAGTTGCAAGATCAAAATATTATACATATTACATAAGCAGCAACAGCACAAAGATAATTATAAAGATCACAGTATTTTCTGCATAAGCAACATTAGTATTTTTACATACGCAATAGTACTAGTGTCTAGTTTCAAGATCTAAAGACCCCAGTAGGGCCAGTACTTTATATTTAAGCAATAGTAGTTTCAGCATCAAAAGATCACAGTATTTTTAAATTTGCAAGATCTAAAGCTTGCAGTATTTTCACATTTAAACAGAAATTGTAAGATATACATATTTTAGCATTTTTACATGAGCAACAGTATAGTTCAAACCTTAAGATTGCAGTATTTTTCTATTTAAAAGCAACAGTAGGTTAGTCTTTTTATCGCAAAAATATTGCGCCATACAGTAAACATATTGTTTAAATTGTTATACTAAATCTGTGAAAATCTGCATAAGCAATTGGAATAATGAATCAGTATATGCATGCACAATTGCACATGTATTATAATATACAGGGTGGCTCAATAAAAAAAGTCCCACCATCAAAAATGCAATTTCTCCGCAACCAATCGAGATTGTTCTATGAAAATAGCAGGATTTATATAGAGGACAGATTTTGCAACATTCTATGAAAATCTCAATAACGAATTTCCATTACATCTGTGTAAAAACAATTTTCCATATCTGTGTAAAAACAATTTTCCATATTTTAAAATTTCCGCAGAATCACATACCACTACCATGCCTTTATTATTTATTTTGCAAATTACAACATACAAAATGATGATGATGTCATAAGACCTCACTAAGAGCTGTAGAGAAGCTGTTTATGAAGCAAGTTATTTAATAGCACCTGGTGATTTTTTATATATTAAGGTCTCAATTTGTGAATACGTACTGAACGTCATGGGCATTGGGCAAAGTTTATGCGGATTATAAAATGGGAACTTGGACACTGCGTGAACAAAAACTGGGAATTGCGTGATCATAGCAAAATACCCAGCGAAAAGTTGAGCCTGAGCACAATGAAGGGTATCTACAAACGTGTTCATGTAACGGAGGTAAAATGTTGGGAGTTAGGCAGGAAGTGGTCGTTTAGTCTGACAGAAAAAGCGCGATGTTCACGAAATTCGCTTGGTAGTCATAAGGGTTAAGTTTGCAAAGCACATAATGATTTCAGCATCATATATGCTGGTGTGTGTTATGGCTGCAGGGAAAGACTGCACTTCATCCCATTCAATAGGCTAAATGTCAAACTCATCGCTGAACAAAATACCCAGACTCATTGAAGACCAAGTATGCTCTAACATTTGGTTTTATTTTCCAGCATGACGGTATGCCTGCTTGCTCGCACGGCAAGGTTGATTATGATGACGCTACCTTATTGCCATCAACTGCAGTAAATTTATTGGCAGAGATGAATGACCAACAAACTCTTGAGACCTTTTAACCGTCTTGATTATCACGTCTGGGGAGTGGGGAGCAATGCTGGAATGCTACAAGACATTTCATCCCAAGTTAGAGAACATTGGCTAGCAGAACGAAGTCTTGCTGCTAATGTGGGATCAGTTGACGCAGGACTCGATCAACAACGCCATACTGAGCTTCACAAAACGAATTCGAGCTCGTATTAAAGCAGGGTGTTGACACTCCCATCACCTTTACGATAAATTGCAAAACAGAATTCTGAGGTTGTAGTGAAGAGTGATATCATTTGACATTGAAATCTACAAGTGACGTTCCTTTTTCCGCGGAAATTTGAAAAAACGGAATTGAAAGTTTAAACAGCTGTAACATTTGTAAGCATGAAACATTTAAGGTGAAACTTTCAGGGGTTGCTATAAATTCATTCTCCTGCAAATTGGGAAATTTTCGCAGAAAACTTTCAATCGGTTGCAAAGATATTGCAGACATCCAGTTTTGATGACTCCTAAGTATTTATTTTCACATCTGGAAGAACCACACTTTTAAAAATGAGTCCCAAGAATTAATCATGGGAAAGAAGTTATGGCACAGCCTTTGTCTACTCCAACTCGAGGCATGACGGGTGGTGGCACTGGCAGAAGCAGATACAGAAATTTTCGAAGGGGGGGCCAACATTTTTGATCTTGGGCCTGAAAAAATTTCCTTTGACCTTTGACCGAAAAATCTGATGACCTTTTTCGCCGTTTGGTCGAAATGTCGGGAAAAATATACCATTTCTAAAAAATATCTTTGACCTTTGACCGAAAAATCTGATGACCTTTTTCGCCGTTTGGTCGAAATGTCGGGAAAAATATACCATTTCTAAAAAATAGCCCATATTCCCGATCAGAATAGCTGAAGACCTTTTTTTAGTCGTACGCTATTTTTCTTTCTGCCTTCTCTGTCGCCTGTTCCCACTGCATTGATTGAAAGACCTGATGAGGGAGGGAGGGGCCACATCCATTTTGCCTGCCAGAATAGCTGATGACAAATGTGCAAATTCCTCAATGAGGGGCCATGGCCGAATTTGCCCCTTGGATCCAACCCTGAGCACTGGCATCTAATCCTGTCACTCACTCATTTATCCACCGACATGGTAAGTGGTAATCTAATAAATGAGAGCTCTGCTAAATTAAATCCTAACTTTCATATACAAACCATGAAAATATGATATCTTTGGACTAACCTTTGACCACTCCTATGAAGTTCTTGGTTTTGCCAATTTCAAATTCCGTTAGTTCAGTCCTCATGAAGTTGATTTCAAATGAACACAGTTGGCGTTCAACAATAGATTCATTCTGCTGCTTCAACTCACCAATTTGTTTCTTCAACTCATTTGCCATCTTGCAGAACATGCTCTCCTGTTGATCATTTGATGCTAGCTCTGCACAGCGTCTCTCAAAGTTTTTAAGACAATCAAGATGTTTGACAAGTTCTTTTCTTTCAATTGCAATGTCTTCAAGTTGCTCCGTCTTCAGCGATTCATATTTCTGCAACAGCGAATCGGCATGTTGGTCGATAAGCGCTTTCAGATCATGCCTTGCTTGGTTCACTTCTGCTTCAAAGGGTTTTATCTCTTCAAAAACATCAGATCTTTTGTCACATAATCTTTCTTTCCTCTTTAATGCATCATGCATGCAGTGTTTGGCAGTGTCAACGTAGCTCTGTAACTGCGAATGAAGAACGTCTGCAGCACTGCTGAGATCTGTCAGTCGATGGTTCTGATGCCATTCACGTACGCACACCAAACAAAGAACATCACTGCAGTCTGAACAATACAGACACAGCTTCTCGTCTTTGTGCATCTCGCAACTTTCGCATGCATTTGAAGCACTTTGCTGAGTAGCTGTGATTCCAATCAGTCTCACCATAAAAAAGTTCTTCTGTAAGCCAGCAAAACCATACTTAGGAATTGTGAACACTTGCCTGCAAACTGGACATGGCATTGATTCGCCTGAAATCTTGTCAGAATGATATCCAATACGCCGCAGGCAAGTAAGGCAGAAAGTATGAAGACATGGCAAAATCCTTGGGTCTGTGTATGTTTCAACGCAAATGCAACAAGTAGTCACATCCTCGAGTTCACCTTGAACTGCTGCTGACTTATCTTCCGTGGGACGCCTTTTGTAGAACCTCCTCCAGTTTTCTTCTGCTCTGCACCACTTCAGGTCATCGGGCGGCCTTGCAGGATTCTTCCAAGAACCGAACTCACTTGTAGCCTCAGGGATGTCTTCTTCACTCATCGTCTGCTGTTAAACTGGATATTAATGGTAGATTTCCGGGATTGCACGAGTAGTTTGACAGCACGATAATGTTACAGGCGAAACATACTTCGAGTATTAGGACATCAATGACCAATTTCACTGTCCTAATCACAACAAATAAAAAAACTCACTCTTACTTAGGTAAAACCGGCTTTTAGCGTGGGAAATCATTCGCCATCGAATGGGTTTCAGCGTTGGCAGAATGCACGTCGGTTTGACGCAAATTTTTGCTAAATAGAAGTCGGATTGATGAAAGTAATTCTTAATAGAATAGAAGTCAGATTTATGAAAACAATCCCGCCGAAATTGAGTCTGGCCAAACTAGAATTAGGTGGTCTGGTTAAAAATAATAATCCAGCCACGAGAGAATAATTTCCAACGCTATAAGCCGGTTTTACCCTTACTTAAGTAAGTTACGAAAAAACATTATTTAAAAAGTGCCGCGTTTTCCCGCTTAGTATTTTCGCTACGTCTATTTTACACTGTGCAATAACCTACTTCAAAAGTAACTGTAGACAATTATTATTATAGACGGAACAATAGGTAAAATCGTAAAAGATTTTAACAGGAAACTCTTTGTCTAAGGTTCAGCGAAAGAAACCGATATAAGAGCATTTCCTCACGTACATGCATGAGTTACATCTCATTACGACTGACGTTTGAGATGACGCAGTATAATCACGTTACTCTAGTTATCTACGGGATCCGTGCTCGCGTATTTCACAAAGCTACTCAAAAATTGAAAAATATTTACTTCTAGAAGTATTTTCAGCTATAACTATCGTATAGGCCTACAAGTGCACACTATAGAATAATCTCCTAGCAGTAGATTTCGCATCACATTTATGATTAGGACGATTTACTATGGTTCTTGTAAAGTATGAGCGTTTGTTTCGTGCTAATAAAGATTACTTACTTACTTATAATATATAATATTATATTTTATATAATAAGAATGATTCATTGACTACATCTTAAAACCAAAAATCTTAGAGCCAAAGATCTTTGTTAAAGCTTTCATGGGCACCAAAGTGCGGTTAGCAGTTGGTTAAATGAGGCCCGATTAATATACTTGCCTTTTTACCTACGTACTTACTTCGTTACTAACTTCCTTACTTATGCATATTCGTTTAATCTGGGACTAATATCGATATTAGTCCCAGGTTTAATAGTAGGCTATATTGGTTTAATTTCAAAGTAAGACAATCAAGGTGACCTAACGCACCAAGTTACAGGTCAGAGATGTAAAATGATACACAGAAGTAATAATAAGCTCAGCAATAATAATAAAATAATGACTATAATCATGAGCAAAAACAGGTTGGCAAACCGCAACCTGGTAGGCCTACATTGAAACATACAAAATTTACATTGAAATAATAATAATTATTAAAGGGAGCAATCAGTTTGGGAATTGAATTGTTAGACTATGCTTTAGTAATATGTTTGAAAAGAACTCTATAGTGACAAAGTTCCGGTCATCTTTGCTCGGAATTAAGTTCAGATAAGAGTTTTATTTTGAACACAGCCACATGCCCACTGCATGCCCATGTCTGGTGGTTATTAACAAGACCCTTACCTTGGATATAACTTCCGGCAGATCAGTGACATCACTATAGCAACCAAATAATAATGGCGGACGAAGGAGGTGGCCGTGTAAGTAAATTATTAATACTAAATAAAACTGTGATAGCGCTAACTTTTAGGATCTTAATGTGATGGCTAATCGAATTTACAAAGGTCAACAATTTTATTTAGTTCATCGCGAATGTATGCCATGGAAATTGTTTCAGCATTTATACTGCAGGTCTACAGGATGCAAGAGACCGTTGAATTATAACGGTTTTGGACTGTTTTAGTTACAGTTCCTGTGTATATGCATCGCCTTGACCCATGTTATACGTATCTTATGAAGTCATTTATGATTATTAATTGGGAAGAGGGGTCAGGATAATATAAGCTAGGCTACTAGCTTTTACTGGCTCCTAATTGCATTTGTACTGTACTCAGTCGATCATGATTGTGTAACCAGAGTTGAACGTGCAATAAACCGATTTCAATTCAATACAATCCTGTGATGAGATCTGACAAGAACAATGAAAGTACTTTTGCCGTTTAATTTTAATGAATAAGCATAAGTGAGTGAGTAAGTAGCCTCTTAATAATTTAATTTGATGAAATAGATAGCTGCTGTTACTATAATCGGATCAGGATATGCCCAAACCAATCCGTCAACTATTAGCTAAAATTGCGAATGCTTCTGACACGAAGTTCAAGATGGTAAACTGGTAACGGAATGACGGTAATCCCGAAGACTGCGTGCCGTATACAAAACAATATGGTTGCCAACGACTGCACTAAAATAGAGCGCAGAGACCCACTGATGTCCATGACCCACGGCGACCTGCATCCGAAAACCATTTCGAATGAAAAGCCCGAGGTATGATGGATAGAGGGTAAGAATCAGTGAATATTTAGAGCGGATTGAAGTTTATTAGTGTTTATTATGCTTATGTCAGTGTTGAAATCATCAGAATTTGTTTGTTTTTTAGAAAAGCGTTGCTGGAGATGTAATTAAGAATCCAGGGAAGCTTCTTCTGGACAAAGACTGTTCTAAGCTTTCTTCCGATTTGGACCTCGATCCCTACGATGAAGACCAGGTTATTAGATTTTGATTTCTGTTCGCTTCATGCATTTTGCTTTTGGTACCGTCCAGAGCTATCAGCATTGGATCATAGTTTTATTTTTTATCACACAAGCCTGGTTGTTTTACGCAGAAACAATGTTATTATGTGTCATGAAACAATGACGTTGGGTGTAATAATATTATATGACAATGGTTTTGCTGTTTAGTATTTGTGTTAGTTATTGATGATGTCCATTGACTTGATGAGTAGCATCATAGTGTTTTATGTGTCATTGTCTACAGCCGCGGTTCCCAACCCGTGGCCCGTGGGCCAAAAGTGGCTCGCCAAGACTAAAAAAATGACCCTTGTCTCTCAAAGAATTAAAAAAAAATATATGAAAAAATTGGCAATTTGGACAGGATAGAACACATAATTATTTTCTATTGCAAATTATTTTATATTGACGTCTATAAATAACATCAAACATCCTATTTTGAATCAATTATAAGAATTTTATATGCCTTTAGTTAATTAAATTTTAACCTTGTGGCCCTCTAATGTGCTTCAACTCAGAAAAAGTGGCCCTTGTGTCCTCCAACTTAGAAAAAGTGGCCCTGTATTCAGAAAAGGTTGGGAACCACTGACCTACAGTATTGCTTTTGATTATGTTGATATGTTTGCCATTCTTGTAATTGTTGAGTTTCAGGTTAAGAATATATTTTTTCTTTCATATTGTTATTCTTATTTTCATTCATAAAAGTGAGGTTGTTCTGGTAATAATACTGATAATAATGGTAATGATAATGACAATAATAACAATAATAATAATAATAATTATATATTTTTTCTGAAGGAACACATGCAAACGCACTGTGCTGTACATCATGTGCAAGTTATGCATCAGTCTTAATTAACATCGATCTTAACGACCAACAGATCAGACAGCGTTCAACAATTAATTTATCAATTAATATGCATTTTGCTAGAGTGAATAAATTTTACTATTCTTGATATCTGCATGTCAGTTTTTGTTACATTGCTGAAGCATTGTATCACATTATGTCATGCGAGAATACGGAGACTTTTGAACAAATAGAGGAGCTACAAGATCATTTATGAATTTGCATACTGTTATTATATGCTGCTTGTGCATTTTTAGGCTGAACTTCGTTTTCTTCAATCCAAGCCAACGTGCTTTCTTGTTCTTGGAAAACCAGGAGTCGGGAAGACTGCATTCGCAGCACAGCTTGCTGAAGAATGGAAATGCCAGTTTGTTAACGGTATGTTCTCCTCTGTGGAATTCTGGTATTAGTTATCTGGATAATATGTTTTAACTAACTACAATAAGACTGGACTTTTGCGACTTCAGTGTGCATGTCATTATGGCGATTTATATTTTGTACTCCTTCAAGTTCACTGCTCATGAGCGCTCCCAACCCAACATCAGCTGAAAAGGATGGTTTTAAGACTGCAACAAAACACATCTGAGTAGATAGACACTTGGTGTAAGGCATATGGATAGTGGGGCCCATTCCATACCATGAAGCCAATAACTTAATTGATCTTATGCTATGTATGTGTATGTATGTGCACTTGTTATAGCGCTCGTTCAATCACTCTACTCAGAGGCGCTCCCGACTGCAGAGCGGACACTGCATCGGAGTTTCACGCCGAAGCGCTGAGCAATTGCGAGTGAAGGACTTGTCCAAGGTCCCTACGCGGCGACTTGAGTTGGATTTGAACCTCGAACCTTCCGGCTTCAAGGCAGCGACGCCACCACTACACCACCGCACCCCACACACTAGCCATTGATGCCAATTTATTAGTTATGAGTTATGGATATTAATTATTTATTATTACGAGCAACGTGATCAGAAGACGTATTGGTTGTCTTTCAGCTTATCAAGTGATGACTGAGGCCATCCATTCGCAGACAGAGTTGGGGCGGAGGACGGATGAAATTCTCATGCGTGGAGAATCTGTTCCAGAGGAGCTGGCTGTGAAGCTGCTTGAGGAGAAGATCCGCTCCCCTGAGGTTGCCCATCATGGTGAGGTCATAGTTCATACCCGATTCAGATCCCGATCTGGAATGGATTTTGTTGCCTCCTTCCCTTCCAACGTCCATTTTTAATGTTTATTATTTTCTGTTTGAGATTAACCAAGGCATGACAATAGTGATAGATTATTGTAGAATTCCTTTATCGATGACCATGAGGTTCTTTAGAACTGGACATATTGGGTTTAAATTCGGGTGTTACATATGCCATTCCTTAACATTTTTAAACTGTCCTAGTTCTGATTTTGTCTCGTTGAATATAAATTTAATAATTTTTTATATGTACCTGCGTAATTGCATATATGGGACATTTATGATCATCAGAACCGTGCAAACTTTGCTTTGTACCATGTTTTACAAATTTATTATATTAAATTTACTGCTGTGCACTTGTCTGCTCTCACCATCTCTTGTCATCTCACCTGAACTCCTACAGAATCAAGTGATCATGTAAATTCTAGGGCAGATGCATCCCTCTTTGCTTCTATCCTCATTGACCACGGGCATGTACTCCATGAATCTTCTCCTGCCAGAACAATTACGGTGACTGGATACTCCTCCCTTAGACCTCGGCTCGCTTATAAATATAATCTAGTGATACCAGCTGTGATTCGTTGGTTGGAAAGAGATTTACCACCAGAATACTGTATAGATGACTTGTTTGATGCTAAATATTTTAGTCATTTTATTCAACTTGTCATTTTATTCAACTTGTGATTTAATTTGCACCTTTATTGTGATGTATCATTTATGATGATGTTTTATGTCCATTGTGTGGTTTGCATGTGGAGTGATAAAGAAAATACTTACTTACTTATTTACTTAAATGTAAATATAAATATTATATATGCAAATGAATGTAAATATTACAACGACCATTTAACCTCGATTTTCCTCATTTTTCAGCCAATTGATTGCTGCTCGAAGGGGCGCTCCGCTAAATATTAAGATCCCCTTGTCCACATGTGCTAACCATGCTTTGTTTTGACAAATAACATGTCATGCCTTGTCCTGATAAATAACATGTCATGCTTTGTCCTGACAAATAACATGTCATGCCTCGTCCTGATAAATGACATGTCACGCCTCGTCCTGATAAATGGCATGTCATGCTTTGTCCAGATAAATAACATGTCATGCGTTGTCCTGATAAATGACATGTCATGCTTCCTTAAAACTCATTTCTCTGTTTACTTCTATATTGATTTTAGTTTTGTAAATTTGAACCGCTGACTGATCTACAACATATTTAACATTTTCTTCTGTGCGACTGTTTTGTTAGGATATGTTCTCGATGACTTTCCATGTCTTAGCGAAGAGTTCTTGACCATAAAACAGCAGCTGGAGTTCATCAACAGCTGGCCTCTAACACCGGATTTTATCATTCATCTTAAGGTAAAGTAGAAGCTAAACAAAAGAGTTTCTGATTCTTTTTAGTTCAGCAGAAGGCCTTTATTTATAGCATGCTCTGAATAAATCATATCTTATGGCTATTGGTTAAGTTCCCATTGTTATTTTTCTATATGTTGCCAGATATAATGGTTTTCTGTAAATACGCAAATGCATATAACCACCAGAAGTAAAATAATTAAATAATGAAATTAAATGAAAAGTAATGAAATTAAATGAAATATGAATCAGAGTCTGGTAAGTTGAATCAGACAAACTACAAACCTTAAAAAAGTACAAAAGTCTCTTAGCTACAAACACTCATTCAAGGACATAAAAATTGCCACCTTGTTGTGTACAAGATTTAAGCTATCTTCATTCAAGTAAGTAGGTAAATAAGTGATCTTTATAGAAATGAAGAAAACTCCCAAGCTATACAACAGAGCACACAACAATGAAAAAAGTATCATAATGATAATGGGAAAAGCCAATGCAATATTTTAAAAAGTTTTAGAAGCCTAAGTAGATAGTTTGCACTATTACTCTGACCAACATCATAAAATTCAACCTATGCCTATGATTGGAATTAAAACTAACAGGTCAGTTATTGAAGCAATCATTGTCACAACTTTATGTTTGTATTGTTAGTGAATAGCAAAGAATTTTTATACTTTTATACTGTAATTTTATATTTATACGAGCGCATTATATTACATTGCAAATGACTATTTATAAAGCGCTTCTTTCAGCAAAAGCTTTTCCCAGTGAGAGAAAAGGCAGGTATTGTATTTGTGAAGTAAATTTTTGTAAGTTAAATTTTATTCAGCCTTTCTAATGTTTTTTAATTTATTTTAATTTACCTAATGATTTTGATAAACGAATTGATAATAAAATATGTTTTAATCAATGTGATTCTGTGTAAATGACTATTCATAAAGCGCTTCTTTCAGCAAAAGCTTTTCCCAGTGAGAGAAAAAGGCAGGTATTGTATAAATTTGTGAAGTAAATATTTTTTAAGTTAAATTGTAACCTTCCTAATTTTTTTAATTTACTCTTAATTTACCTAATGATTTTGATAAATGAATTGATAATTAAACTTGTTTTAATCAATGTGATTCTGTGGACTAACACCGATCCATCTGTTTTTCCAGATTCCCGACGTTGATCTGGAGCATCGTCGAATCGGACAAAAGCTCGATCCGATCACAGGCGATCTCTACACTAAAGACGTCTACGATCCAGAAAAGCCGAAGAAAGAGGTAAACGAAATGGATTCATTCATAGTGCATTAAAAGAAATCCATCCAGATTAATTGACGCATGATGGCCGTTCGGTTAGCATGCTTAACCTGTAATGCGTCGGGTAAGGGTTCAAGCCTCTGCTCAGCTGGTTAATAGTGGAGATCTTGAGTGTTTGGCATCATTGATGTTATGTTCTGTTGTAGAACCGGTTGTGAGCCCTTCTGAAATTTGGAAGAAGTGCAATATAAAATGCAGTTGTATTGTATTGTATTGTGTTAAGTCTCCAAGCCAAGCCTGAGAGATAGAAATGGGCTTGACCTTGAGTAGTGAAATATCGCAGACTGAGCAGATATACAATTTCAGCAGTAGGTCGTGTCAAGGTCATGGGAGTTGTTATTCAGCAGGTCGAAGAAATTAATTGTAAAGAAGATATTCAAAATTCCAATGAAGTTTTGGCTGGTCTTAAGGCAGGTAATGAGTAAAATAGGTGGTACAACCTATGGTGGCGCTGCCACTGGCAGAAGACCTTTACAAATAGGTGATCCAGTCTCTTAGATGTTTTGAATAAATCGTATCTTATGGTTAAGTTTCCATTGTTATTTTTCTAGATGTTATCAGATATCTTATGCAGTATTAATGGCTTTCGGTAAATTTTGCTTTTATAAAAAGGTTACGTTCTTTGCTAAATGCATTTTGTCTGAAGCAGCAATGAAGTATTTATGTTATCTGTTAAGGTCAAAGTAAAACCGGTTGGAGGAGAAGATGACGAAGAAGAGGATGAGGAGGAGGAAGACCAACCAGAGGAGGTGGCAGAATTTATCTTATATCTCCTACACTTTCTTTAATACATTGACCGCCTACACGCGGTTGGGTAATGACTGGCTGAAGTACGAGTTAACTTGTACTTGGCGGTCTACGTGTTAATCACTTCATATATTTTCTTGTTATGTTCTCCAATTGCTATTAATTAAGTAAGTAAATAAATACATTCATTCATTCTAAAGCAGCAGTGCTATAAATATATGTAATTGTCGTGATTCTGTAGGGAAGCAGAAAGACCTGCTTCCTAGCTCTTGTACAAATTCCAGAGACTTGGAGTGCAGGCAGCTTCCTCCGGTTTCGACTGCCATGGGAAAAATGGTATAATAATATTAATGTGGTTCACTTTCTATTGATGTCTAGTGTCAGCGGTTTGAATGTTGGGCTGATATGGTGTGTGCATTGGTCCCGTGTCTGGCCATGGCATCCATCTAACCAGCCAACAGTAGTGGTCAAGGATTTCATCCAATCAGTTCATTGAAAACATCAGCAGTGTTAATGAGTTTGCTCTTGGATTAGACCATCAATTACAACTGTTTTTGGATGCGGTGGTATAGTGGTGGCGTCGTTGCCTTGTAGCCGGAAGGTTCGAGGTTCGAATCCACCTCAAGTCGCCGCTTAGGGACCTTGGGCAAGTCCTTCACTCGCAATTGCTCAGCGCTTCGGCGTGAAACTCCGATGCAGTGTCCTCTCTGCAGTCGGGAGCGCCTCTGAGTAGAGTGCTTGAAGGGGCGCTATAACAAGTGCGCATGCAAACAAACAAACAACTGTAATCGTTGATTTGTGAATACGTGATGTTGAGTGTTGACGTAGTTTTTATGGTTTTGGTGGTGGTGGTGGTGGGTTGCTGTGTTTTTAGGAGGAGGAGTACGATAGTAATAAGCTGGCGCCAGAGATCATTGAGCGGTTGATCATTAGACCAGAGGACATGCCATCTCATGTTGGAAACAACATTCAGATGTACAAGTCAAGCATGCTCCGTCTGCTCGAGGTACGAACTTCTCTCTTTGTTCTATTCAAACAGCCTTCTTGTAATTGTAGGCCTATAAGTTACTCAAATGGCAGAATGCTATATGCCAGGATTTATGTTTCGTTCTTTTATAACTTCATGGTCAGTTTTTTTTTATACTGTAGCAGATTCTGATGAGGATGATGAAGTGGTTTGGCAAGTTGGATTGGCAAACAAGAGGGGGGGGTTAAAATCAACATACTGAATACACTGCTGGTGGAAAGATAAGATGGTGAGGGAGAGGATGAGCCAGTGGCATAACCAAGAGGGAGTTCGAGGGTTAAAACTCCCCCATTGGCTAGTGGAAAAAGTTTTTTAGACATTATTTATTCACTTAAATAAGAAGAAACAAAACAATTGCTTGTAGTAACAATTGTTTTTCTTACTTTGTTTTTCTTACTTTATTCCCTTTGTTACTTTATTCCCTTTTTATTTACTGTAATACTGTGGGGTTGGTGTCAAGGAAGGGCATCCGGCCACACCATAAACCCCCACCCCAATCATAAATTTCTGGCTATGCCACTGGAATGGGCAATCTCCCCTCATATGCCAAGGCTAAGAAAGTGAGTCGCTAACACATCATGCACATGGGATAGCTTAATAAGAGACTATCTTCTTGTTCTTGTACCATGCTTGCAGTTCAGTTCTTATCCTGCTGTCAGGGTCCAAGACACATCTGCTGTAATGCAGTTCATAAAGTGTGGAAATATAAGTGCCTGGACGCCCCTTACCTCTCCAAAAGAAGTGCCTGGACGCCCCTTACCTTTCCAGTCTGTGCTCGCCAATAAGTGGCTGGACGGTGTTCAAATTTTAAAACAAGTGCATGGACGCCGTCCATGACCGTCCAGGCACACTTTAAGCCCTGCTGTAATGTATGATTGATTGCAGCATCTTATCTATTACTAACACATTTTGCCTTTCATCGAGTCATGTTATTAACAAGCTAGAGTTCTCTTACTTTACCAACGTATTTGCGGATGTTTTAGGATTACATGGCCGATCACAATCAACAGTATCTCATTGAGCTTGATGCAAATAAGCCTGTCAACGTTCTCATCACGGTTTGCTTACTAGTGCATTCTATTCTTTGACCCTTTAGAATTAATATTTTCATGTTAAAGATTTTGCTTTTTCATGGTTTCCACATTTAGTTTGTGTTTGTGTTGCATGACTGATTATTATCGCTGATACTGTATCAAACCACTGAGTTCAGGTTCTTGAGGCTGAAAATTCGTGTGATTACGAATGCTTTCCCGACAATGAAGGATACTCAGTCATAATATATGATGCAATAAACTATTCATTCGGGAAATTCTCCAAAGCCTTGTAAGACAAAATAGTGTTGAGAATTTAACAGTTCAAGACTGACAATAATAACTTATGAGTGGAAGACCATGTAAAGTTTTAATGTGAAGACATCTTAAATGAAATTGTTTTAAATTTTACATTGGTTATTTGTGTTGTACTTGGATAGCGTAGTCAGGGTTCGAAACTCACGCCAGGGTAGAAATCTGGTTCAAGATTTCTGTCGATGGCATTGTCGGTGAAGAGATGAGATGGTGAGGGAGAGGACTGGCCACCCACCCTCATATATGCTGAGGCCGAGAAATTGAAGTCGCTACTAACACTTCACTCGCATGTCTGCCTCAGGACTAGCTTAAGGCTGTGGGGAAGAGGATTGTTCGTCTTTCCCTTACCCTTCCCGTCCCTCTCTCCCTCCCAATTTCTTGCCCTCTCTCTCACTCTCTCTCTGTCTCTCTGTCTGTCTGTCTCTCTCTCTCTTTCTCTCTGTCTGTCTCTGTCTCTCTGTCTGTCTCTCTGTCTCTGTCTATCTCTGTCTCTGTCTCTCTGTCTCTCTCTCTTCTCCTATTGGTGTTGGTAATATTGTATTCTTTGTGGATGTATGTGCATAGGACACCATTGCTCGCCTGTCTTGTTTCCGCGTCACTCCAGCCGCGGTGCCCATCCGCCTGAACGAAGCGGAGGCGGAAGAGGACAGCGTTCCAGATGACACGGACACAGATGACCTGTTCCGGTCTTTGGCTGGAAAACGAGCGCCTTCGTCGCGCTTTCGTTGGCGCCGTAGCCGATGGCAACGCTGCTGTCCTGTGGCGCTCGCTGAGGGCAACCTCTTACCTGGAAGGGCTGAACTGGGTGTGGTGTAAGCATTTGTGCTCTTATTATCATCATCATCATTCTTATCATCATGATCATCGTTATTATCATCGTCATTGTCATCGTGTCATGCATGCCATAGTCTCCAGGTGTCATGTGATGTGTGCCACAGTCTCCAGGTGTCATGTGATATGTGCCAGATTTTGTCAAACAGGTAGTTGTAGCTGGGCAGACAGGCAGGACCGTGTTAAAGGCTAATGTGGGTCCAGGTGCTGTGATTACCCTGCAATGGCCTCCTGCTGCTGAAAAAATCGACTTTTCGGGCAGTTGTCAGATGGTTTTGGACAATTATTTCGCCCAAAATGCTCTCTCACAGTGTAAAATGCTTCGTAAATCACGATTTTGCCCTGCGTATACCCACTTGATCTTTATGAAGTGAGTATACGCTGTATACCCGTGTACATCCTCGTTTTCAGCGGTGAGTACACAGTTACACGCTGTCATTTTTCCCAGAGGTGAGTATTCGCTGTATACCCACATATACCCTAGAGTACAGCCCTGCAATCATGCATGCACTTATTTTTAACTGTAGGCCCTCTAACCTGCTGGCCTGGGTGTTGCAGCTCCCTTAGCTTTGATCTGGTCGGCAAATGGGTCAAGCAGTGCATTTTTAAAAAGTTCCTCTTTGAGACTCTTAGAATATGAACAATATATATTAAATACGTGGATTTCAGATGTTGGCCAGGCAAAGCAATGACTAGAGTGAACTGACACGATGAAGTCTTTATCTGAATAATATTAATAAGTGGACATATTTTTTAAAAGCGTGTGTTTTTCTGTGCTGTTGATAGGTTCCTGGACAAGATGTATTTCCTCTCAAGTGAAGAGGCGATGAGTGCCTTCTTAAAGAACCCGAGACCGTACCTTCAGCCTCCGCAGCCTCGGCCCCCTTGCAAACTCATCGTAACAGGTCCTCCTTTATCAGGGAAGACGACCCTGTGTGAGCTCTTGGCCAGCAGATATGGAGCACATGTAATTTCTTCAATCAACTCTATTTCCTTTCAGTGTTCTTAGTTGCTCTTTAACATCAAATGCTGTCACCAGAGGGACATATTCTCAGTCTTATTGTAAGGCATACTAGAAAATGAAATGTTATTGTTGTGATTGAAATTACAATGAGAGGTCTCAATGTCATGGTCTTGTCTGAGACGGGCAGGTTAAGGTCTTCGTCTATTCAAAGTCTAATTCAGAGCATTGTGGGGCACGGTGGTGTAATGGGTATGTTCGTTGCCTTGCAGCCGAAGGGTTACAGGTTCGAATCCTCAGGCCACCATTTAGGGATCTTGGGCAAGTCCTCTACTCGCAATTGCTCATGCGCCTCGGCGTGCAACTCCGATTCAGTGTCCTGGCTGAAGTCGGGAGCGCTTCTGAGTAGTAATCTTGAAAGGGCGCTATAACAAGTGCACAATGCACATACATATATTGAGTTCTCATTTGTTGATGTCTCTTGGATACCGGTAAGTGCCAAGGTTCAATACCAACCTACTGCGGTCTGTTTTTGGGCGTTAACACCACTAACTAAGTTACTGGACAAGATTCGAAGTAGTCAATAAACAGAGTAACATAACGTAAAGGCAGCTGCAAGTAAGGCAATGATTATGTACCAAGCAGATTTTGAAATTATTGAGAGATTATTATAAAACTCTTAGAATGCAGGTGAACATAGGCCTACAATAAAACTTTTAGTTTGGTGGTAAGATTAGAAAACACATTTAGTATCAACTCAGATTTGTCAAACAAGCAAAGGGGCAGATGGAAGACATCCCTGCCACCACACATCACCCGGTTTATCACCTGTCAGTCATGTAAATGAGCAAGCTTTCCCGAGATAATTTATTTACACTCAGGGCAGTGCATAAAGTGTGGGAAAATAAGTGCCTTGACACCCCCTTACCTTTCCAAAAGAAGTGCCTGGATGTCCCTTACCTTTCCAGGCTATGCTGGCCAATAAGTGGCAAGACGGCGTTCAGATTTTAAAATAAGTGCATGGACGCCGTCCATGACCGTCCAGCCACACTTTAAGCCCTGACGCAGAGGAAGCAGCAAATTTGTTAAAATATTGTCGCAGAATATTGCAGTTGACGACCATCTGTCGAATGGATTGTTCTTGTGAAGGTCTTGAACATCAAGGAAAGGATGGAACCGAAGCTGGTGGAAGAGAGGGAGCGGAGGAGGATTCAGCTGATCGACGAAGTGACGCAGTCCTTCATTGTGTTCGTCAAAAACAAGTTGGAAGAAGAGGAGCAGAGGAAAATCAAGGAAGAGCGTAAGTTATTCCAGTTATTGTCTTTTCCGTTACCTCTGCATTATTTAGAGCCTTTTCTGTGATCAGCCCAGTTGTCTGGAATGGGCTCCCACAGGAGCTACGTCTATGTCTTGAGTTTTATTAAACTCAAAACTGTTCTTTTTTGCCGTGCTAGAGTCGGGAGCGCTTCTGAGTAGTCCCCTTGAAGAAGCGCTATATAAATTCTTGAATGAATGAATGAATGAATGAATGAATTTATCTTCGTTCATTATGGCTGCAGTGGTCAGGTTTATGTTTGTTTTGGGGTTTTTTATTCATATTTCTCGACATACAAGACTTTTGAAGGGGTTTAGGGTAATGCTTTACACTCTGGCACGAAGAGCGCATGGATGCGGGATCGCTTCCCGCTACCCTCCCAAAGGTCCACTCAGTGGCGGATCCAGAACGTTTTGAAGGGGGGGCCAAAATTTTCGGTCTTGGACAAGGATAAATTTCATCTTTAGTCACCGGATTGTCCGATTCTCACGGAAAATATACCATTTTATTCGCCCAAAAGAGTTGGCGACTTTTTTTTATAGTCATCATAGACTACTTTTATAAAGGTCTGCCGAACTGATGGGGGGTCGTGTCCACTTTCCATGCCAAAATGGCTGGTGAAAAATAAAGAATTTTCTAAATGGGGGCCATGGCCGGATTGGCCCCCTGGATCCGCCCTTGGGTCCACTCAACCTTACAATTGTCAGATGACATTGGTAAATTGAGTAGCAGGATGTGATGGGAACCCTGTTGGATGTGATGGGAACACTGTTGGATGTGATGGGAACCCTGTTGGCTGCAGCCAGTTAATTTAGACTTCTGCGATAAGTTGTGATCGTCCGTCATACTATGAATGGCAATAATTCTGTGTTGTGTCAGTGTGAAATTAAACTAGGATTTTTTAAATTTTACTTTTTTTGTACTCCATTTCTATAGCGCCCCTTCAGTTATTATTGACAATTTGAATAGTTTTCCATCTGAGTTTCTTTTAAGCGTTTCTTTTCAGTTTGGAAATGTTTAATGCACCCTTTTGTTATATTCTCCACGCTATTATTGATTGTGCTAATTATTGACTTCAGCATTTTATCTCTTTTATGTGTGACCTTGTTGCGCACTATTTTATATGGCATAGCCCTGATGGTTTTGTGTTTAAAAGTCCATGCAGTATTTAAATCTAGTTGTGCATTTAGGTAAAGCATGTTTTTTTAATTCAAAAGCACTCTGCAGTTTAATTTCATACCCTTGTATGATTTCACACAACAATGACTGGAGTGAATATAAGTGCGCACATTTGAATTTTATTTTGATTTTACCAGTTTCAATGAATGTCTGTCATTGCATTGCATCTTTGTCTCATAATTTGATTGTTTTGATTGATTTGTTGACTGGGTTTTATTTGTTTTGTAGAAGAAGCAGAACAGAGAAAGTTAGAAGAGGAGGCAAGACTCAGTACGTGATCCAATTCAATGTCTGGCAGAGTTGACGTGTTTAAGATAACTTTAGAAATCTCTGATCACAAATAGACATCATTAGTTTACACTGCGTACTGGATCCACCCACATTAGCGCTTTTGGGTCATTCGAGATTATAAGTTTTATTGTAATTATTATTATTATTATTATTTTTTTTTTATTTTTTTTTATTTTTTTTTATTATTATTATTATTATTATTATTATTATTATTATTATTTTGACGCAATTTATTAATCAATACACGCATATATTATTATTATTATTATTATAATTATTATTATTATTATAATTATTATTATTATTATTATTGCTATTATTATTATTATTATTATTATTATTATTATTATTATTATTATGCATTTATTAAACACAACTATCTTCCAGGCATCAATCAATAGATTTGAGCAATTTTGAGTAAGGTACTTGCTCAGGTCCTTGCTCAGTAGTCGTCTCGAGTAGGAGGCTCGAGTCTGTACTCTTAAGTGTTGCATGGTGAGTTTGACGGCCAATTCTTGTTTTATTTGCCAGTTTTTGCACTTGTCCTATGATGGGCGAAATACGATGAATGTCTAGCCTTGCAACAGATCTGTAGTGCTTTGCTGTTCATTTAGTTAGTGTAACCATGGCGTAACTTATGCTTTATAGATCTTCATATGATAAGAGTAATAATGATTGTGATCGTTAATTAATTAAGTCATTCATTGTGTGGACTTACAAAACGTCCCCTTCCAGAAATCTGCTCAGGGGCTCACCCAGGCCAGCCACGACTAATTAAAAAAGACAAGTGATTTATTCAACCCAGTTTCATTGGTCAGAGGTAACAGTCTTAGCTCTGATGTGAGGTCATTCCAGGCGGAGGTCATTCCAGGTGGAGGTCATTCCAGGTGGAGGTCATTCCAGATGGAGGTAATTCCAGGTGGAGGTCATTCCAGGTGGAGGTAATTCCAGGTGGAGGTCATTCAGATGGAGGTCATTCCAGGTGGAGGTCATTCCAGATGGAGGTCATTCCAGGTGGAGGTCATTCCAGATGCAGGTCATTCCAGATTGAGGAGCTTGCAACCGAGCGGAGAAAGCTTGGTTTTGCTTTGCAACCAGGCAAATAACATTAATGAAAATGATTCTGATGTTAATACTGATGATATTGATAAATTGATTAAAATGTTGCTGTCTGGTATTGACTCTAGAAATGGAAGCTGAAGAAGAAGAGGAGGAGGAGGAAGAAATGGAGGATGAGGAGGAAGGGATGAAAGCCGCAGAGGGAGGAGATGTCTCTGAGTTGAAACGTAAAGAGATCAAAGATGATGTGGAAGAGGAGGAAGTGATGGCTCCTACTCCAGCAGAAGGAAAATCGGAAGCAGGCAGTGAAGAGGAATCCACGACAAACATAGCGGAGGACGATGCAAGGATGGAGGACAGAGTCAGCGAAACTGATATTCCGGACACTGAAAACGAAGGTGAGACGTAGAAAATGAAACGTACACATTTTTTCCAATGAATCGATTGGGTGAGATACTTCACCACCGCTGTCTGCTAAAATGGTTGCCATCCAGTTAGTTAGTTACTGAGTCAATGCAGGGCTTAGCGCCTAGGATTATAGGATTTCAAGGATTATAGGATTTCCAGGATTATAGGATTTCAAGGATTATAGGATTTCAAGGATTATGTGATTTCCAGGATTATAGGATTTCAAGGATTATAGGATTTCAAGGATTATAGGATTTCAAGGATTATGTGATTTCCAGGATTATAGGATTTCAAGGATTATAGGATTTCAAGGCTTTAAGGATTTCAATGATTATAGATTTATATGATTTCACAGACAATACGGCATGTTAACTTAGCATTTAGTGCACAGCTGTTTTAGCGTAACAGATAGTTAATAGCTACAATGGACAAATTGATAACATGACGATGGTAAATACCACGTCTCCATTTCAGTCCGCCACAGCAATGCCACAGGTTTGCCTAAGCATATAGTATGAACTGGGGAACTGGTAGAATGTGTGTGTGTCTTGTAGAATAACGGGAATGGTGGGGTGGCAGCACAGGACAGACATGTCAGGCATGGTAATGATGTGCCAATTGTTTGTAGATTTGCATGTGCACTTGCTAGAAATAAGCGCCCCTTCAAGCCCTCTACTCAGAGGCGCTCCCAACTACAGCGTGGACACTGCATCGGAGTTTCACGCCGAAGTGCTGAGCAATTGTGAGTGAAGGACTTGCCCAAGGTCCCTACGCGGCGACTTGAAGTGAATTCAAACCTGAAACAACCCTCCAACTGCAAGGCCACAAACATACCCACCACACCACCGCACCCCACAATTCAATTGTGAATTTTTGTAGAGCCGTCCACCGTGCCTTCCACCGCAACAGTTCAAGAGGTGAATGCGGACCATCCGGATGTGGTTCGTGCAGTCGAAGAAGCTTTGAACGCCGCGAAGCTGCACGAACTCCAGCTGCCAGTTGACGGATGGATGGAAACGCTGGAAGAAGCGATCGAGGAAGTGGAGAAGGAGATGCGCCAGATGAATCCGAAGGGACCGCTGTGAGTACAGAGAGCGCCTCTGAGTAGTTTTCTTGAAGGGGCGCTATATAAATACTTGGAATAAATATTTTAAAAAATACTGGAATTTCTCATTTGTTAAACCAGATGCATTTCATATCATTGACAACCAATTGTCAACAAAAGTATTGTCTTTACCAATTGTTTTTTTTTCAGTTTGATTGGTTGGCACTTCTTACAGAGGATCCTAGACTTTGAAATCACTGTCCTTTGATGTTGATCACTTCCCATCCCCCCCCCACTTGAATGAACACCCGAATGTATGTCAGCATGCATAGAAATGTGTGTCATCAAGCCATGATACACAATCTTTCTTATCTGGTAGCCTCTGACTTTAAATGTAGATACTTGTATGAAGAAGACATCTTGGATCATTAAGTCAATAAAATATTTGCAATTGACTGCGTTGTACCATATTAGCTTCCTGGTCTTTCTTTCCTCTATTTTGCAAGCGTTTGAAAACGATTTTGTTTCTTCCCACTTTCCTGTAGTTAGGTTTGGCACACCTTTGATTGGGATCTTTTGCTGCACAAAAATTGGTGCTAAATTTTTGAACATAATGGTAGTCAGTGAGCGCTATGCAATGTGTTTAATTCAAAGAATTATTTAGGATTCATTGTCAACACGTTCTTGTTTTCTTCAGACATGTTCTTGTTTTCTTCGGACATGTTCTTGTTTTCTTCGGACATGTTCTTGTTTTCTTCAGACATGTTCTTGTTTTCTTCAGACATGTTATTGTTTTCTTCAGACATGTTCTTGTTTTCTTCAGAAATGTTCTTGTTTTCTTAAGAAATGTTCTTGTTTTCTTAAGACATGTTCTTGTTTTCTTCAGACATGTTCTTGTTTTCTTAAGACATGTTCTTGTTTTCTTCAGACATGTTCTCGTTTTCTTCAGACATTTTCTCGTTTTCTTCAGACATGTTCTCGTTTTCTTCAGACATGTTCTTGTTTTCTTCAGACATGTTCTTGTTTTCTTCAGACATGTTCTTGTTTTCTTCAGACATGTTCTCGTTTTCTTCAGACATTTTCTCGTTTTCTTCAGACTTGTTCTCGTTTTCTTCAGACATGTTCTCGTTTTCTTCAGACGTGTTCTCGTTTTCTTCAGACATGTTCTCGTTTTCTTCAGACATTTTCTCGTTTTCTTCAGACATTTTCTCGTTTTCTTCAGACATGTTCTTGTTTTCTTCAGATATGTTCTT
This sequence comes from Lumbricus terrestris, assembly GCA_949752735.1. Classification (NCBI taxonomy): domain Eukaryota; kingdom Metazoa; phylum Annelida; class Clitellata; order Crassiclitellata; family Lumbricidae; genus Lumbricus; species Lumbricus terrestris. The sequence goes on along the minus strand of OX457037.1, from coordinate 52,067,383 downwards.
GTTTTCTTCAGACGATGTTCTTGTTTTCTTCAGACATGTTTTTTTTTTCTTCAGATATGTTCTTGTTTTCTTCAGCCATGTTCTTGTTTTCTTCAGACATGTTCTTGTTTTCTTCAGACATCTTATTGTTTTCTTCAGACATGTTCTTGTTTTCTTCAGACATGCTCTTGTTTTCCTCAGACATGTTCTTGTTTTCTTCAGACTTGTTCTTGTTTTCTTCAGACATGGTGGATGGATTCTGGACAATTTTCCGGAATCAAAAGAGCAGTGGTCGATGTTGTTTGAGAGGAACGTCATCCTTCCCGACTGCATCATAGCACTCCAGGATGAGAGTGCAAATGGAGGAGTGCTGATGAAGCGCTGGTACATGTCGGAAAAGGGGTCGATTGACCGGCAGATCAGCGAACGACTGGAAAGGGAAAGAATTGAGCTACAGAAGCTGGAGGAAGAAAAGTTAGGATTTGTCTTGTTTTTAGCGTTCAACGTACATGCTATTAGTATGAGTCTATAAGAGAAGAGAATGGTTTAGCTCAATGCTTTGCTTGCAGTTCTTACTATGTGGTCGATAATATTGTGCATTTAATTTTCGAACATGAAATACTTTATGTTTGTTTTTATATTTCTAAGTGGTTTATGAACAGCAGTGTGGATTGTTTAGGAATGTAGATCTATATATGCTGATGTTTTGTTTATTAATTTTTAACTGAAATTAATGTTGGCTTAATTTTGTAATATTGTTATGATGATGTGATAATGAGGCTTGATTGATGTGAAGTTGAAGGATGATTTTTTGCGGGGAGCATTACCAATTGATCATGTGGAATGAGGTTTTTCGCGGCTGCGCTGGGAGCGCTCCTAAGAAGCTTTTTTGACGTGTCGCTATATAAATCCATAGGCTGGATAAATGAATGAATGAATCTATTAATTGATGAGTGAATGAATGAATGATTGAATTAATTAATAAATGAGTGAATGAATCTATTAATTGATGAGTGAATGAATGAATGATTGAATTAATTAATAAATGAGTGAATGAACGAACGTTTGAATTAATTAATTAGTTAATATGTTTCTCTTTGTTATATGGTTAATGTTGCAAATAAATAACTGCAGCTAACCAAGAATGATAATCCTATCTGTTGGTTGTATTCTGTTAACTGTTTCTGTTGTTGTTTTCAAAGGCAGCGTCAGATCGAAGAAGAGAAAGCATTGGAGGCACGAGTCCAGGCTGAGCTGGAGCGTGAGAGACGCCTGGAGAGCGGGGAATTGGAAGAGGGGATGGAAGAAGACGAGGAAAAGGAAAAGCCACATGGTCGGTGGAATTACATGCTTCTTTGCTTGTGTTTTACTTTCCCACTTAGGTGATTACTTGTTTGATTTTTATCTTACTTTCTTATTTGCCTCCTTAGCTGGATATCTCTTTATAGAGCCACCATGGTATCCTATACTTCAGTAGAGGAAGATTTGTAGTATTCACTTCTTAATTAATTTCTGTTCATATGAATGACACTCAATTTGTGGAACGCTTCTCACACAAATGGATCAATTAATTATTTGAATTGCTTTGGTTCTGTATAATTCATGAGCTTTTGAACTGTGAGGTGAAAAACTATTTTTATAAATTTATCCATTGTATGTGAGTAATGTTTGAATAATAGAATTGTATTTTGGATCATAACATGTCAAGAAATGGAAATTTTGAGTCTTGTCGTGCTACAATGCTACATATATATCAGAGCAGTGTTGGATCTATGGCATTCTATGGCTAGTACAAAACTGTGCATAATTCTCATGGCTTTCTGGAATCATTCTCGCCTATCATTAATCTTGCACTGTATATAAAATATCGTTTTTCATCGTCTGTTATAATGACATTGGGAATAAGGGCAACCCTTGAGGGCCTTGACCTAGATCCTTTGCAGTTGCCACTTTGACACGGACAGCAGATAACTTTCGTAACTGTATCATCATTGCATTAATGATTTGGCTTTTCCTGTAATTAACTATTGAATAAATGACATCAATACCTAGACGTAAGTTCAGCTTGCATATCCACTGTTGCTTAACTTCTGGTTTTTCTTAGTTATCCGATTTCAATGTAGCTTATCTAATAGATTGTGATTTAAACGTGTTGTATTATATTATCATAGGACACTGGTTAGTAGTTTCAATAAAACAACTGTAGGAATTTGTAGTTTATGATTTTGTGTGTATAAAGCCATTGGATATTGAGAGGTTTTTATAGAGAAATGAATTTTAGGCAGGTATTGGAATTCGTTTGTTTTTAAGTGTTGAATACGTTTGAGTGTTGTGCATTCATGCAAATGAAAAGAACGTGCTTTTATATGATGGTATGGGTTTTTTCAGAGCAAATTGCTGAGGAACCTCAGAAGCCTGAGGAGAAGAAGGAGGAGGAAGTGAAAGATGAATTGGCACCAGTTGAGTTGGAAAGCTCTGCTTTGCCAGAAGTTCCTGGTTCGAACCTCGAAACAAGTCCTGCTCCAGAAGGTAGTAGTCTTATCTGATTGGATTTATTTGTAGAATTTAACCTTATCGAATTTATTAATGGGTGAAATCCTGCTCTACTGTACTTTGTACTGCTTTCAGCTTATCGATGAGCTAAACTACTTTTGATCTAGTTCACTGTGGAACGCGGTGGTGTAGTGGATGTGTTCATTGCCTTGCAGCCAAAGGGTTGTAGGTTCGAATCCACCTCAAGTCGCTGCGTAGGGACCTTTGGCAAGTCCTTCACTCACAATTGCTCAGAGCTTCGGCATGAAATTCCGGTGCAGTGTCCACGCTGTAGTTGGGAGTGCCTCTGAGTAGAGAGCTTGAAGGGGCACTATTACAAGTGCATGTACAAACTGTGATATAGTCTAGTGTACTGTGGTTTAACTGTTATATGTCTTTCACTTACCTGGAAGTTTTTGATAAAGTTGGAAAATCAGTTAATTGAGGGTTATGATGGTGACATGATAAGCAACGATGATGTTGGTAAGACTGATGAAGATGATGTTGAAGATGGCAGTCTTACTCCAGTATCTAAGATCGATCAATCAGTCTGAATTTAGATAGCACCCTGTCAAGGTCTCCACTCAGACGGAAGATATGGTTTCGTTTGAATTGTGTGTTTATAGCATGTTGGTATGAATACTCATACACTGAATTTATACGCTGTGATTTGGTACTCATGCAGTCCTGTATCAACCTAAATAGAGTTGATAAATTGAAGTTTTTATAAGTGTTATAAGAGCCTTTCTCAGTGCTTAAAGTGTAAAAAATAAGTACCTGGACGCTCCTTACCTTTCCAAAAGAAGTACCTACACGGCCCTTAACTTTCCAGGCTATGCTGGCCAATAAGTGGCAGGACGGTGTTCAGATTTTAAAATAAGTGCATGGACGCCGTCCATGACCGTCCAGCCACACTTTAAGCCCTGCCTGTCCTTCTGCTAACCATGCTCTCTATTTTGCATTATTTTACTCTAATTGCCTCTGTTCCACAATATCAACAACCACCAAACTGAGTTGCCAACAAAATATCAGTCGTGCTTGGACTTAGTATAAGAAGGGTTGCAAGATTTGAAATTTGTGTGTAAAGAAATTGATTGTTTTGTGTTCTTCTGCATTTTGTTAAATTTGACTATTTATTTACTTACTTGTAATGATGAACTTGACGTAGAGTCGTAAGTATGACACGCTGATGTGTTGGGTTTGTGTGCGTACACTTTGGTTGTTTTTTAGTTCACTGAACATGAATTCTTTGCAAATAATCTGTGCATTACACGATTCACTACCTTATTCCAACAAGAACTGGACCTCTGCAATGCCATGCTTTATGATCTATCCATCACCCTGACATACTGGCTCTTATAGCTAGCGTCTTGCTTGAGACTCGACAATTGTGCTAGTATTCTCTTACCAAACCCTTATTACATCTACTCATTATTCTTATCAGCGGCTTACTATTGTAAATGCATTAAAATAACAAGCGTCCTGATGTTCAAAGGACATGGAACCATAATTATGTCATCCAAGCCTATCAAACTTGCTATGAAATGTAGCTCTGCTGCTGAGCATCCTCTGTTTCATGATCTTACAAGTGTGGTGTTTATGGTGCATGCCTCATCTCTGTTTAACAATTGTTTGTTCTCAGTTGATGTTCCCCTCCATCTTCCACCTCGTGTTTGTATATCCCTTACTGAAACGTGTTTGTCTATCCCTTACTGAAACGTGTTTGTCTATCCCTTACTGAAACGTGTTTGTCTATCCCTTACTGAAACGTGTTTCTCTATCCCTTACTGAAACGTGTTTGTCTATCCCTTACTGAAACGTGTTTGTCTATCCCTTACTGGAAGTATCTTTCTGTGTATAAACCAAAACTTATCGTTTCTAGTCAGTCTGTTAATGGTTCTTTAGGTTTTCGGTCACCCACCTTCGTTCTGTGAATCCGAACCTTTAACCTTTTACCGACCTATGGTATAGGATTTTTTTCCCGTACCATTCATTGCACTTTGGTCGGTAAGGGGTTAACGTGCTTTATCAAGTTTCACTTTCTATCTAAAACACTGTGCGTACAGAAAACTCCAGATTCAGTTTTCCAGTGGCTTTTAAAGCAATAAATGCAAAATTAGATGATATTTGTCGCGATATTTATATCAGGCCATTTAAAATTTAAATAGTCTCCGTCTTGTTTGGCATATTCTCGATAGTCGTATACTTTTTTATCAATAATATGTATTGTTTGGCCGATGTTTCAAAGGTTTTTGAAACGAATGCATCTGATAATGTAGAACTTCAAAGTTTGAAGTGTACTACAGTTGTCAGAAACAGTGATAACTTTAGAGCAAGCGAAATTCATTTTTGGACTAAATTAGTTAATTGCATTATAGCGCTGTCCCTGATGCTACATGTTTGGCTTACTAATGGGTCCATTTACCACAACAGTGTTTTATTCTGCGTACAAAATTCTTTTATGAATTTTCGGATCTGTAGTTCTGATTTTATTTTTTAAACTTATCTATTTATTTTTTCCCAACTTTCCGGTAAACACGAGAACTGAAAAATATTTCCTGATAGAATATTCTTGAGGAATAATAGATGGAAAACACAATATATAATACATGTAATCATGTATATGTGTCTGTGATTAGAAATATTAAAATGTTGATATTAACTTATAACTGCAAAAGTCAACAAGTAGGCCTAATCTTACCAAATTAAGCAACAAGTACAATCTGCTCTTGTTTATAAAATTAATACAACTAATGATTTTATTCAGTGCCTAAAGTGTGGAAAAATAAGTGCCTGGACGCTCCATACCTCTCCAAAAGAAGTGCCTGGACGCTCCTTACCTTTCTAGTATGTGCTCGCCAATAAGTGGCTGGACGGCGTTCAGATTTTAAAACAAGTGCATGGACGCCGTCCATGACCGTCCAGGCACACTTTAAGCCCTGATTTTATTGAGGCTTATAATAGCACAGAGAGAGACGAAACTATCATTTAAATTGTATTTATGCTTTGTTCTTATAATGATATTGCAGTTTGGCAGTGTTTTTAGTGTTCTGTAGTGCATGAAGTAATGTTGTAGGTTTGCATGTATTCTGTACATTGTGTGGGTTGGCTTCGTGTGTTTTTATGTGGTTGTGTTTATGGATGCATGTCTTATGTGTGTGTGTGTGTGTGTGTGTGTGTGTTTGTGTGTGTATGTACGTCACTTATACCTGATTGGGTAATGATAACTTACTGGCATGAAGACTGCATGGATGCGGTATCTGCTACGCTCATAAAGGTCCACTCAACCTTCCATTCGGCAGATGGCATTGGTGGACTGAGGAGTGGGTCATAATTGAGCCTTGACGGGCTGTTGACAGTCAAATGCTTCACCTGTTACAACTTGTGATCATCCGAATTGTAGTCGTACTGTGTTGTTTGCGGTTTGAATTATTAGACGAGGGTCGTTATTATAATTATCTTTGACTGGCAATAAGTCTGAAATTTCATCAAGACACAAAAGATCTGATAATTTTCAATAGAAGATCTGATAATTTTCAATAGAAGATCTGATAATTTTCAATAGAAGATCTGATAATTTTCAATAGAAGATCTGATAATTTTCAATAGAAGATCTGATAATTTTCAATTGAAGATCTGATAATTTTCAATAGAAGATCTGATAATTTTCAATAGAAGATCTGATGATTTTCAATAGAAGATCTGATAATTTTCAATAGAATTCATTAGAAGACTAGAATATTCTGGCTTCTGAATGTGAGCTTTTTGCTTAGGGTCTTGTATTCTTCAGTGAAATTCTTTTAGTAATATGTTAGCATGAATTATATAATCTGCATAAGTAAGTGAGTAGGTAAGTGATCTTTACTAACATGGGTCAAATACCGACGCTGTACAACAACAATGAATGCAATAGTGTTAAAAAAGTAGTGCATTGTCTGTCAAACCAATGCAGTAGATTATCTTGATTGCAACTCGACTTAGATTACTTGGTTGCAACTGTATTGCAAGTGGATTGCTTAGTTGCAACTGTATTGCAAGTGTATTACTTAGTTGCAACTGTATTGCAAGTGGATTACTTAGTTGCAACTGTATTGCAAGTGGATTACTTAGTTGCAACTGTATTGCAAGTGGATTACTTAGTTACAAATGGATTGCAAGTTGATTACTTAGTTGCAGCTGTATTGCAAGTGGATGACTTAGTTGCAGTTCTTGCAGAAAATAATGTCTTGCAATTGAAACCCTGGATGGTTAATATGACATGCATATGCGCTGCCTTTGTTGTTTCATTCTAATTGTGTTTAAATTTGATTTTTTAGCTCATGCTGATGATGCTGAAGAAAAACCAGATGAAGGCATCTTGGTTAGATTTCTACAAACTTTGTTGATTAATGTTTACGATGTGTTTAAGCTTGAATCCGTTTAATGTGCTGTTACACCATGATACCTATCTAGTATCCATGATACCTATCTGTGATACCTTTCTACTATGCCTATCTGTGATACCTATCTATGATACCTAACTGTACCTATCTATGATACCTATCTGATACCTATCTACAATACCTATCTATGATACCTATCTGTACCTGTCTGTGATTCTTATCTGTGATATGTGATCAATAAAAAATCAATTATTATAACATAATAAAACAATAGTATGCAGATTTGTGCATTTTATGTATTATCATATTATATGGCATGCTGTTTCAGATTTATTAGCATCAATGGCTAATTTAAGTATCTGACCATCATTTGTAGAACCAGAGTGCAGGGGAAGAAGAAGGCCTGGTGGATGGTCCAACAGAAGAACCTCTAGAAGCGTCTCCAGGCGATTCTTGGGAAATTCCTCCAGAAGGTCCAGAGGTCGCGGCGCGCCGTGACCTCATGAAGAAATACGAAACTGATTGGACGAACATCGTGTCAATCATCACGGGCAACAGTGCCTTGGATCCGTTTCCGGTTGCAATCTCTGCTGCTGGGGCTGCTGCTGCTGCTGTGGCTCCTCCTGCTGCTGCTGCTGGTTCAAAGGCTGATGCTTCGGAAGATGGAGATGCCGCGGACGGTGGACCAGCGGCAGAGCGAAGTGAACATGAAGTATCTGATGAAGTTGTCAAGTACATGGAAAGTATGTGTCATCCAAAATGTGCAAATTCTCTTTTTAGTTTGTGTTTTGTTTATGTTAATAATTTTACGATGCAGTACGTTTGTGGAAATTGTGTTTATTGTTAGAGCACATCAAAATTCTGTAGTAAGTGGATAATAAATTAATAGTAAATAAATAACCGAATAAATGAATAAATAAATACATAGATTTTCTGCTGAATTTGTTGTAGAAATATTTGTTCATCAAGCGTGGGAGAGAACAGGTGCCGACATTGATGATGAGGAGGGAGGAGATATGACCGGTGAAGAGGAGGAGGAAGAGGAGGAACAAGATGAGGAAGAGGAATCAGTGAGTTCGATTGATTCATTGATTGATCGATTGATTGATTTATTGATTGACTGGTTGATTGATTGTGAGTTCAATTGATTGAATGAATGAATGATTGATTAATTGATTGATTGATTGTGATTTCAATTGATTGATTGATTGATTGATTGAGAGTTCAATTGAATGAATGATTGATTGATTGTGAGTTCAATTGATTGATTGATTGATTGATTGTGAGTTCAATTGATTGATTGATTGATTGATAGTTGATTGATTAGCAGCAATGATTGACTCCTGTTTCACAGTGGCAACTAGGTTCCTCGAAAATACATTGCTGCAAGCACCATCGACTTCAGTAGCAATTAACACAGCATCTTTCATTTAGATGACATGCTCTCCAGTCACTCTATTTATATCTTGTATCATCTAAGGTCAGTCAGGGTGTGTAATAGACTACCAAATAAGTTGGAAGGCTGAAAATGGCAGGCAGTTGGGTTGCTGACATAAACGAAGGCTTTTCAAAGTCCTAGGGTTCATGCCTTGCGTCTGAATAGTTTCTGCTGAGGCTATTAAAATTAATGTGCGATATATAATTATATATACATAATTACATATATATATTGTGTGTATATACATACATATATATATGCTTTATTTGTATTTGCACTTGTTATAGCGCCCCTTCTAGCACCCTACTCAGAGGCGCTCTCGACTGCAGAGCAGACACTGCATCGGAGTTTCACGCTGAAGCGCTGAGCAATTGCGAGTGAAGGACTTGCCCAAGGTCCCTACGCGGTGACTTGAGGTGGATTCGAACCTTGAACCTTCCGGCTTCAAGGCAACGACGCCACCACTTCACCACCGCGCCTCACATATATGCTTACATATATATTTTAATACATACAGTCATACATATATATATATATGTGAGTATATGCAAGTACATACACGGAGGGAGATATACCGGTAAGTCTATTAAGATGTTATTGATAGTACACGTACTGTGCGTCTGATGATGTGTAAATAGGAAACGATTACTGATGAAATTTGTCGAATGGTAAGTTATTAATCTGCTGCTTGTGTGTATCTCTCTGTGTTGTGTGTTGAAGGAGGATTTTGATCCAAGTCGAAGTATCAAAAAGCTGCTTGGAGACACGTCATTCTACTGCCCAGTGAATCTGAAAGAGAAGGGAGTCCTGTGGCCGGGTGACCCAGAATGCGGGGCAAAGTACCGAGAGAAGATCTACTACCTGTCAGATGCCGACGCGAGAGATCACTTCCTGGCTGATCCAACCCACTTCCTGCCAACAGACGGGCCATTCGTCGTCAGTTTTTCTACTATTTCCTATGTTATATTCATTCATTCATTCATTCATTTCAAGAATTTATATAGCGCCTCTTCCAAAAACCTACTCAGAGTTGCTCCCAGCCCAGCCACAGTAAATGAGTAAATTTATTTGGTGCATTGTTTAGATGAGAGCGAAAGGATGGGAAAAATTTGAAAGAAAAGAACCTCTGGCTTTTTAATGCTCTTGGCTGGTTCTTCCTCATTCTGAATCCTGACAGCGATATCTCTATGGATGGGGCACAGTAGCTGTATGAACCAGTAACGTGAAGAGTACATGTTTGAGACTTCACTCAGGTGGTCGCACTTTTGAAACGTTGAGTAAGTTGCTTGGCATCGTCAGTCTTCTGTTATGTTGTCATGTGTGCTCTTCTGAACTTTGGAAGGTGGAGAATATCAAATACTGTTGCATTGTATTGTATTGTATTGTATTGCTTTGTATTGTATTGCTTTGTATTGTATTGTATTGTTATTGTATTATACTTCCAAGCACAAGAATTTGCCATCTTCACCATTTGAGTGTGGAATTATTTAAGTCTTTATATCCGGTGTCTCGTTGTAAGAATCATGTTGAACTTAAAGAGTGGTCTCCTATTTGAGACAACAGCTATAATCTTTTCTTACCCGCTATATGCTGCAGACTGGCCTAGTTAGCTACACCGGTAAGCGCGCGCTGCATTCGTCTGTTGGTTGCAACGGACTGCGGTTCAAGCCCCGGGCTGGGAGTTGACATTCAGAGATTTAGATATCTCGGGCTAGCACGTGTGGGACGCAGGGGCGCAAGCTCCTGCGGAGCGACCTTGGACAAGTTGCTTACCCATCATTGCCTGTGGGGAAGGCAACGGGAAACCACCTCACTCATCTCATCCCCAGGGGCGTAAAGCCAATGAACCTGCCTTCGGGCAGAGCACCATCATCATCATCATATGCTGCAGGTTAATCTGCAGGAACATCTTCCAAATCTTGTATATTTCCGCATATTTCTTGCAGATACCTTCTGATCATGGATGCACCATGCTTGGTACTTGTACTTGAGTACCACTTTGCAGTACTTGTACGTAATTAAAAACTGCATGCTTTCACAAATTTTTAGTACTTGAAATAAGGATACTTCTCGCTGTAAGTACCAAACAATTATATTCCGACTTGTTTGTTCTGGTTTGTCCTTGTAGCCACCGCCTCTGCGTATCCTGTTGCTTGGACCACGTGGTGCTGGAAAGACGACACATGGGCGCCATCTGGCGAAGAAGTTGGGTCTTTTCCACATCCAGTTCCGTGAGCGCCTGCAGGAGTTGGTGATTGCGAAGACAAAGAAGAAGGTCGTTCCGGAACGAGAGGAGGAACCGGAAGAAGTGTTGACATTTGAAGACGAGTAAATTCATATCTCTGTCCTATAATGATAATGATAATTATAATTATAATAATAACAATCTATATAAATAAAAATGTAAAACGTTACCGTTTGACATGAAGGAACTCTGAAAGTTCTTGACCGATTGTTTTGAAAATTTTCGCAAAACGTTCCATTCGAACAATGAGCGGGTTTGTGTAATGCCTTTTGGGAAAAAGCGCAATCTTTACGACCAAACAAACAACTTTGACTTCAATTCGATATACGTCGATGGAGTCCACCCATTTCGATTTGAGGGGAGGGGAACGGAAGGGGAGGGGGAAGGGGAGGGGAAAAGGGAGGGGGAAGGGATGGAAAAGGAAAGAGAGGGGACGTAGGGAGGGCTGGACAGTCGTCACAGCAACGCGTGGCCGGGTACAGCTAGTGATAATAATAATGATAATAATAATAATAAAAATAATAATTAAACAAATAAATAATAATAGTAGTTATAATAGTAGTAGTAGTAATAATAATAATAATAATAATAATAATAATGGTAATATTAGTAGCAATAATAATAATAATAATAACAATGACAATAATGATAATGATAATAATGATGATAAAAATAAAAATAATAATTTTAAAAATATAATAATAGTAAAAAAAATAATAATAGTAATAATAATAATAGTAATAATAATAATAGCAATAATAATAATAGCAATAATAATAATAGCAATAATAATAATAATAATAATAAAAATTTAAAAAAAAAATAATAATAATAGCGCTGGTACGTTGGAGTATGTGTTTCTGCGGTTTGTCTACAAACTCTACATAATGCTTTAATTATAGCAAGTTATTGCATAATAATAATAATAATAATAATAGTAATAATAATAATTGTACATTGAAAGACGATGGTACAAGTGCACGATGATGACAAGTTTACTAGAAGCAGTCTTCCATATCTAAACTATAATTTGTTCGATACTGTTGCTTCATTTCTAGACCAGAAGAGGTCAGCCCTGCTATCAGCATTATCGACGAAACTAAAGAGGCAGCGCAAAACAAAGAGACTACCGCTCCAACCATTTCGGAGCCTAACCAAAGCACCCACTCCGCACAGTCACCCGATACAAATGCCCCTACATCCACCTCGGCTACGCCGATCGCTCCTGCGGAAGAGGTATTATCGTTGTACCGCTTAACAATTGTTTTAAAACCACTTTACAGTGTAGTGTGATCATACATTTTTGTAGCTCTTCTATCTGATTTCTGTTACGTTTAGGGTTACATTGCTTATTGTCGTTGCTTTGAGGAACACGTTTTGATGACGTTGAATATGGTAGCCAATTGTGATATGTGGTTTGTTTGTATGTTTGTATGTGCACTTGTTATAGCGCCCCTTCAAGCTCTCTACTCAGAGGCGCTCCCGACTGCAGAGCGGACACTGCATCGGAGTTTCACGCCGAAGCACTGAGTAATTGCGAGCGAAGGACTTGCCCAAGGTCCCTACGCGGCGACTTGAGGTGGATTCGAACCTCGAACCTTCCAGCTTCAAGGCAACGACGCCACCACGGCACCACCGCGCCCCTCATCTTACTTACCGAAGATAAGTTGGTTGCTAATTGTGGACAAGGTGGTGATTGTCTATATACTGCTCACCTTTTTATTGTATTGTATTGTACATTATATGAATTTATAAAGCACCTCTCACAGTACGCACCAATCAGAGGTGCTCCCAGCGCGAAAGACCCAGAGAAAGGAAACTAGTGTTTTGAGACAGTGGAAAGATGTGCTTCGAATACTTGTTAATAACATGTTAATTTCGAGAGCTAATTGCAAAGTGCAGGGCCATTGAAAGCAAAAGCTCAAGCAGTCCTTCCTTGATGGACAAGGAGATCATGTCTGTCGCGTGAGTGTAGAGGACTAAGGGATAGAGGACTGAGTGATAGAGGACTGAGTGATAGTGGACTAGGTGATAGTGGACTAAGTGATAGTGGACTAAGTGATAGTGGACTAAGTGATAGTGGACTAAATGATAGAGGACTAAGTGATAGTGGACTAAGTGATAGAGGACTAAGTGATAGTGGACTAAGTGATAGAGGACTAAGTGATAGTGGAGCAAGTAAGGAGGTCGAAGTCAGAGATATGATATGCAGATGGAGTGCAGATTCAAGCCTCCTCAAGACTGTATTGCGTAGAGGGATATTGTGCAAGTCCTTTACTCACAATTGCTTGATGCTGTATTAATTGATGCTTGGTCATAAGACAGTAAGTAGACTGTGGTGCTTAACAGACACATAATAATAAATTAATAATAATGATATAATATATTCGTGGTCTGTTTTCTATGCACCTTTCCATGGTTAAACCTGTCACTGGTTTGTGTTGTTTGGATTGAGCACTGTTCCTTGAATTGGCATCAAGCCAGTATAGGCTGAAACTTTTTAAGAAACTGAAATGGTAGAAATTCTTAATTGTATTGTATTGTATCTGACCATTTATAAGGCGCTTCTCACAGCAAGAGCCTATCAGACGCGCTCCCAGTGCATGCAACCTCAAGAGTAAAGGCATGTTTTAAGGCAAGAGGAAGATGAGTAAAGACTACCAGAGATGATGACAGAGTGAACTGATGGTGGAAGTCCATTCCATAGGGAAGGAACCTATGCAGGCATCTGATCTGGTTTGAGTCATGGTTATACTGATTGCAAGAGTTGTGGACTTGTTGAATGCTTTGGATGAACACTATCCCAGTTTGTAAGAGGGATGTTTTGGGAGGATGCTTTCCTGCGTAAATTGAAGTATTTCCAATGCAAATTACATGTCACCTGAACCACATAAATGCATTTTATATTATATTATGCTATAATTATATTTTAATTATTTTATTTTACATCTCTGGTTTCAGGTATTGGAAGAGGTGCCAGTGATTCAGATGACAGAGGAGGAGGAGGCCATTGTCGCCTACCTCAGAGATGATGAACCCCTTCCAGCAGACTTCATTGTGAAACTTCTGGAACAATGGTGGCACCAGGCACCATTCAAGTAAGACCACAAGATAGACAGCCAATATTCAGACAAATGCGCATCACACATGAATTGCATGTAACTACTGGCAACCTACTTATCATAGCTTGCAAGATATCAAATTTACACAAGCTTGTCAACTGTAGGTCTATGTATAATGACCTTCACTTAATAGGTTAAATGGGTTTTTCCTTATCAGTCTCTGCTTCTGTAAAAGTATTTTGCTTTGGAGCTTCCATGCTAAGAGCACATCAGAGAAGTCATATTTTCATTCTCAGAGACAGTGAACATGCTGCAGCCAAATGGTTGCCTGTATAATCATATTGTATTCGTATGATTATGATTATATGATGATATGAGATTATACTTACTGTCTGAGGCGTCATGGAAAGTCTGCCTTCCATGGTTGGTCTATAAATTGGTCCACTCTGTACAGACCTTGCAGGCCTGCCCAGCTACTGTACAGTGCAGGTATCTTTGCATATTGACTTTAGGTTGTTGCAAGCTTAAAATTGCAGCCTACAGCAATGTGACCTTTTGAAGTACTTATGTCACCTGCTTGACCATGGATGTGAAGCCCACATATAACTAATATTTAAAAATGCAGCCCATTTTAGAGCCTTATGTACGTGGCTTGCATCTAGTGCCCGTGAACATGCTGGCAGGGTAGACAGAGACAGTGAATGTGCTTTGATGCCAGACTCTCCATCTTAGTAGTGTCTTATGGGGTGCAGTGGTGTAGCGGTTATGTTTGTTGCTTTGCAGCCAAAGGGTTGCAGGTTCGAATCCACATCAAGCCTCTTTGTAGGGACCCTGGGCAAGTCCTTCACTCGCAATTGCAATTGCTCAGCACTTTGGCGTGAAACTCTGATTCAGTGTCCGCACGGTAGTCGGGAGCGCTTCTGAGTAGAAACCTTGAAGGGACGCTATAACACGTGCACAAACACAGTGTCTGCTCTTATCAGCCAAACAGTTGTTTCATAGTAATACCTGTCATTGTTCGATTCTGTCTTTGCAGGTCAACTGGGTTTCTCCTGGAGGGTTTTCCGAGCACGATAGACGAGGTGACTGTCCTCGGTGAGCATGGCCTCTACCCAGATGCGGCCGTTGTCCTCAACATCGAGGACACGGATGTCCTTGCCCGTCTGCTGCCTCCGAAGATGGACAGATGGCGTCAGCGTAGGAACCGGAAGCTGGCGCACAGGCAGCAGGTGAAGGATCGGAAGAAGGAGAAACGGGACCGAGAGATGAAGATACGGAAGCAGGAACTGATGAACGAAGCGGAGGCGAGGAAACAGGAGAGACAGGTCAGTGCCATCAGGTTCCGTGCTAAGACACACACGCATGCATGCATATGCATGTATCACACTCTGCACACACACAGACACACATATACATATATACACAGACACACAGAGATACTCACATACACATAGACACATGCACGCACCCTTCATGCAAATACATGCACACATACACACATATACACATATATAGACACACAAAGATACTCTCACACACACACAGACACATATGCACATGCACACACACCCTTCACGTACACACAGTCAGATGAACACAGTTGAAATAATCTGATTAGTTTTCTATGAATTGTAATTAATTATATTAACTATAATTCAAGGAAGCTTTGGAATTCAAGTGAGTTGATGATGATTTAGCTTAGCTGTTACAGTTGAGCCGCAGAATGTTGCATCTCCAGATGTCTGGACATCATCATCATTTCACACACTGGTGTATGAGACAAGCCATTTAAACAAGGATGTTACAGTAACTTCAGGTCTATGCAATAAAAGTCTATTGTGTTAGAAGAGATAATGTTAATGGTCACATGACTTAATTATTGCAAACAGGTTGCTTTTAGCTTTCGTCTGTAAATGTTTTACCTCGAATCAACAGACACCACAATCGTCTGCCTGCCTCACCTTTACTCATTCATTCATTAAATGCATTTATATAGCGCCTCTTCAAGGGCTACTCAGAGGCGCTCCCAACCTCAGCACGGCCAAGTAAAACTGTCTTAAGATGAGAGAGGAAAGCCTGGGAAGGACTTTTAGAAAGGAGCGGAGTGTCAGAGGAAGACAATTCCAGGTTGAGGGTCCTCCACCTGCCATAACCGTCTGCCTGCCTCACCCTTAGACCTTGAACTGGGACCAGTTTTGATCCTACATGTCTATTGAGTTTGTTTTGACTGAGCACCTGTGAAGAGGCTGGTTCATGTGACGTGACTTTTTTGAGTACTATATAGAAAACCTTGGGATAACCTTTAAAAAAATTCGGTCGGAGGGAAGTTCCACGTAAGTTGCGCGTTCTTGTTGTTTTAGGCGGAGAAGCAGCAGAAGGACAATGAAGATGATGCAACTGATGAGGATGATGAAGAACCAGAAGATGATGACATTGATGCAAAGATTGCGGAGGAATTTGAGGTGAGGAGGAGTCAGAAGATCGACCGTCTTAGATGTCTAGCTCTTCGTAATATCTCAAACAATTGTCATCTTTCATTGTGTTTTATCTCCGAAGATTTTTAGCATTTTGCTGGCACAAAGGTCAAATGCAAATGTTTGTGTTTTTCCATAGTGACTGTGTATATAATTATGGCCTCAACCATGGACTCCTATATATTAAGCCCGGGACTGTGAGGGTGAAAACGGCCGTTTCGTGAAGTGGCCCACTGCAGCAGTAGTTCAGCAGCATCACCGTGCATTCGGGTGAGGCTATAAACTGAGTTTATGAACAAGACTTAGTACATTTAAAGCCAGAATAAAACCAAACTGCTTATAATATGTAGATAGATCAAACAAGCAAATTATGTAGCAATTTTTAGCTGAGGTAAGAGAAGTATAATATAAGTTGAGTGTATCCTAATGTATCTGCATTTTTCGTTAAAGATAATCTAAATTGTCTATCTTTACTGGTGTGAAGCATTAGAATGTCGTGCACACTGCTGATTACTTTGGTTAGATAATACACATACCACATGCATGCTGACAATCATTTGCACAACTTAATCATATAGCACTGCCACGGCTCAACCAAATACCACAGCCACATACAACCACTTGCCACTGCAATCACACAACCAACTACCACAGCCACATACAACACCTACCACTGCAATCACACAACCAACTACCACAGCCACATACTACACCTACCACTGCAATCACACAACCAACTACCACAGCCACATACAACACCTACCACTGCAATCACACAACCAACTACCACAGCCACATACTACACCTACCACTGCAATCACACAACCAACTACCACAGCCACATACAACACCTACCACTACAATCACACAACCAACTACCACAGCCACATACAACACCTACCACTGCAATCACACAACCAACTACCACAGCCACATACTACACCTACCACTGCAATCACACAACCAACTACCACAGCCACATACAACACCTACCACTGCAATCACACAACCAACTACCACAGCCACATACTACACCTACCACTGCAATCACACAACCAACTACCACAGCCACATACAACACCTACCACTGCAATCACACAACCAACTACCACAGCCACATACTACACCTACCACTGCAATCACACAACCAACTACCACAGCCACATACAACACCTACCACTGCAATCACACAACCAACTACCACAGCCACATACAACACCTACCACTGCAATCACACAACCAACTACCACAGCCACATACAACACCTACCACTACAATCACACAACCAACTACCACAGCCACATACAACACCTACCACTGCAATCACACAACCAACTATCACAGCCACATACTACACCTACCACTGCAATCACACAACCAACTACCACAGCCACATACAACACCTACCACTGCAGTCACACAAACAACTACCACTGCCACATACAACACCTACCACTGCAATCACACAACCAACTACCACAGCCACATACAACACCTACCACTGCAATCACACAACCAACTACCACAGCCACATACAACACCTACCACTGCAATCACACAACCAACTACCACAGCCACATACAACACCTACCACTGCAATCACACAACCAACTACCACAGCCACATACAACACCTACCACTGCAATCACACAACCAACTACCACAACAACATACAACACCTACCACTGCAATCACACAACCAACTACCACAGCCACATACAATACCTACCACTGCAATCACACAACCAACTACCACAGCCACATACAATACCTACCACTGCAACCACACAACCAAGCACCACAGGTGGCACTGCCACTCACAAGTAATTGAATTTAATAGATGAACCAGCACTTAAAACCTGAATTACAAATAGCTTATGTAGATGCCTATAACACTTAAATAACTATAGCACTTCTGAAATACAACTTATTAACATTTTTCAAACTAAAAGTCCAGACATTGTTATATGTGTTATGTATCGACCTCCAGGCTCAAACATGGAACTCTTCAATAATGAACTGACCTTACTCCTGGATCACTTGACTTCCAATATATATAAAATGAAAAGAATCTTTATCACTGGAGATTTTAATGTTGATCTGCTGTCAATATCCTCCCACTCACCTTCCAATGATTACCTTGAACTTATGACGGCTCACTACTTTCTCCCACTAATTCTTCAGCCTACTATATATGATCACTCCCACCTCAAGCACCTTAATAGATAAAAATCTTTACAAATTCAGCTCAGAATGTTATCAAATCTGCCATCCTAATGACAGAAATTTCTGACCACCTACTGGTTATGACATGGTTGCATAATCTACCGGATCACAATTTGAATCCAGGAAAAGTAGTTTCATCCGGTCCTCAACTTACCCTACACACCTACTAACATTAAAACTTCTTCAAATATTAATATTGATCAAATTAGATATATTCAAACTTGTGAATTCATGTTCATTTTTTAACCCAGTATCATCAGCTATTACTACTAGAAGTAACCGTGCCTTCATGTGCCATTTTGCTGGAACTAACACTCGTAAATTTTCCATACAGTGCCAGGGACCACTAGCGTGGAATAATCTGCCCAGTGACATCCAAACTGCTCTCAGTCTACCACAATTCAAAGGACTTATTCGTACCCACACATTAAGCATAGAAAGGAAAATAATTGATATCTGGCTACTACCATCAGTCCTTCTATAGATCTACCTCTTCCTACTCAGCCACTTAATTATCTAATGGGCCCCTACCAGCGGGACCCGTCCCTTTAGGTGTTGCCTATGCTTTTCTTATAGACTTGCTGTGTTAATTGTTTGATTATTACAATTGTCTATTGATATACTGCTTTAATTGAAAAATTTTTGTTGGGTTCAATACATGAATTGAATTGAACATTGTAAGTAATTTCTACCTGTAATAAGCGAAAATTTCAGTAGAAAAATACAGAATATGAAATGAATGCATGATTGCCCATATGAATAAGTCTGGACATAAATGCAGCATAATCCGATATGTGATAATTAATCTGTTTCTCCATTACATCCTAAACCTGAACAATCACAATATCCACATCTACAGCCAAATCCTGCACACTTGTAGACCATTTCGAATAATCCAATGATTGTCTGTAGTTCAGAATGGAGTTAAACCCACACAGTAAACGTAGAATTCTAAATACACTAAAACACTTGTTTTAAACTGACATCTAAATCTACTTCTACAAATAATAATCCAATAGAACAGGACGACACTGAATTCTTACATATAGTCTTAAATGAGTGCAACCACATTCAAATACAGACTGAGAATGCCTGAGCAAGGCAGGGCTGCTACAGTGCCAGATGAATGCATGGGCCTCTTCACGAAAGGGCAACTTTTGACCTCGGCCAACCTCTTGCTCCAGTTAGTTATCCAGACCTCCTTGCCTCAACACATCGAGTCATTTTGCAATGAATTGATCTGTCAACACCACTCGCCAGTTTGAATAGACCCACGCATTTTTACATCCCTCATGCAAGGACTCGCTAGCCCAAGATTTAAGTGACGTAACGTAGCGTAACAAGGGTTTAAAGTGGTTCAGAAGATGCTGGGTCTGTGCTAGAACGACTGCAAATTAACCTGCAACACTTAATTGCCCAATTACCTAGATTCTTCTTAAATGCTGTGTCCACGTAGACAGTGCTGTTATCCAAACCGATCCACTTTTGATAAACAATTTCAATTCATTGAAATCTCTTAAATAAGCTAGAACCAAGATTCGAACTGCAATCCACATGCTGTCTTTCACAGGGACGCATTAGGCACAGCCTAAGTAAGCTACTATTATTACTGCTAGTACTATGCAAAGTACGAATTTATAGAGGGCCACTAAAAATGGCCAAGCACCAATCAATGGTACTAGGCACTTGGGAGTGAAGTACTTGCAACTGTGTCAGCAGAGACTTAAACCCATACTCTCCACATTACATTGTGGGGCACGGTGGTGTAGTGGTGGCGTCGTTGCCTTGAAGCCGGAAGGTTTGAGGTTCGAATCCACCTCGCCGCGTAAGGACCTTGGGCAAGTCCTTCACTCGCAATAGCTCAGCGCTTCGGCGTGAAACTCCGATGCAGTGTCCGCTCTACATTCGGGAGCGCCTCTGAGTAGAGAGAGCTTGAAGGGGCGCTATAACAAGTGCACTTACAAACAAACAAACAATTACAAGTCATGTGTTGTAACCAATGGTCTACTGCTATGTTTCGCTGTGGACATGTATCTAACGTCCTGACCAGTAAGAGCTGTATTGTATTGTAATTGATGTTTAGGAGGAGGAGGAGGAAGAAGAGGAGGAGGAAACGGAGGAGGATGCGTCGGATCGGATAAAGAGTGAATTCATGGATATCTACGAAATGGATATGTCGAAGATCGCCGCCGTTACGGTATGTAACATGTGTTGTTGTTGTTACGTCACATGTTTGGGGATTACGTCATGTGATTTTTGTTACAATGTTATGCCACTGTAATTTATTACAACGTTACATGGTGTAATTGCCGAATGTTATTATGTTACATATGCTGTTATCATTGATTTGCATGACTTAGAATGTGTTTTCAATGCCTGTCTTTTATGTGACGTGAAGAGTTTTTGGTTACTGCTTTTGTCACAACAACAAAAGATAACTTGGGTGCATCATGGAATATACTGTTTCCTTTAGTTTTGTTGCTGACACTCACATTGGTTTCCGTTATAGAGTTAATTGGTTTGCACTTACAGATTTGAAGAGTAAAAAAGATCTGTTTTTTAAATGCCGTGTATTGAATAATGTAACCACTGCTAACATGGTGGCATCCTTCTATACCGGTAGTTGTTTTGCATTATTCTTTTGTGTAGCCTTGTCTTGACTGTTATATATATATATATATATATATATATATATATATATATATATATATATATATATATAATTTGTATAAATAATATATATGTGTAATTGTATATATAATTTGTATAAATAATATATATATAACTCCTCTCACTATTCGGTTGCACTTATGATAGGCCTGCTGTGAAGGGCTTACATAAATGTAGGTTAGGCTTTTACTGTCTAACAACCAAGTATCTTAACAGTGTTGATTAGCTGTGTCTGTCTCCTCTCCAAGCTACTTGGGACTGTCACTGCCAGAATACAAACACACTACTGAGTTTATGTAAATTTGTATAAATAATTCACATAAATTGTACATAAATTTACTTAAATTGTACATACATTGTACATAAATTTAAATACATTGTACATAAATTTACATACAGTGTACATAAATTTACATACATTGTACATAGATTTAAATACATTGTACATAAATTTACATACAGTGTACATAAATTTACATAAATTGTACATAAATTGTACATAAATTTACATACAGTGTACATAAATTTACATAAATTGTACATAAATTGTACATAAATTTACATACATTGTACATAAATTGTACATAAATTTACATACATTGTACATAAATTTACATAAATTGTACATAAATTGTACATAAATTTACATACTTTGTATATAAATTTACATAAATTGTAAAATTTGTGATTCTTTGCATGGACCATCTCAGCAAGTAAATATCTCTCATGTTACTTTACCTTAGTAATCGCTGACATTAAACCATGTAATGTTTTTTGCTAAACAGGAGAAGTTGGCGGAGCTGATGATTCCTCGAATCGAGATCGAGAGTGGCCGTCGCCAGCCGATCGTTCGTTACACGCTCACGAAGAAACTGAAGCCGTTGGTTGAGCACCGCAAGAGCATGTTTGAGCGAGTTTTCCCGATAAGCGAGCACCTTGCTCATAAGATGCTCCAGATGGGGTACAAGCAAAAGAGTCGGTTCGGTCAATGGTGTCCCGTCAAGGTTGGTTGTTTTCATAACTTTGAACTTGTTTTCAGCACCTTTTCTTTCTACAATTGATTGCTTCAATCAATCAATTAATCAATCGTCGTTTTATTGATCTAGCAGCTCGGTATTAATCGAGGCAAAATAGAACAAAAGTAGTTGGTTATTTCTCGGATAAAGGATTTTTGTTTGGAATTAAAGAAATAGAAATATTTATTTTAATATAAATATTTATATCTGGACATTTGAATAGTGCCGTTAATGAATAGCTGGTAAAAGATACCGTGTTACTGAGGTTGGATTATTAGCATTGTTCTCGTCGTGGCAAGATCTTGGTCATGTTCTCTTTTGTTATTATTATTTTATTATTATTATTATTCTGTTGTTCATAGCTATCTGAAGGCGATTTTCAGCAGCCGAGATATGGTCCAGAGTTCAGCTCGTATCCTGTAATTCACCGAGCCTATATCTACTTCCTGTCAAGTCAGCAGGCAAGAGAAGAGTTCATGCACGACCCTTTGACCTTCCTGTGCCAACCGTCGCCAAAACCAGTTGTGCCAATACGAATGGCGATCATTGGAGCTCCGAAGTCAGGCAAAACGACTCGTAAGTTGACATTTCAGTGTAACCTTACACGCATTACAACTTTATTTAATAATAATAATAATAATTGTTGTCTAACAGTTCCTCATGGTCTGCCCATGTTTAACAGTGCTAGTAATTAATACATTGGTATCTATTAATTCCTGTTTTCACAACCCGTGCCTAATTGTGGTTTGACAATGAACATAATATACCGGTTTATTATAAAACAACATGATTGAATGTTTTGTACTTTATCTATCTAATCCTTATTTGTGGTCTGAATGAAAGTGGATGCTTACCTACGTGGGCGGAGTTTATCAGGGGCTAAGCCCCCAAGATGACCCAGAGTCATTTTTTATCATGTAAATGGTATGTTTTCTCGGGCTTAGCCCCCACCCACGCGAAACATACGAATCACTAAAAAAAGGTCATCACCTTTTTGTGCCGGGAAAATATTTGTCGCGTTTTCTGGACCGAGTCTCAGTCCCAACAAATTTAGCCGCTACAAGAACGGAAACCAAACTCCGCCCATGCTTACCTACTTACTTATTTTCCTGTTTTCCTCTCATTTTTCATGTCCTTTGCTTTCTTTTACACCTGTACTGCAGAGCCTAATCAATCAATTAATAGGCTAAACAGGTAAAAGATTGTTTGACGATATGCGTTGCAGTTGCGAAGCGATTTGCCGAAGACTTTGGCGTTGTGCGTCTGTCGATTGGCGAGGCCATTCGCAACGTCCTCGCAAATCAGGCGAAGACTGATCTGGCGCAGTGCATCCAGCTCTACCTCTACCAGGGTCTCACTGTACCTGACGAGTGCGCCGTTCAAGCGTTGGACGTTTATCTGATGGACGTTCAATGCCAGACGCGAGGGTGAGTGCAGCAGCACAAGCAATCGCCTATCCTTTCCAGTTTCCATTGTATGGAAATGATCCTTTTCCATTGTTTGGAAATGATCCTTTCCCATTGTTTTGAAATGATCCTTTTCCATGGTTTGGAAATGATCCTTTTCCATTGTTTGGAAGTGGTCATTTTCCATTGTTTGGAAATGATCCTTTTCCATTGTTTGGAAATGATCCTTGTCCATTGTTTGGAAATGATCCTTTTCCATTGTTTGGAAATTATCCTTTTCCATTGTATGGAAATGATCCTTTTCCATTGTTTGGAAATGATCCTTTTCCATTGTAAGGAAATGATCCTTTTCCATTGTTTGGAAATGATCCTTTTCCATTGTTTGGAAATGATCCTTTTACATGTCCGCAGATGGAATGGAATAATGCTGGTTACGTTCGTGTCACAATGGATGATATCAACTACAATGGAAATCTAATGTGGTGTTTCCCAACTTGGGTTACTCTGCCATCTAGGAGTGAGACGAAACTGTCCTGGGTTGTCATAGCTGGATAATCTAAACCTATAAAATCAAGTTGTTACATTTTAATGAACCAATTTTCTTCTTTTCCACCTGACCGATTTTTCTCAATATTTACAAAAATACTTTTTAGCATCACCGGGGAACACTATCGGGCTTCGCGATCCAAAAATCTTACCGTTTCCCGAGATTGAAACATTTCATTTTCCATCCAATCCTAAAGCTGTGTTTAAGACGCCATTTTATTTGCTTCTAACCATATTTTCAACAGACATTGAAACCAACGATGATATAATTATTGATGATTGAAACCAGTACATTAATGACGTCACCGCCGATTTTAAAATTATAGCGCTTTGTGACGTTAATTAATATCTATACCGTATATGTATGACTAGCCTATTTAAGACGCAATAGTTTTCGCCGATCGGTTTTTAACGAACCAATAGATTTTTAACCTCTTTTTTTCCGACGAGGGCAGGTCTTTTGACACGCGGTTTCGCAAAAATGCTGACTATAATAGCGCAAACATGGATGGGTGTGAGCTGGGTTGGACCGAAAACCTAAATGTCACGGGCAACGTTGGGCACTCAAAGTGGTTGGAACGGGTGGGGCCGATGGAAGAAGGCGAGGTGGGAATGGCGACCAGAGTGGGATCGGGTTGGGGCCGATGTAAGACGAGGTGAGAAGGGCGGCGTGGGAGCGGGGTCAGGGGTGGCTGGGAACTAAAAATCGAAATTTCCCAGGCAACGCCGGGTAGATCAGCTAGTATAATATATATGTGCAGTTCTTTCTGAAACTTTTCTGCAAAGTTGTTGAAAACCATTATAATATCACTACTGACAGGCTATAACTACTGAAAAGATTGAACTAGTGTGGAAATGTTTGAAGAACTGAGGTTGAATACATTGGAATTGTGCCTGTCATTAAGATGCGTATGGAACTCACAGGAAGAACAGTTAATGAAATAAGGCCAAATGTCATTAATTGAATGACTTTCACTAAGGGTGTATTGCTGTGAAGAAAATTTTGGGACCACTTTTATGCTGTATCAATCAATCAATCAATCAATCAATCAATCAATCAATCAATCAATCAATCAATCAATCAATCAATTGTGATGATTGTTGATCAGTTAATCTAAGTAAACATCATTGATGTTGTTATAACGGATGCTGGTGATGATGATGATGACGATGACGACGACGACGACGACGATGATGTTTGCGCTGCCTATCGTACAACGTTCTGAAGACATTGGTGACTATTTTCCAGATATATTCTCGACGGATATCCTCTGAAGAAGATCCAGGCGGACTTCATGGAAGAGCGGAACATCATTCCTGTCAAGGTCATTGAACTCCAGGTTGACAGTAAGGAACTGGCGAATCGAGCAACGAAGGACAGATACTCACCAGACAGGTATTGGCGGCTCTTCTTGTCATCAAGCCAACAATACTTTATACAGTGTCCCTTCAAGATATCTACTCTACTTTGCACCTCATTCACTTGTGCTCTTTGTATTAAACATGAATCTTCAGTATGTTTTTGTATCAATAAATGAGCATTAATGAAATTAATAATCAATAAATGAATTACAATACTTCACAAAGCATGTATATTCCAATATCATTTGCCAGAACAGAACATCGTTGTATTTTCATTAAACTGACCGCTGCTCTTTCTCTCGTTGAAGAGTTTTGCCGCTTCACGACAGCGCGCGGATATTTGCCGTGAAGCTGAGCGCCTGGCAGACGGAAATTGAACCAGTGCGGGAGTGGTTCCAGAAGCAGCACGTCAACTGGATGGCACTTTCGGGAGAGCGTTCAAAGTGGTGGATGTGGAACAGCGCGAAGGAGATTGCGAGGAAATGTGTTGTCCAGATTCAGACGTATCTGCAGCGTATTGCAGAAGGTCTCGATTATTTTTCTCAACTTTTTTATCGGCGTAGACTGTGATTAGAAATTGAAAAGTCTGTCAAATAGAGTTAAGAATCTGACTGTTGTATTGTACTGTATCTATGAATTTATATGCCGCCTCTCACAGTGCACACCAATCAGAGGTGCTCCCAGTGCGAAAGACCAAGAGAAGAGAAAGTGGTTTGGAGACAGCGGATTGATGCACTTGGACTGGGGCCTTGGGGAGAGACAAATCAAGAAGTAGTTGCAGTATGTATGTATGTATGTATGTATGTATGTAGGTATGTATGCATGTAGGTATGTATGCATGTAGGTATGTATGCATGTAGGTGTGTATGCATGTAGGTATGTATGCATGTAGGTGTGTATGCATGTAGGTATGTATGCATGTAGGTGTGTATGTATGTAGGTATGTATGCATGTAGGTGTGTATGTATGTAGGTATGTATGCATGTAGGTGTGTATGTATGTAGGTATGTATGCATGTAGGTGTGTATGTATGTAGGTATGTAGGTATGTATGTATGTATGTATGTATGCATGTATGTATGTATGTATGTATGTATGTATTTAAGTAAATTATGTATGTATGTATCAATTCGAGAGCAGATGAAGGCATGGATTAGTAAAGACAGAGGAGGAGACAGAACAATTCCTTTAGTCCACCTCATATGAAAGTAGGAGGCACGTAAAAGATCGGCAATGTGTCTGGAAAAGGTGAGCATGGTATCAAGGACAACGCCAGCATCATGGACATAGAAGATGAAGTCTCTCTGTCTGTCTGTCTGTCTGTCTCCATCTTTCAATTCATATCTCTGATATTTCTATTTTTTCTCTTTCTATTTATTCAATGTAGTGCTAAGTACCACGGTAATGTGCATCGTTAGCCAGCCGACTGGGGCCACGAGTATAAGTTGGTACATTTCTTGTTCTAGGCAAGGCAGCCAGCATTGCTGACATGTGCATAACTCCAACGGAATTCGCTGGACGACTGGCTGACTACGGTCAGTACTGTCCGGTCAGCTTAGCGCTGAAAGGTGAACTATCCGACTGTTCTACGGAGCCATCCTTGAAATTTGGTGCAGAGTTCCGAGGTAAGATCGATACAGAATAAAACGATATGTGGTGAAAGTTACGATAATTTTGTTTATTTCTAGCATTTGTTATAGCGCCGCTTCAATCTCTCTACTCAGAGGCACTCCGGACTACAGTGCGGACACTGCATTGGAGTTTCACGCCGAAGCGCATGAGCAGTTGTGAGTGAAGGACTTGCTCAAGGTCCTTACGTGGCGACTTTGGGTGGATTCGACCCTGAAATCCTCCGGATCCAAGGCAACGACGCCATCACTACACCACCGTGCCACACAATAATCTAGTGTTACTGTTATGGATAATCTAGGGTCTCTGTTGTTAGTTATCAAGTAAGTAAGTAGGTAAGGACGAAAGACTTTTCTTTATTAGACTACCAGCAAAATGCACAGTAGTTTACAGAAGAAATAAATAATAGAAATATTTACGCAATTTGTAATGCAACTTTCTCATAATTAGACTTCTTTTTACCAAGTCTAGATCATGTGGCCAGGTCAAGCATTTTATGGAATGACCTTATGGGGAGGTCGGAGGTCATGAAGAGTGTGACAAGGGTTTGAGAGGATAGAGCTGAAAGGAGCAGAGCGAGCCCTAGAGCGGAGTTCTTCAAAGCTAGGAAACTCAGTTGGGAGTAAACCTACGTAGACAATTTTTTAAGTGTCCAACATTTCATCGACATTTCTAAGCAATCATGATCTACTTCGTAGCACCTTAGTGGTCAGCTGCATTGTTTCCCAATCAGTCTTAATGGACACTCATTGTTAGAGTATGAAACGGTTATCTCCTCTCCAGGGCGGGCCAATCCGGCCATGTCCCTCCATTTAAAAATTGCATGGGACGTGGCCCCCCATTTGGTTCCAACAAGCCATTAAATAAATGTAGCAGGAGAGAAAAACAGGACACCAGGCCCCCCACATTACAAAATCGTATGGGATGTGGCCCCCCTTTCGATTTAGCGGTTGAAATGGTATCTTCTTTTCACGGAAAATTGGTCGATGACTAAAAAAGTCATCAACTTTTTTGGCAGCGAAAATCAACAAATTTTTCCCCTGTTCCACCAACAAGACCGAAAATTCTGCCCCCCCCTTCGAAACGTTCTGGATCCGCCACTGCTCCTCACTGTAGCATTTCGGACAACACTGCTCATTCCAGGTGAATGGCCAGCGACCGGGAAAGCCGCTTTAATATGCTATTATCATGCAGACGTAATTATGACACAGGTATGTCTTACTGTCTTAGGACACTATTACGTCTTGGCTGGACAAGAGGAGCTGGACATCTTTCTGTGTGATCCAGAGAAGTTTGTGCCGCCAAATGCCCCTCGACCTCTGCCCAGTCCAGCCCTGCTGCCGAAGAGAAGAACGGGAGCCGAGGCGCGAGCAATGTTCCCCAAAGCGATCGAACTGCAGGGATACTGTCCGGTCACATTTCTCGACGGAAAACAAAGGTAACTCGTCGTCATTTTCATTCTGTCGTCTTTGCGTTGCGCTCAGGATGAGAATTGCCGGGGGTTTGGGGTTCAACCCCCAGTCTTTTTAATAGCCCCAGAGTAAAATCTGTTTTTCACACCCCAGTTCCAAGTGAATCATAGTCAGCCCCCCCCCCCCGTTATTTTTCCACAATTCTCACACTGGTTGCGTTCCGAGAACATCATGCAGCATTGTTCATTCATTCAAGTATTTATATAGCGCCTCTACAAGGAAACTACTCAGAGGCGCTTGTGACCATCGAATATCGTTGTTTTGATCATTGTTACGGCTGTAGCTAAATTTTTAGGGGGGTCTAGGACATTACCCCCGGCCCATTACCCATCGTAGGACATTATCCCCTCCGCCATCCCTCAGCCTGTTTACATTAGGTCCAGTGTATGTATGTATGGTGGTTTGCTAGCAAGTCTTGAAATTTATATGCTTTATAATAAAGACATAGAAACAATATAAAAAAAATCAAATTTTCAATAGTTCTTCATTTTGATGGTTACATAAAATTAATAATACACTGATTTATGACAAATTTATGAATTTATCCTATAGGAGTATACAATTATATCATTTTCTAAAATTTCTCACATTTGCTATATAGCGCTCATTCAAGTTCTCTACTCAGAAGTGCTTTCGATTACAGTGCGGACACTGCATCAAAGTTTCACACCAAAGCGCACGAGCAATTGCGAGTGCAGGACTTGCTCAAGGTCTCTACGTGACGGATTGAGGTGGATTTGAACCTGGAACGCATAGTAGTGGTACAAAATTTCAGTGGTGGTCGATGACCAATACTCAAAATTTGTACCGTAAGTGGTCTGTGGGTCTCAAGAGGTTGAAAACCGCTGGGTTAGACTGTACATGTACAAAGTACATTGTACACTGTTGTACAGCTCCTATAAATAACAATGCTTGAGATGGAGTACCCAGATTTCTCTGTGTAGAGTAACATTCAATGGCTTGAATTTCAATGCTTTTGAATCCTTTTACAGTACCAGCTAGTGTACCGGTAAGTAACATTAAAATGAAGTTTGCTGGACTAAAACTAATGATACTTTTTGGTACGGAATAGATATCATATCGTGTTGTAGATATGAAGCGATTGTTCCTGGGGATCCTGAATTGGTCGTCGAATATCGTGAGAAATTGTTCTGCATGGAGACAGAGGAAAAGCTTCGCAAGTTCATGAGGTATATTCAGCGCCACAGTATCAGTCAGCTACCAATGGCGGATACAGAAGCTTTCGAAGGGGGGCCAAAATTTTCGGCCTTGGAACAGGGGAAAAATTTCGTCTTGGTCGCCGAAAAATCTGATGACCTTTTTCAGTCATCAGTCATCCCCTGGTCAGAGTAATGGGGCCTCTCTAGTGTCCTGCTTTTCTCTCCCGCTGCATTGAGTTAATGGCTTGTTGAAACCAAATGGGGGGCCACGTCCCATGCACTTTTTAAATGAGGGGCCATGGCCGGATTGCCCCCCCCCCTGTCAGCTACCAATAGATGCTTATTATTCTTCGAACAATAATTCACCATCGTGGAGCAATCATCAGGAATGCTCATGATAGCTGCTAGTAGTGGGATTTTTCTGATCCAATGACAGTAACTCTTTTACAACTTGGTAAATGTGACAGCTGTCTTTTTTAGTAATAAGTGAGCATTGTTCTGGCAGTAACAACATTCAGAGACCATTGTCTAGGAAAGCTTTTGTGTGAATGCTGCTTCATTGGTTGTCTGCATTCTGCGTGAGGGAAGGCTGTTGGAACTCAGCCACGACTTTTCACTTGGCGGAATCACTTGTCAGAATCACTTGTCAGAATCACTTGGTGGAATCACTTGGCAGAATCACTTGGTGGAATCACTTGGCGGAATCACTTGGTGGAATCACTTGGTGGAATCACTTGGCAGAATCACTTGGTGGAATCACTTGGCGGAATCACTTGGTGGAATCACTTGGCGGAATCACTTGGTGGAATCACTTGGCGGAATCATTTGGTGGAATCACTTGGCAGAATCACTTGGCAGAATCACTTGGTGGAATCACTTGGCGGAATCACTTGGTGGAATCACTTGGCGGAATCACTTGGCAGAATCACTTGGTGGAATCACTTGGCGGAATCATTTGGTGGAATCACTTGGCAGAATCACTTGGCAGAATCACTTGGTGGAATCACTTGGCGGAATCATTTGGTGGAATCACTTGGCAGAATCACTTGGTGGAATCACTTGGTGGAATCACTTGGCAGAATCATTTGGCGGAATCATTCCAACCACAGATCAAAACTTTTGGAATGCTTGTCTTTGTCACGCTGGCTGCTTGGAGCCATGATTTGTTCCATGCCTGGCCTAACAGTTCTCTTTTATGTATTGTATTGTATCTGGAAATTTATACAGCATGTCTCACAGTGCACAACAATCAGAGGAACTCAACCAGTACATGATTTACTATTCAAGTGAGAATCTAGGACTATTTAGCTTGTGACGCAACATTGTGCAGTTCTACATGGAACTTTGCAGTTGTAGGACTTCTATGCAATTATAAATAGTAAAAAAGGTCATTGTCATGTGATTGCTAGTAGTTTACCATGTAGTATGGGAAGGAAAAGAAGAGGTTGTCCGGTTCTGAAAATTCTTTAAAAGAAGCCCTGGTGAAAATCACTTTCTGAAGGTCCTTTCCACAGAAATTCTTGATTCTTCTGCACACATCTCGCAATATTATTTTAACTGTTTTCTAGATTACCGGAGAAGTACTGGAACTTGAAGTTGCCACATAAACTGCCCGCACGAAAGCAGCCGATGCGGGTGAATGGACTTCCGATGCTCGGGTATTTGGAGCAGACGGTGGCACAGATTGTGACGAAGGCGATGACAGCCGTCGGCAACTTTAAGCCCAAGTATCCGTTCATGAGTGCCACTCAGTCGGCTCTTGTTTACTTCGCTCTCCAACTCAAAGGTTAGTCATCTAAGGTCAATCAATCAATCTATCAATTTCGTTTATTAGATGTACTATCCAGACCATGTTAGTCCAAGATTTAGATCTCTGGAAGAAGTCACCTTCAAGAGGTTAACTGCAATCCACGTGAACTCGTACACAGACTGCTTGGGATGCAAACTACACTTTGCTCTAACCATCATCGGACATTTAGGCTTCTAGGAAGTGATTTTTAATGATGATTCTTTATCTTGTTTAAATGTCATATCATGTAAACCAAAGTGCAGAATAAATAGTTGGTCACAGGGCCTACTATCCCCCCCTGAGAGCTGGAAGCATTCCCCCCCTAACTGAATTTTTTTGTCTATATTGCAAGCGTCGAAGGCGCGAAGCTGCGAGTGCCGAAGGCACGAAGCCCATAGCGACTAGGGGGTCTGAGGGAGCGTCGTAAGCTCCCCCAGCGGGGTCTGGGGCGGAGCCCAAGAAACCAACGCATTTTTAGCTGTTGTCATCGACTATAGGCCTACAGCGCATGTTTTAGACTCTTCTTTGCAATTAAGCTGTTTATGAACGATAACGTCATGAAAATTTCACTTTTTGGATTTCCACTCTGTAATTGTACTTTTTAAGCTATCATCTTCACAAAATGGCTCGCGAATTCAATGCTCAGAAACGTGGTTTAGAATATCATAAAATGTCGCTTCCCCATGATTTAATTTTGTAAAATTTGCACAATATGATGGTTAACAATCTAAAATTTCTCATTGTGTTAGCAGTGCGTTAAATACTGTAGTAGTCCTGTGAAGTTTGGAAAGGTCAAGCATTCAGTAAAATATCAATTTCTTTTGGTATATCAAATTGAGTAGTCTACTGTCAGTTGTATAATACTCAGCAACATCCATTTTCTGATTCAGGCAGATCCCATAGACATTTCCCAGGACCACTCCCCGTAATTTCCTCTCTGGATTCCACCATAGTGTTTCAATAGGACAATTCCCTCGAACATTTCCATCAAATGTAGGCAACAAAAGTGTAAGCAATTTGCATTTGTACATACTTCAATAGTGCTTTAATGTTTGAGGGAGGAATTTATAAGCCATTTGTTTTACTTGATTTTGAACCTCAATTGTTGAGCATCCAAGCTTTTATTGCTTGATTAAGGTTTACTTAAACAGACTAAAAACCTTTACTATAAACAAAAGTACTAATTTACTGTTGTTTCTTTGCCTCATATCACTAAAATTCATTCTTAAAATATCGTTCATTTTATTTGAAACCTATATTATAAAACCAATGCAGTGTCAGTAGATACAATATACTTTAACAAAATGTTAACAATTAATGTAATTAGGTCGAATTATGAGTTGTGAGAGCGAGCGCCATATACGTTCAGAGGCAAATGTAAGTGACTGTAAAGCAAAGGCCATACAAAATGAATATTGAGATGGCGGGATGAACGTTCCAGGGGAATTTTCGTGGGTGTTCAGGGAGGAGTAGAACAGAGGGAGACCAGAAGGAAATCTCCTATGCCCATCTATCATTAGGGGGGATTTCCCTCTGGCACAAGTTGGATCAGGCTACTTACTCCCCCTCCCCCCCCCCATGTGGCAAGCCCTGATGGGTGCGAATGTGATGAAAGCGCAAGGACAAATTTATGTGAGTGTTAAGCAAAAGTCAAATTAAATTAAGATTTACCCTGTGTTATGACGGGGAGGGGATTGTTAGGAGGATTTACCAGGAGGAAGTCCATGGCAGATGCTGGGGAATACCGGGGGAAAATGTTCAGGAGGAAATCTTCTATACTCAACTTTATCATTAGGGGGGAAACCTTTCCCCCCCTGGCCCAAATTGGAAGCAGTCTGCTTCCATCCCCCCATGGCGTAGTAGGCCCTGGACTTGGTCATCATTAGAACAAAATATTGGATTTATGATTATGTGTTATTTTACAACATTTGACTTGTGATTTAGTGATTGTATGTTCACGAAAATGCACAATTGCACATTATCATTAGCAATTGCTCAATTAAAGAATATTCTTATCTTTACATTGACAGAGGTGGTTAGAAAGAAAGGACAAAGTTGGCATTGGACACCTACGAGCATACGGCTCATGGTGAATGATCTTTATATTGCAGCTGAAGGTCTTCACTGTCAGAACTTGACTTTTAGTTTAACCGTTACCAGTCCTGTGTCCGCTCTCAGCGGCCAATTTTGGGCCAATAAATTATCCTTCGGACCGGTAAGGGTTAATGCATATTATTATATTTAACCAGTCATTTACTTCCATCAGCCATGAATGGTGTTACTAAGTTGGTAATTACTAAGATTACTAAGATGGTAATATATGTGCGTTTGTGTTACAGCAATGAATCCGAACAGCACGGAGTACGTTCGCAAGAAGTACAAACGAAAGTTGTTGCTATACGAAGAGACGTGCGAACTCATCAGTTATCTCGGCACCAACATGACGCGCCGATACAAGGAACCGAAGGATCGACCAATTGACTTCGACTTCAAACTGGAAAAGTTTATGCAGCTGCAAACGTCTAAAGTCCAACCCGATATGTGGGTCTCGTGAATCTGCAGCGGGACATAGAAAGAATCTGCTTTCCTTGTCCAACTGACAATAAATAATTTATTACCAACTTCTAATTACTTACATGTACAGTATGGATGTTTACATTTTTCATGTTTTAGGCTGCATCATTTTCATGCAGTCGTCGTTTAGCTCTCGGCATTTCCTACACATATTCTCGTGCAAAATCTGTCTGCAACATGGTCTAAATTTGATTAAACTTTGGAGTAGGGATTTGTTATAATGCAGGAACTGGTTTTGCTCCTGAATAGCGTTCGTTTCAGTATGTTGTTGTTTCAAAGAAATGTTGATTTTCTAACAAGACACAAGTTCATAAAGGAATGAACCAATGTTAAAGTTCTTTCGTATAAAAATTATAAAACTTGTACCTTTGCAGAAATCTTAACCACACTGGACAAGTTTATTCAATACTACATATTGCATTATATTTTCAACCACATGTACCAATAGTAGCTTGGACGAAAGGAATCCGTCCATTTCAAGTCAGTTGACAAAAAAGTATGACCAAGTTCCAATTCTTCTAATATTACACTTCTTCTTCTTCTTCAATACAATCGATTATGTGTATAAATAATAATGATAATCTCTGCACACAAGTTCTCAACAGTCTGTCGTATAGATCTGTATTCTGAATCATTTAGATTTCCACAGTAATTATTAAATTAAATAATAATATAAATATTTTAAAATCTCAATAATTAGGTCCCTGCTGTTTTACTTAAAATGTACTAACATACATTGATAGCTTATGAATGTTTCCCTGTTTTAAAATATGTGGAATGTAAGTACGTAAATTATTGCTCCTGACCTTGACGTACAATTGTTTTGATCCATTGTTTACTCCTTTCACTCAATGGCTGTTGTAAACGAAAATTCAACTCTAGCAAGAAGGCCAAGAGGCTCATGACACATGCTATTAAGCAACTTATACCGGAATGTTGGGCTGACCTTGGAAAACTTGTCATCTGGACTACTAGTATGCGCCGAAACCATTTGTGTAAACAATGTGCCGCAGACACTGGCATGAATGGAAGTCACTAATTAATTGCAATTTTATAGGATACTGCATACATGAATGCATTGTATATGATATTTTGGTCCATATGCTTGTCCCAACACCGTAGAAGCCTTAGGCTGCAGAGTCAGTGCAACAACTCTGCTGTTTTCTTCCCAGCATTTGTCCTCAAAAGTGGCGTTCTTATTCACCGTTCGAATTGCAACATTATTAATTGAACAAGTCGTAACTGTCTTTGCAAATTTATGTACTGCCATACCCGGAAACACTCGTCTGATCACGCATGACCTGACAACATAAAACCATGTGCAACTTAAACAGAATTTTCCAAGCACGTATAGAAAAAGGCAAGGAAATACCAAGGTGGTAAAGTTTTGCAGGTTACAACTACAGATCCTTTCCCTTCGGTTTGATTGGCTCGATAACTCGTGCGATTCATACGATGTTTCACGCTACATGATTTCACAAGTGGTAGTGCTTGAATAGTGGTACCAACTTTCTTTTCGCTACTTGAACTCGAATCCACAAACAGGAGACAAGGTTTTCGTACAAAACAACCATCAGATATCGCTACCATTACACGTTTATTAAGCATTAGGGCATAGTGACCAGAAAGGATTATGTTTGGCATATATTAATTTGTTGCTCCTATGCATATAATAGTGTCTGGTATAGAAATTTTGTTTCTGGCATGCTGCTTAACTTTGCCGCCATGACCCTGAAGTTATTCGAGTATACCGCACTATTGAGCATTGCATTAACACTGCTGAAATTTGACTATTTTTTTATCTGAAGTATTAATCAGGCTTAAACATAGGAATATTGTGAGCCACATTTTATGGCACAGCATATGAATTTGCTTGGCCATTCCGACATCCATGAGCCACAAGCAAGGGGCCGTCCATAAATGACGTCACGCAATGTAAGTTGATCCTCTTTGACCCCTCGTCACACGTTAAAACAAAAGTCACATGATATCTAGCAATGGACCGTCACAAATCGTCATAGATGTGTGACCACTGACCCTCTCCCCTCCAGTTACGTGACGTCATTTATGGACGGTCCCCAATGCAATATTCTAACTCAAAAAATGGAATGATTTATTAAAGTTGAGAGAAACTCGTTGTCCTTAATTACGCTTCACAAAATGCTCACATGCTGACAATGCGTTTCACTCATATTATATAGTCCACTCACTTTTTGTGGTATATTTGACCACGTTTTTGAGGAATTCGCGCTTTCTTCGAATGTGGCCTTCTCTACGTTCTACAAACTGACCATGCTGCGTCTGAACTACCCATAGCAACTTTGAATGCATGCTTGTGGTAATAGTATTTTTTAAAATCTAAAATACCGCCAGTTTTAATGTATTCCTTAAGGTTATTTTTCTTAAACTTGCAAGTTATTTGAGGTTCAAGTCTGGAAACATCCAACCAGTTAAATAGAACACAATAGACAGTGGCTTTGAAATTCAGTTTTGGGATTGTGAATGTTCTAATATCACATGAACTGATAATAGACAGCGATCAGTTTTCCTTGCTATTTTAATTCTTCTGGCTACCAGTTCTGCATGTGTTTTTTCTCATCAATCATCATATTCACTTAAACATTTTCTGGGTAACCTTAGTAGCCATTCTTTTGAATACATAGGCCTATATCAACAACCTTTCTCTCAGAGTATGGTAGGAAGCTTGGTGCAATGATGAGCAAATAAATGTCGTAACGTCAACTCATTGAAATGGAACATGCAGATGAACCACTGGAGAGGATGCCTGCATGTAACTCCAGCTTTTTTATTACTCCATTGTCCCAGCATGCTTTTCTGTATTTACCACCGTTCCATCACAGCCAACAGCTATTATTGAACTGAAAGAAATATAATTAAGCCTATCAGACATGAATTAGCGCATTGCTTCGAAAATTCCTGCGGCTAATCCACAGTTTGGTGAGATATGCCCTAAATAAAGTGATCCTAGTTCTCGTATCAAACATGTATACACTTCCATTATTTGATATTTATGACCAAATGACTGCAAGCATATATAGTTATGTCCCACCGTCAAAATACAGTGCTGTAGCTTCACGCTATCTTCTCTTCCATCGGATAGCCTAATGTTTTACGAAACCTTTCCCTCTCTCTTCCCACAATCTGTCAGTAGCTGAACTCTGGTCATCATCAGTCACAATTCCATAATTCACAAGTTGACCTACTTCTGTTGCAAGTGCAGCACCAACTGCATTGGAGAAACTATATCTGTCACATTCCCTTGGCAAAGCTGGGAGTGACTTGGTGTAGCAAGAGCATGTTTTCCCTTCAGATCGCATACCGTATAGCCTAAACGTCCTCATAATGATTCTGATGCTGTGGAATCGGAGTCAACTGTGTCACAGCTGGAAGCATTGTCTCGTGTATCATCTATACCTTACACAGTCCTTGAGATTTATAATACTTCTTGTTGTTCTCTTTCTTTTCTCTTTCTTTTCTGTCTATTTCTCCATGACCATTGTTCTCGCGTTTGCATGGTATGTGTTTTTGCCATGGTTTGCAGTCGCGAAAGTAGACTAAACTTCAGGTGCTCGGCGGCAAAGTTAGATGCAATAAATTTGACGCAATTTTTCTTCAGTTCTTTCATTTAGGACCTGGAGCAACCTTTTAAGTTATGCCAAAGTTCATTTTAAACAAAAACACTTTTCTTGCTATACCCTATTAAGCATCACTAATCGGACGTTGCGGGTCCCTGGCCCATGCACCTGGATCACATACATTCCAGCACCCATTCAGGAAACAAAAACCTTTACGTGTTAAAGCAAATCAGTTAAAACTGTACTTGCTATCAAACTTTTAGCATTTAAGCGGACAGTTGACAGTATGCATGTAAAGCATCCTAGAAGTAGCTTGATAGTGACCAATCTTCAGAAATTGTTGTACATACAATACAATACTGCCCAATCATCATCAGAAATAATTGTAAATACAATACAATACTGACCAATAATCAGAAATTGTTGCAAATACAATACAATACTGACCAATAATCAGAAATTGTTGTAAATACAATACACTACTGACTAAGTGTCTATTGGTGATGCTGAGCAATACTTGCAAGTGAAGGACTCCCTATATACTGAACATACAGCAACCATCTCAATGGAGGTTTTGAACCCAAACCATTTGTATTACAAGATGAACATTCTAACAAAATATGCCATCACATCATCTCATGGTAACTCTTCGCTAAAGTGGCAGTTGTAGAATGTTCAGAGCAGAATCAGGAAAGGAACTTTCACCAAATGTTATCTATGGTACTTGTCTGCAGCCAAGTTGAATCTTAAATTATGCTGAATAACTTCCAACAAGCAGTTCCAATGCAGCATGCTTATATTGTTTCTTTAGCATCAAAATGACAGAGCTTACATCTGAAGTGCACACTCCGACGTTAATGTATCAGATCACGGACATATATCAACTAGACGAATACCTTCCCAAACAGCACAAAATGAAATAATATTGCAGTCTAATAATATATATATATAAAATTATATATATATGCCTACATAGTGTCTATGTATAATATATATATACTCCTTTCTAATGTGAATGATTAAGTATACATTGCATACGATTATACTTGTAAAATGTACCTATGTGCATTATATGTTAGATGTAAATAAATATGTATATACATATACATAATAATGCTCATATATATATATAAAATTATACATGTGCTCGTATCACCATTAAGTAGATCTTCAAATTATATAAGTTAATGTTCTTTAATAATTATATAAGTAATATGTTATACCAAGAGTATTCAGATTCCACACAAGGTATCAAGGTGCTTGATGGCGTGCTTGCAAAGATCAACATTTGATAATGGTCCTATATGCGTCGGTTGGCCCCCAATTTTTTCCAGAAGATTTTTACCTTTGTCAGAAGCTTGGTTTTTTAGGCAGTACAAAAAGATTTCACAATAGAGTGCATAAATTTGCCAGTATGCACCAAACAGCCAACATGAAAAGTTCTGTAACCTGTAGAACACTACATGTGCAAAAATACATTTAACTCTGACATTCAAGTTTTGGTCCCAAACACCACAAAGACAAGAAAAAGTGTGTATAATCAAAAATTCACTTTCAAACAGTTGTCACACTGGCCTTGCAGAAATTTTTTGAATTTTAGCCTGTTCAGTCAGGCATTTTTCTTGGTATATATCAGGGAACAAGTCAGTAGTAACTTGTTAACAATTTTAAAGGCACTAATGAAATGCAGTTGACATTCAGTACGCAATCCTCCAACAACAAAACAGTTAAATATCAATTAACAGGCTAAAACATGCTCTACAAGCATACATTTACATAGACACACACATACAGACAGTAACGTGCATGCCTACATGTAAATAAAATAAGTCAACAAGTCCATGCGCACGCGTACATTTGCAATAAATTTACGATGCGTGCGCGCGTGTGAAGATCAAGCAAAGAATTAAGCAGACAAAAAGATAGATCTCTTCAAAGGGCATTTGCAAATGCGCAAACAAAGCAGATTTTAAATCATGAGATTGCAACGGACCAAGACGAGAGATACAATTATCGCAATTTAACGAACATAAAAAAAGCTACAGACAAAGAAATTAATCAGCCTGCTTTGATTCAGCAGCGAATGCTTTTGTCTCCAACAGTCGCTCGTTCAGCGCCAAAGAAAGAACACACACCTGGAGTCTTTCCGGACAGGTGAAAATTCACCTGCCGCGACACACAGGTGAGTTCTTCAGTCGTCTTCGTTAAAATGCGCCACTTCCTCGGGGATGCTGAAAGTGCGGTCCTCGCCGAGCAGCTGCGATGCACCATGTGGAATCTGCGGCTTGCAATTCGCCTTTGTTGTGTAGTGGGTGATGATTTCACGGTCAGCAGGGCAGGACTCCTGGAAGGCCTCGGTGGCGTAGGCTCTGGCCAGGTAGCGCCACACGTGGATCAGATCTGTTGGAATCTCAAAGTTCTTGTAGGCCTACGTTAATAAAAACAACCAATAATATTGAAACGCTTATAATCTCTGCGCTTCACTAGAATATACATCATGAAGAAATTCATCAAAGTTAAAAATGCCCAATAAGATGAAACTGGAATTAGGAAGTCAGATAGTTTAACTCTGCTAACAAAACATTTAACACTTAAATGACGAGCAGCATTGGTTTCCCAGTCTCCATCAGTATTTTCTCGTCAGTAAAGTGTTAAACCAAAGGATAAACAAGCTCTCTTACTGATCCAACACATATTAATCAACAATAATGCCATTTGAGGTGAAGTGCATAGTGCTTTCAAAAGCCTCTTAAAAGACACTGGCGCTAAATTGTAATGTATGACATAATATTAAACAACAAATAAATTTCCTGCAATGCCTAGAGAACTAAACAGATGATGCTGAAGTGGTCACGTTATATATTATCATTATAATAATATAATATAAATTATAATATTATTATTTAGGAAGTTTTACACAGCGTCTCTTCAAGGTCAGCTACTTGGAAGTGCTTCTTGCCCAGCCACGGCCAAATAGGACAGTCTTCAGAGTCTTAACGTTCCTGAATACAAAGTGTAACAGGTACGCCATTCCAGGTTGTAGGACCAGCAACCAAGAATGAACCGTGCTGTCTGCAAGCGGGGAAACCAGAAGTCCGTAGAAGTAACACAAGTATGTATTAAAAATAACTGTGTTGATCACAATTTGGTGTACACACTACATTGTTCATCAAAATCGATATATAAGTAAATAAAAGTATGCATTGGAAATCCAAACAGAAAGAACTGACTGCGTACCTTGCCAGCCACCCGGATATGCTGAAGTGTTGGCAAGAGATAGCAGTCCGCACGTGACAACTGGTCACCCAGCATAAAGTTGATGGATTCCACCCTCAAGTGTGCCTCCACCTTCTCCAGGATTCGCACCAGCTGGGTCGGCTCTTCAGACGCCTGCTTCAGAAAGTGGCTGAACTTCTGCAATATACAAACAAATCGTCCGTTGGCTTCATTCAGTAAGAAATCTTGCATGAAAGAAGAGACATTAAAAAGACAGAAAACAAATGAACTTCAGCAATGACAAGAAATACAGGAAGAGCTTGGAATGCCTGAGGGCTGCCAGTCTATAGGTCTATCTTAGAGCATCGAGTCAATGAACAAACGAAACACATAAATATATATTAAATATATTCACGTACATTATATATATACATGCACCAACGGGAATTTCTGAAATATAATGCCAACTGGATAACAACAAAGGCAAGTTTTGAGCAGACGTCACGAAGGAATGTTAATGTTGACAGCAGGAGTTTATGGCATAGTTAAAATGTTTCTAATAATAAGAAAGGTGGGACATTGAGAAGACACGAACACTTTAAAAAGACCTAGGCTGCCACTGCGATGACAAAACATCATTGAGATATAAATGCAAGCAAAATTACGCAAGCAACTATGACTTAGGTTGGAAGAAGTTGAATGCAAATAAGAGACATTCTGGTGCAGAACCAATATGCTGATGCTGCGAAAATGACTTACTCAGTCTTAAGCATGATCACATGGCAACATCTCAATAGCTCTCTAAAGTGTGCCTTTACGCAGCTTTAACTTGCAATCAAGAACTTACACTGCATACAGTATATGCGTATTTCGTTATCATTTATAAGCAGATAATAGTTAGCAGAGAAATATGCAATGCTCAGGCTGCAAACTGACTTGCAGGGAACCAGTTAGAATGCTGCATCCATAGCTAAAACAAGACACAGAACTAAAGAAAGTGATGCAGAGAGTTACCACAATGGGGGGGGCTTCTTAAAAAGTTCATGAGTCTTGAAGAACAACTGAAAAGGTTTGGGTTAACCAATGAATCATGAGTGTTTTGCTATTGCATCCGCAACAAACTACTGGGCTCCTTTGTAATATGATTTTGAAGACAGTAACAAGTTCTCAACATATTATCTTTGCTTGAGGCAAAAATGCATTTTAACCTCGGCAGAAAGTCATCTCATTTACAAATGTTTGACCTAAAAGGTGTTGCTCATTGTAGGTATTGTTCGAGGGGTCACTTTGAATATCCATTGAAGCAAACCTTATGGCTCTCTTCCACCGCAATCACGATTTTTACACAGCACCTCAAAATTGTCTAGAGCTCTAGTTACAACTGTTACAACACATATAAATCCCCATTAATATTACATTGCTGAAATTTCTTGAATCAAATATCGGCAAGCTCAAGTAAAATATGGCTTCAATACAAAACTGACTGTGTAGAGCACCCCTGTACTTGCTTTGCAACCAAAATGCTATTTCCAAGTTTACTGGACATTAATTAAGTGACAACTAACCTGTAATAAGCATCATATATTCAACAAGAAATATGAGCAACAAAAACATGTGTACGTACCATGTAGAGGTCTTCAAATGACTGCTCAGCCACGGCCTCTGCCCTCGACTCCTTTCTTGACCTCATCTCATCACAGTCGAACCTCTCAAAGAGCGCCTCAATCTCGTCCACTGTGTCACATTCCACCCCGCTGAGGTCATGACCTCGAGCGTCAAGGCCTTTGTGCACCTTCACAAGCGGGTATCGCTTTC
Source organism: Lumbricus terrestris (assembly GCA_949752735.1). Classification (NCBI taxonomy): domain Eukaryota; kingdom Metazoa; phylum Annelida; class Clitellata; order Crassiclitellata; family Lumbricidae; genus Lumbricus; species Lumbricus terrestris. Next base: position 52,024,795 of record OX457037.1, on the reverse strand, counting down.
CGTTGGAGAAATCCAGCACCTCCTTTGGAGGACTTTCCGGCAGAAAGGTCGTCACGACAAGGTCGATGAGACCACGTTCTCGCAGGATGTAGAAGACAAGGAAATAGCGATGACATATCGGACAACCACCATTCTTCAACTTGTCAACAGCAGCCTTTAACAAAAAACAACAACAACATATTTGCATGTTAACATAAATGACTCGTCCACATACTAATTTTTTTTGCCTAAACACATCTTATTTTTAGGTGCACAGATTTTGGATAGGACTAAGTTCAGATATGAGATGCTGCGTAATCAGCAAAAGCTAATTTTGGCAAATGCTAAAGCACAGGTTGTTGATTGACCTAATACTTATACGCTTGCTCCATGGCTTCATCAACTAGGATCATCAGTCACCGCATGATGAAAACTCAGATCTAGTCTCTTTGCAAAAATCGTACTTTGAGTAAAAAGTTTCATATGATACATGTTAGTGGAGATCCACACCCACTGTCACCCAGTGGTTAAAGTGGTTCAGTTTCAGCAGTGGGAACGCCAAATGAGTGAGCAGTGGGAACACCACGAAATGAGTGAGCAGTCGTAACACCAAATGAGTGAGCAGTGGGAAAGCCGAAAAAGAGTTTTATTGGAACGTCTAGTATGTTTTCAGGGTTCCAGCATGGTGAGCAGTGCAATTTCGAGTCCAGTGGGAACGCTGTTCCCAACCACTTTAATCCCGTCTACACCATTTTAAATATTATGGCTTCCCAGACAAGAATAAAATAGAGTGTTGTAACCTTCCAGTCTACTACTTTCACTCAAATAACCAAGTGATGAACAAAAATTTTCATACACGTGTATTGCCCCTTAGAGTGAAAACATGCACTTGAACTTTGTTTCCTTTCAGACATTCCCACTTCAACTGATTTTGTCAGACATTAATTTTTGTTCATTCACAAATATTGTGTCAGTGAACTGTGAGTAGTCAACTTGAGCTCAAGTAGTGTCGTATCACTCTATTCTGTCTGAATTCTAATGGAACATACTAATTACTATGGTGATCACTTGCAACCAGACCATATAAACTTCCATTCACCTGCTAATAAAGCATACATTTCTCAAAGTGCCTGACAACGTCCTTGAAATAAACACTACGGTACTTAAAGTCATACTCATGAGCACTCAAAACACGCCTACAGCAATGAAATTATTTAGCGCCAAATATCAGTTCGCTGCATATATTTATTCAGCATACGGTGACTTTAGAAGACGACTACGTTAACCGTCTCCTCAAAAATTTCCTAGCAAACTCACTTAAATTCCTGGCGGTCGATGTAATAAAGAGCAATCGAAAATTCCTATAAACAATTGAAACTTTTAAGTTTTAGACCTCAACCTTCTCCATTACTCCCTCCGTCGCGCCCTCAACGGCACGCATGCGCACCTGAGCATAAGACATCCGTCGGAGCGTGACACATAGTCTGCGCTCACGTCAAATTCGACGATCATATTTCCAGTTTTAAGTCACCTCACCTTAACAAAAAGCTCGATCACCGGACGGTCCGAATTCTCTGCTCCCTCAGCGGCCGACATAACTGGGTGGAATTAGCTTGAACGGGAATAAAACGCAAATCTTGAACGCAAAGTTGCTGAAAACAAACACACCCTCTTCACGTTAATGGCACCGGAAGAAGTTTGTGACACAAAATGTCGCACCAGAAACCGTTACGACATTACGTCATATGTAAAAATAGATTAGCATTCTATTGCGCTATGATATTTAATTTTTCTGAAAATAAGATAGCTGACAAGTAGCGTGTACTTTTAGACTCTGAAATTGTTTGTTAAACCCTCACCCATGCGACGGATGCTAGCCCAAAATCAAATAAGACTTGTAGATCGATGGTTGTGCGGACTATGACAACTTTTAATTTGTTTATTTCGTTAATTGCTCGCCAGAAACGTTGACTTCCCGTTGGTCTTCCACAAGTTCTATGAGATATCTTAGAAGCAAAGATTTTTTGAAGAAACGGGAAGTCTAGGCCTGATATTTCGGTGTTTATTTCGTCGGTGCCATAGATATAATAAACTTATCTATAATCGGTGCCATAGATATAATCGGTGCAACCGTGATTGTTAACCGATTAGCGACGTCATATCTTGTAAAACAATCTTCACTTATGACGTTGCCATGGTTACGTGAATCTGAAATACAAAGTTTAGGCTATCTCATCTAAAATGTACGCTTAAAATGTTCGGCTTTAAATTACTTATCGACGCATATTTTGGTAAAGTGACAAGCTCAGACGTTAGAAGAGCCATGAGGTGATGGATATTAGGCCTAACAAGTATGGATCTTTGATCTGTTATCGAAATATTCGAAGAAAAAAGCCTGCAGTACGGTGAGAAAAACTGATTAGGCCTATATTTTAAAGGCTGAGTTTTACGTCTACGAATCTCTAGTAACAGAATATTCTACCGAAATGATAAATGAATGAGAACTTAAGAAATTAAGATACTTTGCTGCTTTGCAAGAATTCAAATTGGTCCCAAAGTCAACAAACTATTCATGCAAAATAAGGAATGTAAAGAAAAGCCGTGACAAGATAATTTAATTATGTTCGTTCAATAGTTTCATGGAATCAAAGCACACCAAATCAATTATACAGTGTTACATGCCTATCTATAGGCCTATGCCATGCATATATGTATAATAGGCCTGTACAGGGTGCGCCAAAAAAGTAATCCCCTACGGTTTTTAGCCCATATCTTGGCCAAACATACGAATTTTCAAATGAAATTTTGCAGTCTCAAAGGCAATTCATATTTACGTACAATGGTCAAATTTCAAAAAAATATTTCAAGCAGAACAAAAGTTATATCACTTTCAGTGAGGCTACCCACCGTTTTTTGACGATTCAAAAACGCGACGCAACTAAAAGTTACAAAAACCAATTTAATTATGCTGGCCAATATCTTGGCCGGAAGTAAGAATTTCGGAATGAAATTTTACAGGCTTAAAGACAATTCTTATCTGCAAATGATGGCCAGATTTCAGCAAATTATTTCAAACAGAATAAAAGTTATGGCACTTTTAAGGAAGTCACCCACCGTTTTTTGACGATTCAAAGACGTAACGCAACAAAAAGTAGTAAAAACACGATTTTATTTAGTCTCATCTCAACTAATTGTTATCAGATAGCCTTGATAATGCCAGATGATCATTATTATTACTATTTAAAAAAGGAACAGAGTGCCAGCGTAGCTGAACGTCACTGAGAAGTCACTTAGCAAGATGACAATCAAATTGGTAAATAAGAAATCTGTCAGATTAATCAACAGGTCCATCAAGAACTTTGCAAAGAGACTCAAAAGAAGTTTGGCACTGGTGGTGGGCACATTGAACACAAGTTGTGAAGCACTACCAAGTTCATTTGACAACAGTTATTTGAGATGAGACTTAATAAAATCGTTTTTGTTACTTTTTGTTGCGTTTCGTTTTTGAATCGTCAAAACGGTGGGTGGCCTCACTAAAAGTGGTATAACTTTTGTTGTGTTTGAAATATTTTGATGAAAAATGACCATAATGTGTAAATATGAATTGTCTTTGAGCCTGTAAAATTTCATTTCGAAATTCTTACTTCTTGCCATGATATTTGCAAAAAACCCACTTTTTGTTGCGCTTCGTTTTTGAATCGTCAAAAAACGGGGGGTGGTCTCACTAAAAGTGGTGTAACTTTTGTTGTGTTTGAAATATTTTGATGAAATCTGGCCATCATGTGTAAATTTGAATTGTCTTTAAGACTGTCAAGTTTCATTTAAAAATTCATATGTTTGGCCAAGATATGGGCAAAAAACTGTAGGGGATTACTTTTGTTGGCGCACCCTGTATATATGCTCTCACAGTGCAATATTATAGATCAGTACGTCGTGGATTTATAATCCCAGTGGAGTACGTAGGCCTACCAGCATTAAGGTAAAAGCAACCAGATGTTTAGATAAGCAATGGATTAATTTGCTCAGAGTAAAAGCAGCAAGTTAAGAAAACCTTCCAGACGGATTGGATCATAGACTTAAATAATCCTATAACTCTACAGAGTTGGTATTTGCCAAACCAGTTGCCCGTCAATTCATGCATTCATTTTGTTTATTCATATCCACATATTATTTATTATCCGTGGTTCATCCGCCACATAACACACACACACAATCATATATTTACTCATAAGAAGACTGAATTCCTATATCAACGGTTTGTTTGTTTCTTTTGTTTCTTAGTTAATCTGCTTGTTTTGTTTTGTTCCAGGATTACTCTCAGTGTTTTTAGATAATGTACCTGTGAAGTAGAGTGCCGGGTGCATGTAAGTGGCTGTCCAGCTTTGCCTGAAGAGCTGTCGCATGTAAAGATGGGCAAGTATGCCAGATAACTCAAAAGAAAAAACGAACAATGAAACGAAATTCGGACCGTGCAACACCAGTAAAATGGGTGAGTCGTTTTCATATCGGATGGGGTATAGGCCTACAGATATTTGGCCATTATACATGTAGTTTCAAATAAAAATAATAATATCTTATGTCTACACTCAAAACCCGGTCATTAATTGAGCAGAATAGTCCTGGACATATTATGTACTCACAGTGGAATAATAACAACAAGGTATTATAGGAGAAAGTCACCAGATCAGTCTTGGATTTATACAGTGTGAGAATTGTGGAATAATAACTGGGGGGGCTTGGCCTATGATAAACTTGGAATTGGGGTGTGAAAAACAGAGTTTACTATGGGGCACTAAGAAAGACTGGGGGGTTGAAACCCCCCAATCCCCCCAGCAATTCTCACCCTGGATTTATATACTTAATGTAAGAGAATGCCACCAGAGGATTATGGATCAGTGATGGATTTACAGTTTACACACTCACAGTGGATCATTAACGGCAAGGTAAGAACATAAAAATTATCACCAGACGAATTATGGATCAGTCATAGATTTATGCACTCACAGTGGAATATTAACTGCGAGGTAAGAGAATATTACCAGAAGAAATATAGATCAATCATGGATTTATTTAATCCCATTGGAGTACCAGCATCAAGGTAAAAGTAACTAGATGGATTAGCACAGTAATGGATTTAAATACTCAGAGTACAAGCAGCAAGGTAAGAAAGGCTTCCAGATTGATAGACTTAAATAATCCTATAACTCGACAGATTTGGTATTCGCCAAACCAGTTGCCACGCCAATTCATGCATCCATTTTATCCATTCACATCCATGACATCTATGGTTCATTCACCAAACCACCACCCACACACCCATGCACATACACAAAATCGCCCACTCAAAAGACGACTGCATTTCTATATCTTTGGTTGTTCGTTTGTTTGTTTGCTTGCTGTTTTTTCCCTGGATTACTCTAAGCATTTTCATATATGTAATTCTGAAGGAGAGTGCCGTAGTGCATGCAAGTGGCTGTCCAGCTTTATTCAAAGAGCTGACACATATATTGGAAAGAATGCCAGATTACTCAAAGGAAAGAACCAACAGTAAAGACGAAATTGAAACCGTATAGTATACAACACCGTCAAAATGGGTGAGTCGTTTTCATATTGGATGGGGCATACAGATATTTGGACATTATACTTTCAAATAAAAGTAATAATATTGTACGCATCTGTTTATGTATACATTGGGCCTACATGCCTTCAACCTACCCAGTGCCTACCTGCATGTGTAGCAACCTGCCTATCTACCTGCCTACACTCAAATTTAAAACCCAGTCACTAATTTAGCAGAAAAGTCCTGGACATATGCACTCACAGCTAGTGGAATACTAACAACAAGGTAGGAAAAGGTCACAGAAGGATTATATATTAGTCATGGATTTATGGACGCACAGCGGATTTTTATCAGCAAGGTAAGAAAAGGTCACCAGAGGGATTATAGATGTCATGGATTTACACACTCACAGAGGATTACTAACAGCAAGGTAAAAGAAAGTCACCAGTGGGACTACAGATAAGTCATGGATTTATGTACTCACTGTGGAATATTAACAGTAAGGTAAGTGCACTTCAGCAGAAAGATCATAGATCAGTAATTTATTTATATAATCCCAGTGGACTACTGCATCAAGGTAAAAGTAACCAGATGTTATAGATCAGCAATGGATTTGTATTATCAGATAAAAGCAGTAAGGTATGAAAGGCTTACAGAAGGACTGGATCATCCATAGACTTAAATAATCCTGTAACTCAACAGATTTTGTATTCACCAAACCAGTTGCCCCTACCCCATTCATGCATCTGTTTTATCAATTCGCATTCACCATGATATCAGAGGTTCATCCGCCACCCACACACACATACACACGCACACACACACACACACGCCCACATTCACACACAAACACAAATCACCCACTCATAGGACGAATACATTTCTATATATCAATGGTTTGTTGTTTGTTTGTGTGTTAATTTGTTTGATTTTTGTTCCAGGATTACTCTCAGCATTTTCAGATGTACAATTCTGAAAGAGAGTGTCGTAGTGCATGTAAATGGAAGTCCAGTGTCCAAGTGTTTGAAGAGCTGCCGTCTGTTACGATGGGCTAGCAATGCATGTCTGAATATTCAAAGAAATGGCTTTATTTGTCTTTAGTGTAAGACGAAATTGGAACCATACTGTAACAGCATCAAAACGGGTGAGTCCTTTCCATATCGGATGATATATTATGGATATTTGGCCATTATACGTTCATATAAAAATAACTATATGCCTCTGTCTATATATACTTGGGACCTATACGTGCTTCACCGTAGAGTAACAACAACAAGGTAAGAGGTTGCCAGAGGGAGTATAGATAAGTCATGGATTTATACACTCACACTGTAGATTATTAACATCAAGGTAAGAGAAGGTCACCAGACGGATTATAGATCAGTCATGGATTTATACACTCACACTGTAGATTATTAACATCAAGGTAAGAGAAGGTCACCAGACGGATTATAGATCAGTCATGGATTTATACACTCACAGTGGATTATTAACAGCAAGGTAAGAGCAATTCAGCATAAAGATTATAGATCAGTCCTGCTCCTCCTGTCTCTCAGTCATCCCTTCCAATACTCCATCCTGCCTCTGAAGCTGAAGATTCTCTTCCTAACAAACAGTGTGAATTAGATCCCATCCCAACTGCTCTTCTAAAAGACTGCGCCTCGGCCCTCATTCCTATAATCACTAAAATTATCAATCTTTCACTCTCCACTGGCAACTTTCCAATGGTCTTCAAGCAATCTCTCGTCACTCCTCTTCTGAAAAAGGCAAATCTTGACAAGGAAAACCTATCAAATTATCGACCCATCTCCAACCTTTCTTTTCTATCAAAATTAACTGAACGAATTGTCCTTGCCCGCCTAAACGATTACCTCTCTTCTAACTCACTCCTCAATCCCCACCAATCTGGCTTTACTAAACACCACTCTACAGAAACTCTATACTCGTCTCTCTCTACAATAAACTGGTCTCGGCCGTCAGTCATCAGCAAGTCTCCTGCCTCTGTCTCCTTGACATCTCCGCTGCATTCGACACCATCGATCACAGTCTCCTTCTTAATCGACTCTCCTCTTCCTTTGGCGTCTCTGGCACTGCTCTACTCTGGTTCGAGTCCTACTTGTCTTCCAGATCTTTCTCTGTTAAAGCCTCCAGTCACTGTTCGAAACCTCTTCCACTATCTTGCGGCGTTCCTCAAGGCTCCGTCCTGGGTCCACTCCTCTTCATTCTCTACACCACTCCTTTAAGTCATCTCATAAAATCCTCGTCTGTTGACCACCATCTCTATGCAGATGACACCCAACTCTTCATATCCTTTTCCCCAGGCTCTTTCTCCACCTCCATTGCTGAACTTCTCAATGTGGTCAATCTGATCTCTCAATGGATGTCGTCCAACCTCCTCTGCCTCAACCCCTCCAAAACAGAGTTCATTATTCTAGGCCTTCCTGACCAAATCAAGAAAATCCCTGACCCTTCAATACACCTATCGACTAACTCTTCATCTCTTACCTTCAACTCTGATGTTCCGGTCCGCAATCTTGGTGTAATGTTTGATTCACACCTCTCCTTCTCTAACCACATCTCTAATCTATCGCGCTCCTGCTTCATGCACATCCGGGACCTCCGACGCATCCGACCCATGCTTGATTTCAAAACTGCCTCCACCATTGCTACGTCCATCGTCCACTCAAAGCTTGACTATTGCAATTCCCTGTTCTTAAACCTTGATTCCACACAACTTAAGCGCCTCCAACTCATACAAAATTCTCTTGCTAGAGCCGTCACCAGAACACCCAGACATCATCACATCACCCCCATCCTCAAGTCTCTTCACTGGTTGAAAATCCCAGAGCGAATTCACTTCAAAGTTCTCTCCTTAACATACAACTCCTTACAATGCTCCCAGCCCAGATTATCTTCGCGAACTGTTCACCATCCAGCCTACCCGTTCTACCCGATCATCCGCCTGTGACACGAAACGGAGTATCCCCTCTGAAAGCTATCCGGGGGGATGAATTAATCTATCCTTCCGGGTGGAATTAACCGGTCTATATGCTATCCGGGGGATAAACCATTCTATCCTCTTTTTTGAAAAAATGCGCATAATAATTTTTTTATGCTGTAATCAAAATTTAAAGTGACTCTAATTGTTTCAAGTGTCTTAAGCAATGCTCAGATAAAGACAACTCGAATTTATTTAGTGACTCTGAGTGTTCTTTAGTGTTTTAAATGTTTCAAGTGCTCTAAAAACAGGGCAAAACAAATTAGCTAGTAGGAATAAACGTATACCTGTTAGTGTCATTGTTCAAAACAAAGCAGGTGAAAATTAATTTGCCCAAAAAAATACACGCGGAAGCGGTTTTTTCGACTTTTTTTAATTTGGGGAGATACAATTAATACGGGGGATAGGCCTACTCTATTTCGTGACACCTGCCTTACACTCTCTCGACCGCCGGTCACAAGTCATCTCAAGTTCTCCAACCGAGCCATATCCAACTCAGCACCACGCCTTTGGAATGATCTGCCTGCTGAGTTCCGATCCTTTTCAGTTCCTCCTCCGTCATTACTAATCACACACCATCACCTTCCTCAGGCTCCTCTATCCATCACACCTCGGCCCTTTCACTCGAAACTAAAGACACTCCTTTTCAAGAACTCTTATCCTGTTTCATCTGATCCCCCATCCTCAAATTCCCGGCTCAGACGACACCCACCTTAGTAGCTGTTCCACCCCTCTGATCCTACGGTACCTCGACCCGGACCACCATGGACTATTCTTACGGACAACCCTTTTGACTCAACGCATTTGATCCTGATCCTATGGTAACTCGACCCGGACCACCACGGACTACTCTCACGGACGACCCTTCTAACGCAACGCAGCGCTCGTGAATAAGCCGGTGCCCCGCGCTTGGCTTTCCAGTGGCGCTTTAGAAATTAGGAGATTACGATTACTTAATACATTCACAGTGGAGTACCATCGTAAAGGTAATAGTAGTCAGATGGATTAGATCAGCAATGGATTTACAATATATATGCTCAGAAAACAAGAAGCCAAACCTGTTGCCACCGTCGATTCCTGCATCCATTTTATCTATTCAACGCACCATGACATCTGTAGTTTATCCGCCACCAACACCCACACAGTGAAATTCATACGCATCAGATAGGCTTACATGCATAAAGCGTTGTGCTTTTTGGCCTAAAACTTTGTTGAACTAACACAAAAATTGTTGGAATAGTAATAACCTATTAATAAAATTTGGTATAGGGTCATTAAAAGGTCGATGCAGTTTGACTCTGTACCACAGAGCAGATCGAGGTTTGTGACCTTTTTCCGAGCGCGACACACCTAATCTTAAAGGTAAGTTTGGGGACACGCCATGCAATCTTCATAATTAATTGTCAATAGGCCTATCGTTAAAATCTATATAGGCCAATGTAGAAGTTAAAATAGCTTAGGCCTATATGTAGGCTATTCTAAATTGTCAACAATTATGTTGAATGAAAATGCTGACAGCGAATGTTTTTAGTTTCTAATGATTCTAAAATATCCAAATGCCACTTATTTAAATCTACGATTCTATGTCATTCAATTCGATCGTTCATTCATTATAGAAAGAAATCTGTATAGCGCCCCTTCAAGGTTTCTACACAGAAGCGGTCCCGACCCTACCTCTGACTGAAAAGTACTGTTTTAAGCAAAGCTCGAGGGTGCGCGTACCCTAAAATAGAATACGTTAAAATACGTACGTAGGCTACCTTTCAAAAAATACAATACGCGTATGGTACGTACCATACATGTGCACGAAATTTTTGTTTATGGCTTACTCGGCGACCCATAGTACACATGCTTGTATGTTTGTATTTGTATGTGCACTTGTTATAGCGCCCCTTCAAGCACGCTACTCAGAGGCGCTCCCGACTGCAGAGCGGACACTGCAACCGGAGTTTCACGCCTAAGCGTTTAGCAATTGTGAGTGAAGGACTTGCCCAAGGTCCCTACGCGGCGACTTGAGGTGGATTCGAACCGTTAACCTTCCGGCTTCAAGGCAACGACGCCACCACTACACCACCGTGCCCCACATGCAGTCAACAGCATGCGTCATTGAAATCGGTATTTCCGGTAGCGTAGCAGTAGGCCTAAATTTGCTGTGACTGTTTGCTTAAATAAATTGAACATTCTTATAATGAGCAATGACGAGGCTAACGTATTTTATTATTGGTTACGTACCCTAAAATAGGGTAGGCTACATTAAAATACGTACGTACCTTTCACAAAATAGAATACTTATGGTACGTACCCTCGAACTTTGGTTTTAAGGCCGCGATCAAACACATCTGAGCAAATCCTAGGCATAAGACGTATTGACAGTGGGAACCCATTCCATATCATTACGGCCAATAACAGAGAAAGCATGGTGCTGTCTAAGGGCAGTTCGTGCTCGGGAAATCATGAGTTCACCGTGAGTCCTTCCAATTATTATCTTTATTGTTACTATATTGTTATCCTCACCATCATCATCGCCACCACTACCACCACCATCATCATCATCAACATCATCATCATCGTCGTCGTCATAGTCATCGTCATCATCATCACCACACCGCCACCACCACCACCACCACAATCGCCACCACCACTACCATCATCATCATTATTATCACACCATCATCATTGTTATTTTTCTATTACTATATTGCTATTGTTGACAATTTTGCATGATCTCTAGAAGCAGGAGAAAGAATGAAGGCAACATTTTGCTGAACGTTTTCGGTCTCTTTAGAAATGCACGTCTTAACAACGCGAAGAGAAAAGTCAATCAAAATTTTAATCTGACGATGCATTTAAGAAATATTCCGATTCAATTTCGAGCGTGTGCAGTATTTCTGAAACGATGGTCTTTGATTCGAATATCTGCACAAGAAAACAAACAAAACATCATTAATTTTATATTTTATAAAGATTGTCCAATTGCAGTGAATCCAACGCATATGTTAGCTGCAAATCGATTGCATCAAGAGCTGACGCAAGCAACTGAAGCGTTATTGTCAAAATTTGGTAACAGTTGGCCTATTATTTTCATCCAGACAGAATGTTATTTGTTAAGCAGAACGGTTGAACTCACGAATTTACGAATTTACGATTACGATCACGAATTCAGCTGTAAGACTGGTAAATATAATTTAGCATCGCTCAATTTGAATAAAACCAGTTAGGTTAGTCCTGTGTAAGGCAGTCTCCATGTAGCCTACAGCCCTACACATACGATGCTATACAATACAACTGCTATTTGATATCTCCGTTCATACAAAGTTTAGAAATGCCCAGGACTCGGCGCCGTCGGCGGCGTTCCTGCAAGTATAGGCCTAGCCTATAATTATTGCAGAGCGATTGTGAGTAAAAGTCCCAACCCAGAAACTGCCTCGGACGACGATCGAACCCACTCTAAATGTTAACGCATGTCAAATGTTAACTCATGTTCAATGTTAACCCTTGTTAAATGCTAACCCACGCTAAATGTTAACCCTTGTTAAATGTTAACCACGCTAAATGTTAACCCACGCTAAATGTTAACCCACGCTAAATGTTAACCCATGTTAATGTTAACCCATGTTAACGAATCCATGTTACAGATCGACCGTCCTAGCGGTCGGTCACAGTGCATCACACAGTGTTATGAATTTCATTTTTCGCAGCCCAGGAAAAAAGTGTAGGTCGCCGATCAGTCACCTATTTCGCCATCAGATCTCCCATCGACATATTATTCGGCCAGCTTATAGACATTATAGCTGATATTGTAATCGTAAACTCGTGATTTTACACCTCGGCCAAAAGGTGAAGTAGCCAGAACCAGTTTATTCACACACGCGTTGCCAAAACAGGAGCGACAGGTGGGAGAGTTTAAATCAGTTCCATGTTAAGGTCCAACAGAACCCTGTCCCAACCAGGATTCGAACCCCGAAAGTTGGGTCGGAACTCTTCATTGACATCAATTATAGCATCACTAGTAAGCTTATTAGCAATATCAGCAATAAACAATATCGGTTTATTGATCTGACATGAAATAAACACTGAGGCTTGAGTCCTAAGATTTTAAAAATCTCCAATTAAAGGTCTATTGACAACACGTCGTTAAGACAGAGAGTCGTGAAAATGTAATAAGATCATTGCAGCAGAAATGAAGAACTAAACGAAGAGGGACGATCAATCGCCTATTATAATTGGTGGCAAAATAATTATGACAGAGAGGTTTATTGTTTACTGTGTGTCATTCAGAATACTCTTATTTGCTAATAGGGTCTATTCCAACATAATCGAATTCGATTTCGTAAGGTTATAGCCTAACTCCGAGGTACCGGTAGCACTCAGTTGACTCAGGAAAAATTTATTCGTAGTACAACAATCGGGAACGGCTAGAAGTCATCAGATTCGTTGTATGATCGCAAAATAAAATCTTGACTTTTGATTTACCATATTATCGAATCGTTGAATCAGTGCCCAAGCTGCACATCCATTACTTGCCGTATGGGTCTATATATGATGTTGTCGGCACAGGCCTTACGGTAGTTGTTGTAGCTGCTGTTGGATTTGGGCAACGACATCTACATCAGAAGTCAACCGACAAACAGATTCATTTGACATTTACAGAAAATCAATGTTTAGAACTATCTGCATTGTTTGACGCACCATCACCACGCCGCACGGGTGGCACCGTGGTGTAACGGCATGTTCGGTATAGGCTTCCTTGGAGACGGAAGTTTGCGGGTTCGACTCCACAGAGCCGTTTTTAAGGTGCTGTGAAGGTCAGCGCAAAAGGCTACCGCAGGGGTGCGTGCCGGTTAAGCGGCCGTTTTATTTTACCAATACCATGTGCGGCTTGCATTAGGTCTATTATAATTTTATTAGGCATAATTTCAAGTGAAACAGAGATAAATTTTGCATATGACATTTTAGGAAGTGGCAATAAAGCTCGTCTCAGGACTCAGAGGCATTTGGTGCACCGAATGGACCTATGGTAAAAACGGCCCTGCGACTCCACCTTAGAGACCATGAGCTAGTCCTGCACTCGCAATTGCTCAATGCGCTGCGGCATGAAATTCCGATTCAATGTTCGCGCTGCAAGTCGGGAGCGCCTCTGAATAGTTTTCTTGAAGGAACGTCATAGCAAGTGCTCATACATACAAAGTCCAAAATTATTCATGTTATACTAGTATGTAGGGATTGCAGGTGTGCTATGGAACATTTAGTAGCTGGTCGGGTGACTTTGCAATGCCCGCTTGACGCCCAAATCAAGTAACCACTAACAATCGTGGACCATTATAATTATTATAGACTCTGCTTCTTTGTAAAGTGGTCGTTAAGTTAGAGACTATGATCATTTCTACTCATTGGTAATTACCTGTAAACCGTTATTCCCTGGCATGGTCCAAATGTTTTCGAGCCCTTTCCTTTCGTAGGGTCATCCGAAGAAAATGAATAGTCAGTGACTGGTACTTCTACGCCAGCGCAAACGGAACACAATTTGTCAGAGCTTGGCTTCGTCTCGTCTGCTGAACTTGACCCTCCGCTGTCTTTTGAATTCGAGCCTATACCGGCAGCGACATCAATCCTGCTGATGTTTCCAAGTCCCCCGACCAAAGGATTGCACTGTCAAAGAGCATTTTATGCACATCCTGCATCACTATTCGTTATAAGATAATTTTTACACAATGATTTAGACTAACCTCTGCTGCACGAAAAATGCGCTATATTAAGTTTGTCGATACCGTAGATCGCTGAATATTTATTTAGGACTACTTATTACTTAGGGCGCACTGAATGATAATTTTCTTAGCAATGTTTAGACTTTTGATGTGGTTATAGGCTATTTCTTGAACCGGCCAGTAGATGAAACGTCAATCTGTTCAGCATCTCAGCTGCAACAAGAGTTTCATATATATAAAGCTAAGCATCGCAGTTTAAGGACAGAAAAAGAAGCAATCTATAAGCCATATACATGTAAGAGTTTAGTCATTTTTAAGACGCTGTTTTATTTGGAGCTAGGCTTTTGAAATGCAAAAATACTTGAGACCGAGGCAAGCGTGTCAGGTTGGGTAAGGGTCGTACTCTTGACTGGCAGGAAAAGGCCACCACTGTAGAATATTTTACCTTGCGTTTTAATAAGTGTGTCTGATGCGCATGGGCGGAGTTTATCAGGGGCTAGGGGAGGCTAAGGCCCCCCCCCAAGAAGACCCAGATTCATTTTTTAACCGTGTAGCCTAAATGGCATCTTTTACCGGGCTTAGCCCCTCAAGAAGGCCTTAGCCCTTCCAAGAACGGAAACCAAACTGCGCCCATGCTGATACGTCACACAATGGAAAACTATATTCCATGAAAGGGGTGCTTCAGTTATTTTGGGGAACGGGTCAGAAGTCTACGAACAAGAAGCAAAGGAGCCAGAAGCAGCAAAACAGTCTTAAACAGAGGGAGCAATAGCAGCGAGATAAACAGAAGTGGAAGCAGACACAGCATATCGAGAAGCAGTGGAACAAGAAACAGTAGAACAAGAAGCAGAGCAAGTAACGGAAGAAGTCAGGAGCGCCGAGTGGCATCAGACAGCGTCGAGCCTTCTCGGTTGTAGGCCCGTCCACATGGAATGGGCTCCCGCTTGCACTACGCTTACTACTTCGGAATAATTTGCCTGCTTTCTATCAGTTGCTCAAGACCTATCTTATTAACTGTGGCTGCGCTGGGAGCGCCTCTGAGTAGGCTTCTTGAAGGGGCGCTATATAAGTTCTCGGAATGAATGAATGAAACAGATTCTGCTGCATTGATTCCGAAAAGCGAGTCACTAGAAGAAACGTTTATTTAATGCTCGCATGCACCAATCAGGTAGGTCTACTGGTGCAATGAAAGCTGCGCCGCTATTGAGCCCGGCCACAAGCAATCTGAAATGTGAGTAGACTACTCTCGTTAAATATCAATAGGCTATCGTTTCTTACTTAAACTTGCTTGTCAGATACATTTGACAGTTTTAATTAATTCTAATTACTGTTATCTATTCTATATCTATAAGAAAGGATGTGACTATATATATTTATTTGGGACCGATGCACGCTCACAGTTTTACAGCTACTGACATGAAACATTGCATATAGATAGACGTTCACCAAAACCATCAAAGTTCGCTATTTTCAGCTTTTTATTCACTTTAGATTTCGAAAAATAGACATTAATTCAATTTCCCTGTGTTAATGTAGGCCTATGCGCTAGCGGCTATAGCCTACCGCTGCAAAGCCTGCACTTGCGTCGCCGTATTTCAACCGTTTTCACTAACGGCCTGTTGACGTCATATTTTTACGTCATTTTTCGCCAAGCTTAATTAGCACACCTCGGCCCGCAGGGCCGAGGCGTGTGGAGGGCGGGGGGAGGGGTGGCAGGTGGGAAGGGAATTTTTCCGCAAACTCAAATTTCACGGGTGGCGTACAAGTGGAGGTCGGAGCGTACACGTGGAGGTCGGAGTGTTGTGGAGTGCAGTGGGGTGGTTGTGGAGTGCAGTGGGTCGTGGCCGGGAGCGGGTCGAATCCTAAATTTCCCGGGCAACGCCGGGTACCCCAGCTAGTTAGTGATATAGTCAAAACAATTCCGACGATGATGATGATGATGATGGCGATGATGATGACGATGATGACGATGATGATGACGATGATGATGATGATGACGATGATGACGATGATGACGATGACGATGATGACGATGATGACGATGAAGATAATGATTAAGATGATGAAGATGATGATGATGATGATGATGATGATGATGATGATGATGATGATGATGATGATGATGATGATGATGATGATGATGATGATGACGATGATGATGAATAAGACAATTATTTATAGGCCTATAGCGTCATAACGCAGCCCACGCCGTTACAGAGGCTCTGATCAGACTCAACGACTCAGCCGAGGAAGCAATTTTTGAACAATATGTTTTGTACATGTAAGCTTATCTAGTCTTTAAAGGAGAGTTACTGCAGTAGTAGACGAGCGTTCTGACAGTTGAATACTATTTTTATACCTCGACCCGGCGACAGAGAAAGGCACAATTTCGGAAACTTGCATGAATGTCAATAAGCTATACATCACATTTGCCCATGATAGTGTTGGGGTAAGTGGAGCTGATTTTTGTTTGTGTGCTCGCGTGTCTTGTAAAACATGTTACCATGAATTATAGTCGATCATGAGTTGCCAGCATTTCTAAGACACATTTTTTAGGTATTCAGCAACATAGATTTTTTGAAAATTATAGGCCTAGAATGTGTTCTAAAAGGGTTTCTCTCTTTTGCTACTGCCGCTATTGCTGTTACAATTGCCAAACACGACCTGCATTCATTGTGCCATACGTATCATGTCCTCAAAGGAAGCAAATATTACGAGATACGCGTAGGTTTATCGCTCGTTCAGTTAGGCTTAATAGTAACAAATATGCGGAAAATCGGGAAAGAATCATTTAAATTTACGTGGCGTGGTATCATAATCAATATAATGCAGCACCGCAGTTTTGATAGGCCTGACATATAATAATCTTTCTGGCCGTAGTATATTTTCAATTAGTTTTTAGCATTGGGGTGGGGGTTGACATTCAGGCTTCTGTGGGCGGACGACAACACCCCTTCTCCGGGCATTTTTTCTGACGACCCTTTTTTTGTTCTTCTAACAAAATCTCCAGAAAAACCCCATAAATACATATTAATTCCGGTACTTTAGATCTGATTACCTTTTTAGTACATCTCAATACTGCGCTGTCGAATTACGCTAAACTACGGCTAAAGCAATAATTATTTTATATAGGCATACTTGAATTTTTTTAGGGGGAGGGGCAATGTTGTATGTAGAGTTTTCGGGAGGAATGGAAGAAATGGTGCATACAATTTTATACATGTGAACAATACCTCAAGAGTTTTCCTTTGGGAAATGTCAATCGTGGGGGAACTCCCATCCCCAAAACAATCTAGATTAAACACTGATTTTCAACGCATCAGCTGAGTCAGTTATTTCTCATTGTACATATAATTAAGTTATACTTACGATGCACAATGGCACCGGACAGGATTTCGGTTTCCCTTTATACCATTGGAGAACCTGTTTGGCTGCATCCACATACCAGCAGGAATCCCTTCTTACGGCATCTGCTACCGATTGGCATTTGTCACCGTCAGCCGATGCTGTAGCACGCGGCAGGTACTGCGTCAAGAGAACAACGAGGCAAAGAACATAAACGGATGTCATCGTGTTCTTCAGTTCTTTCTCTCTCTCAAGAAGATTCAACTGGTTCGCTAATAGCGTCAGCGCCTTATATAACTCCGGCTTTTAATACTGAGAAAGCTTCTGACAAAAGACATGCGCAACTGGCGCCTATTGACGCTCGTCTTTACTGTATACCCCTTAGTCTTTTGGATGCTATTGAATGCAGGAAGACCATTCAAGTGATTGGCAGCTGTCAGACTTCCACTGTTCTGCTGTTGATGATGCACAAGATGGCGTGTGAAAAGTAAAGAAGTCACACTGAAAGCAGCAGGTGCGCTTCGATTTATATCAGCTGCTGCCTCTATATAAATCCTATCTATCCGAATAGAAAGACGCCTTCTGAGATTTGTCCGACAACAATTGCCATTGTCTTCTGGGCCTATTTTCTGCCGCGCAACAGTCTTCAAAACGCCACGATGATAATTATCAGCGACACGTCAACGAACGTCATGGCATGAAAATACAGATGAAAAGTTAATCGGCTGTTCAAATTTTCATTAAAATAGTTCTGTATGAGAGTTCCAATTATAAGAAAGATGTTCTGCTAAAATCGAATCAATCACAGATTACTTTCGATCTTGTCTCAGCAATATAGGCCTACTATTTCTGTCGTTTTGAAAATGTCGATCAATGCAGACTATAAGACTAAGACCTCAATAGTTCGTCACTGGTTGGGATTGCAACTGTCACCGTGATCGATTTTAATTTGTTAGCAGGCTACCGTTGACACGGTTAAGTATGCAATGTTCGTTTTAAATGTATGGTAAGCTTAATTAAGTGAGCGTGCAATGAAAATAGTACCTCGCAGTATTGACATAAATTCACGCTAACGAATACCTCAGTTCAAACGATTGGTTGCAGAAATCAGGTTGCAGAAAATACTTTGGACTCTCGCACCTCGTACCGAGATCCTACAACTCTTGCCGTTGGTTCTTTGACGTTGGCTTTTGCATACACGTGAGCTTCACTCTGGCTGTTTTTCTCATACAACCCAGATTTTCAGGTTTAGTGCTACTACATGTACTTTTGTTGAACGCTGACAAGTTTAGTTTTTATTCGCCAATGCAGAACATTCAAATCTGTGTCATCCTTCTGCGCAGACCATTTGCTGAGCATTTGCATGTCTAGTTTTAAATACCGCTTAAGGTGACAATTAACCCGTTAATGACCACTTTTGATTGAGCGGTCAGATTTTGATATTCTTTTGCATTTTGAGTCCTTGCAGTAAGAGTATGTTAGGAGAAAAAATGTGAACACATAACTTTATTAGTTATTGAGATATTATGGTGTCCTTTTAAAAGGACGCTGAGCACATACGAGACACAAAAAAACGCTACGTGCAATCAACTGTGTTGTTATGTTGCATGAGCATATAATAATAATAAGAACAGCTCTGCGATGCAAAAACAAACATAATACTAACTACAGCAACTCAGAATCATTCTGTCAATGTTATTTGATGTAATGACAGTATCCTACAGCAGTGCTCCCAGCTTTCATTGTGGTGCGATAGTGACATTTCATTTCATTACTGTGGAAGGCAGCAAAGCAGTCAACATGTACAGCAATAATGGCGTTTTCCACACATACGTGAGACTCTCTTGCCACAATTCTACATCTCCTCTGCTTTGGAATACTCTCAATGGTGTGATCCATGTGGTCAAATCTCACGTCTGGAAGAATTCCCTTTCTCAGCAGGTTTCATGCTTGCGATCTAAACGGTTGATTGCTTCAGAAGGTATGCATTGACAATGCTCCATGTAATTCCAATAATTATATCTAGTTTCTGAGTCTCATAGGAAGGACCATGTCTGAAGAGTAACCAAGCCAGAGACCACATCTTTTATCCGAAGCGTATGGGTTTGCCGTGTAAAGGTTGCTTTGCTCCATGCTTTCCGTAGTGGGGAATTATGGCCATTATATACTGCCCATTGAACTGAGCTAAAAGTGGTCTGACCTTGACAAACTTGTCGTCTGGCATCGCAGTTTTATTATCTACAACATGTAGGTAATGCAATTAACATATCCCCACACTTTTCTAGTCTTGGCTTTTGAAACAGTTGTGTTCAGCACGTATGACTGCTGCTCACAGTAGGCCTACACGCATCTACTTGGGAGAATGGCATACCCATTACCCACTGGGCAACATAATTGCAAGGGATAATATCACGTTTTCATCAGTCATTCCAAAGGAGTGATCACCTTTCTGCTCTCCTGCATATCTTTCACTGTTTGTGGCCATCAGACTAATGACTTCATCATCGAAGAATAATTCAAACAGCTCAACAGGGCTCCAGTCGTGCTTTACACGTAGAAACCTGGGTTTATCTTCAGCTACCGGGTATACCAGCACATATTGAATCCTCAGATAGATCTCCACTTCTCCATTTCCAGGTTGACTGTCCAGGTTTTTCACACACTTTTTGGTTTGGAATGGCAGACGGGATTGCGGAAGGAAGTTGAGTCATAGGAGCATCTCATGGTACAGTTATGAAGACATCAGAGGACACAGCAGCATCCTCAATAATCATCTTTCATTGAGACCACTTCATCCAATGTTACCCATAAACATATGGAGCTGTTCATCTGTTTCAATTTTCAAAGCTAGAGTAGCCAGATGTCTATAGTTTCTGATCTATAAAATTTGAACCCGGCGTTTTCAATAAACTGTAACTTTTGATGCCTTATATAATTATAATGGCGCTATAGAAGTCATTAAACTATATAATATTCACAGTGACCTTGTAATTTGCATAGTGAGACAAGATGCAAAATTTGGTACATGAATACGGATGAGTGATAACAGTGCAAACATTTCAATGACAGTTTTGTACATTCAGACAAAATCCGTCCCATTTATGCCCAGCGTCCTTTTAAAAGGACAGCAAGTTTTCGTCAAAATTTTCCATAATGAAATAGATAATTTTTGCGAAAATGAATTGATACAGGCAAGCAATCATATAATAGCTACTCAAAACTCAGAAGTAAATTTTTTTATAAAATAGCAAATTACTTAAATTAAATTAAAATTTATTATTGATTGGCGGCATTACTCCATTCCAAAATTCCGCAACTTCCAAAGCTAATAACACAACTAAAACTAAAGACCTTGACAAATTTTTGCACAGATGTTTGTTCATAAACATCAGCAGGATGATAGAAAACAAAAACGATATTATTGACTTGATATCACATTAAAATAGGTAAGCAAATACAACTGTCCTTTTAAAAGGACACGGTCATTAACGGGTTAAATGTGTTTTTTTAATTTCACAGGTCCCACTTTTTTAAACGAAGCTGCTGTTTTTTGATTACGTGATGCGCAAGGATGGACTGGAGAAGGCGATGATGCTGGCGTGTGGGGGGGGGGGGTACGAGGAGAAGAGGACGGCCGAGGACCAGATAGATGGAGGATGTAGGCCTACACAGGAGGACAGGGATGAACCTTGAACAACTGAAGGATGTAACGCAGAACAGAATGGAGTGGAGACATAGGCGGAGACCTGGGTGGAGACTTGGGGGACGGAAAGGCTCAAGATTTTTTGATGGCTGAGTGTCGCCTAAAAATTTCCATCTTTTGCCGGCCAAAATTTCTGACGACCGGCGAAATCTCGAAAAATTTCTATTTTCGCCGCCAAAAAGTTGATGACCTTTTTTTTAGTCTTGACGCTCAACGATTGGGAGGGGAGAAATGCATGGGCCGTCCCCCCAACACCTTCATTGAGGGGGACCGCCCACCTGTCCCTCCCCAGGTCTCCGCCCATGAGTGGAGAAGGCTGGTCATGACAGTCGCTAGAGTTCCTCGATCTGACGGCACAAGGTGACAAGGTGACCCTTTTAAATGGTTATGTACCATAAAATAACAATGCATGATTTAAATTTTTTTTAAATTCATTAATATTTAATGGTGGTTTAACGCATCAGAAGACTGACTTGATGATGGTCACTGTTTAGCACAATGCTAATACACATGTATTTCTAAAGTTGTAGGCTATTTGATACAAGTACTGTTCATCAAGTCCATTATGGCTGTTTGTTTTTTGAGTCTGGCTATTCCTTCTTGTATTTCATAATCACCTGCACTATAGGTATTGTTTGGTTCTTCTTCGTTTGTAAGTAGTTCATGGAATGAATGGATCAGTGCGACACCACATTCAGCGGCATCATTTCCGACATTTAAGCTGAGATAAGCTCACAGTTCGACGACGATCAAGAGAACGCTGCCGTTTATCTCCCTATGTGCTTCGATGTAGTTGTAAGAAGTTTACAAGAATATCTGGGCTAGTGCAATGAAGAGTGTCCTAGTGTTTATAGCAGGGCAGGGCTTTTTTAAAATTGCAGTCGTACACAAAATGTGCAGTTCTAAATGGATTTGTGCAGTTGTAGAAGAACTTCTGTATAGTTAAAAACCAGCAAAAAGGTCGTTGTCCTCCGATTGGAAGTAATTTACCATGGAGGATTGGAAAGAAAAGAAGGTGTTGTGCAGTTATAAAAATTCTTTTAAAACAGCCCTGTAGCAGGGCTTATTTTAACGTGCAGCTGGACACAAAGTGTGTAGTTGGGAAAGAGATTTGTGCAGTTGAAAATCAGATCTTGTGCAGCCACTTTTTGCCTAATTGCGTGAACCGACGAGAAGTTAGTGGTAAAAAGTTGGACACAAACATATGATAGTAACAGCCGAAAGAGAACATCTTTGAGTTTTTTTATTTGGGTGATATTTATGCTCAGAGAAAGAGCAGGCCTGTTGAAATTTGGCGTGAACTATAATAGATATGGCGATTACATGCAGTTTTTCAAGTCAAGCATAAGACCGCTTCGGCGAAGGTCACCCGTGTGCATGAAGTAGATCGGGGGGAAATGGGTGATGTGATCGAAGAAGACAAGGTTCTGCTAAAAATCACACATATATGCTGCGGACAGAAGAATTTGCAGTTAATGTATGGGTGGATGCAGATTCAAGGCCTGCTGTAGGTTGATATTGTAGCGATATCCTTGATCCCCCCATACGTTCTTACCCTGCTATGCATATTGTTGAATGTTAATTACACATGTTAAGTTAGGGAGAGGCCCTAGTTAATGATTAGTTAGTAATTTGATTGAGAACTTTCACATTGCTCTGTTTAATTAATTAACCAGTGCTATAACCAGTACTTAGGGGCAAAATATATATTAAACAGGGGCAAACAAAGCGGAGTACAGCAACATTCAGACACGGCGTCAGCCAATGGGAAACGAATAAAAAGTTCGGCTGCTGCGCATGGGCGTTGAACATCTAGAGACGCTGGAGAGGATGAACGTAATGGCCGATATTGGAACGGTCGCAAGTTGTTGGTAATTGTTGTCGGATATTATCGTGTGGTTTCCGTGACATTCGGGACGATTGTAAGACGGAGTAACGAACGTTTAGTGTCCTAAAGTGTGGACTAAATTGAAGGTCGAAGAGCGTAACGAACGATCGGTATAGCGCTTTACTTACCGGTAAAAGCGTGTATGCGTTGTAGTTTACAGCGTATACCTTAGATCTACAAGGTTACTTCTCATGACATTGCGAAGTGATAAATAATCTACAAAGATTACTTCGAACTGTAAATGAAAGTCGCAATAGTTGGTAAATTCGATACGGAACAAGAACTGTTCGAACCGTAAAAAGCGACCGCAAAGAAACATCGACATTTGAGAAGAAAAGTCCGTCAATGAACCGCAACAGAGAAATGAAGACTACAGCCTGGACATCAGCCATTGATGAGAAAACGATGAAGACTGGCCGGTGGTGATCAAATACAAGAGCTAAAGAATTCAACGCGGGAGGGTAGATATTAAAGTTATATCCCTTAAAATTACTTTAATCAGTACTGGTTTAAGTAAGGCTATTTAACAGAGGATTGTGTTAAATCTGACATTTTTCCAAACCCTTAGAGAAAGGTTTTGTGTGCTGTACATGTTGACATACATTAATATTCATATGCTAATATTATTTTTATATTAAACACTCGACTTGTGATTTGATGACATATAGGGCAATAACCCACATTACAGCGAATAGGAATATAGTATGCAAATGAGTAACTTGATCTCAGCTCTGAGATCTGGAATATAATACCACCCAAACTATTGAGCCGTAGTGTGGTCTTAGCATTCCGTTACAGATATCCTGATAAAGTTGTAAAGGCCGGGGTTATCCTTCATACCATAATGACAACTTCTTGGCCATGGTATTATAGTCTACTTAATTTCGCCTGCTTTTGCTTGCTTTGACAAGCTGAAGCAGAAAGGAACGTAGACAGTCAGACGCATAAAGCAAAATAGTCTACTATAATATAACAACCCAAGTATCTAACTGGAGACAGGCGATGAAAAGAAAAGAATTAATCAGGCATACATCCAGACTGAGCTAGCCTTTCAGCCACACAGGCCATCCGATACATACATACATATATACATACATACATACATACATACATACATACATACATACATACATACATACATACATACATACATACATACATACTAGTGTGGTCCACAAAGCCATGGGGAAAAATAAAGTTTGAAAAATTCGTGACGGTACCCTTTTATTCTGTTATGCATCATGTGTCAATGATTCCTACCAAATATTATTGAAATTGCTCAAAGTTTAGAGGTCGCGCGACAAGGTGAGATATATTACGGCACCCCAACTGTAGGCCTACATTATGTCAACATTCGTTTGTGATTTAGTGATAAAAGTTGTCATACACGCATTGCTTACTTCGATCTGTAGAGAGAAGCTGATGTTATTATTCTTTTAATCAAATGCCTTTTTAAAACAAAGGTATACATGGCCTTTGGGTTATTTTTTAAATAATAAGAAGGAAGGGATAAATTTACGGATGTACCTGTTGCTAAGTTGATAGCAATGCTTTCGATGGATGGGAACACCCCTCCTGATATAATACTGCAACGCAGCTATTTGATAGATTGCCAGCATGCTACTGGCATGGGCGAAGACTTACAGTCTTACATGTATGGGGAGTTGGGGACGGTCCACCAATGTTTGCGGTGGGGGACCGTTCCCCCTCACCACAAACACATGCTCATGTCTCCCAACAGTTCAGAAATATACCAAAAATAGCATCGGAAATTTCGAGAGTGTTAGGGTAATATCGGTATATCTGTTAAAATATATGTAGGGTAGAAAAAGATCATCAGCCATTTTGGTTGGGAAAATAGTATATTTTCATTAGATTTGGACAAAACGACTAAAAAAGGGGTAAAAAATAATTATGGTCGATGAAAATGTCGTCGATGACTGATCATGACTCAGCCGTCCCTTGGCGATCGTCCTTCGGCCGCTCATTCGATCCACACCTCAACTTCTGGACCAAGTCTACGCCTATGGCTACTGGTATCAAAGATGCATGTATGAAGCGAATTAATTATTCGGAGTGCAAAGGTTAGGTCATAGGACAGGTGAAAAACAAGACAAACTGTTGTGATTCTGTTGAAAGATTGTGTATATAGAATTTTTTCCTTCATGTTCTCTGCCCCACGGCAGGTTCGAACTTCCGATGGATGGCAAAGATATTTTATTCCATCAGAGTCTTGATGGTCAAAGAACAATTCCTTCTTACAGACCAGAAAAAATGTCAGTTAGAGACATCAACCTGTTTCCTATAGTCTGGTATGCACAGAAGCATGATGTCTTGTCCAAACCCGATAACAACACCATCCAGCGACCTTCGAATTCTGAAGTCTATCTAGCTCTTTCTAAGGATTTGTAATAATCATGTGCGTGAGGAGATGGTAGCCTTGGCCTTTTTAGACACAGCCATCAACCATGCAACATGTTCAGCAAAAGATGGTCAAGGCATCTCAAACTCAAGAGCGAAACGAGCGCCTTAAACACACATTCAAGTTGCAGGTGAGCCATGTATTTACAGGTGGAAAGATCTTGGGACGGTGAAACCTTTGAACTTCCTACAGGTAGTAGAACCGCCATGTGAGTTCCTAAATGAGATTGATACTAAACAATGAAAAAAAACAGGATTGTCAGAAGGCAAAACAGTGCACAAAGAGTATAGGGTTGTAAACGTCAAAGCCGAGAGGGGTTATTAAACTCATTTAAGAAAACAAATCATCCATCACTAAAAATGAAGGGGAGAAATATCTAATGCAGGTTGTATCTGAGCACAGAGCTCAGTTCCTTGTCGCAATGAAGTAGACCTATACGTTAGGAATTTCGTTGAGACTCCAAAATCGAAAACCCTATGTTCAGCTTATGGCTGCCATTGCTATAATTTAAAAAAAATTATTTTATGGCTAAATTATTAACTTTATATCGGCATTCAGTACATCTATATGCCACTCAATCTCTTACTCCGTCTACAATGATCAGTTTATTTTTTAAATTCTAAATTCTAAAAGAGTCCTTGTCCATATGCTTTTAATGTTGTCATTTGCTTATTTTTCGGCATTGTCACGAATGGTGAAAAGTCAGGAGCATTGCGCGACCACTAAATATTAATCAATTAGGCTGAAATTTTACACTTATTCACTAATAAGGCAAGGTAACAGAATGAGAGGGTACCGTCAAGGAAATTTGAAAAATAATTTTGTGGACCACACTAATACATACATACATACATACATACATACATGCATACATACATACATACATGTACATACATACATACATACATACATACATACATACATACATACATACATACATACATACATACATACATACATACATACATACATACATACATACATACATACATACATACATACATACATACATACATACATACATACATACATATGTAATGGCTGGGGCTGACACAAAATAATACAGACGGAGATAAAGAGAGAGAGACAGACAGACAGACAGACAGACAGACAGACAGACTGACTAGCTAAGAAGATGTAGAGAGAGTATATAGCAACTGATCAGGGGTTGGTGGCCTGCAGCGACCAATCAGATGAGGACGCATGGGCCAAGGAACTGAGAGGGTCAAGTCGGTCGAGAGATTCAGTCCGGAGTTCGCAGTCGAGAGTCGGGATTCAGATCAGTTGATCAGACAGTAAGGCTGAGAACGTCAGTCATGGGTTTAAGTTCAGACGGTCAGTTTGGAGTTAGTCGAGAGTTGAGAATTGGGATTCAACCAGCCAGGAAGCTAGCGTTAATTCTTTGGTTTCTTATACAATAGATTCAACATGTAATAAGTTCAGTTATCATAATTAAGACAATAATCTATTAATCCAGTGTCGTCTTCCTTTATCCAACTTAACAACTACTGCTGAGAGTCGTTAGTGCGTTTGGGCCTACGGCCCGTGGTCGAGTGGGCTATCGACCGTAATAATCATCACTGCCGACGCCCAGGCCATGAACTGATCATCATCGCCGTCAGACGCGTTATAGTCTGCTACGATGACACCTTACATACCGCCGCTACCGATGACGACACCACTTCCGTATGCACCATCCATGTGACCTTGTCCCCCGGCTATCTGGTCGATTAACTCGATATAATTCGAGCGACCAGCGCCATTATAAATATGGTGGATGAACCAATCGATTCTTCGTACTCTCCATGCAGCCAACGAGTTTCCCGGATCAGCCATTGAACAGCCAGCAAGTTACACAAGCCAACATCATTCAACCCACTGGAGACGCGTCAACCAGCAACGTCGACGTCACCGAGAGACACACATCACCGCGCACGACAGCCTACAACTTCTGTTCGATAGCCTGCTGTGTCTACGCATCAACCCACCCACCCACCCTTGCGTCGTCACCCGTTTTCATCGTCTAACGTTGATTTCAACATGACTACCTACCAATCCATCCGTTATCCATCGCAAGCGCCAGCCAATCATCAGTACCGTTGACGCTTATGTCGCAGTCATGCATCATCGCGTACGACAAACTTCAACTCCGGTAATGCTACAGTGTGTCTACGAAACCTTACGCTCAAGGTAACATTTCCATCGTCGTCAATCAATTGATCTTCTTATCATCTTTACGTCAGTGCAATGCCTTCGACCATGTCTTCTCCACCGCGTACTCAGGACGGACACTCATCGTCACCATCACCACCACCGCCACCGAACTCTGTTTACCAATCAAGACCACCAACGCTTACAAAGACCACCACTCACTCCGCGCATGGACTCTTTTTCCTGGAAGACCAAATTCTGTGGAATTCCTATACTAGGGAACGTGTTACGAAGGAACGACAAACATGAACGCAACGTATTATCATAATTTTTAAAAATTAATACTGTTTATAATTGTTTTCATTTATTCGCATGACAATGTGAACATAGCTTGTGCCTATTTTAACCATTTGATACGAGTAGCCTAGGTATGGTTATTATTACGAATGTCTAATTATTTTAATGTAGTTTATGCCGTACATTTAAAAACCTCATTTCTAGGAATTGCCTAGAACTGACTTAAAGTTCATTTGATTAAGTTCCCTGTTAACATATCTTAATGTGTTTACCTTTATTTTATTATTTGCTTTATTTATTTATTTCTTCGTTTATTTCTATAGCGCCCACGCAAGTCTAATAGTCAGCCTTTTATATAATCCGTGTCCTTTACGTTAGAACAGCCTATGCATAATTGTTTTGGCAGAATGCAGTGAATGTAGTATACTTGAGGATACAAAGATGCAAGACGATCGAGATGTATGTTAGCAACGGGTCGAAAGAAACACGAAAACGTGTTTTATACAGGACAGAGCTCCTTTGACACCCTGTGACTAGAATGAGTCAGATGACGTAAAGGCATGCAGCGGCGTATAGTCTCAAACGCCCAATAACGGTACAGATAGCTATATAGCCTTATCTACTCACGAGACGATTTTGATGAATGGAGGCCCTTGCTTGATATATGATTGGCCAATGTGCATGCATGACGATCGTTTTCCATCATTTATGTTCAACATAGTTTATTGCATGCTCTGTTTTTGTAAAGATAATTTTGTGTATAGGTGTAAGGGTTGACCTTGTTAAGAAACGAAGCGGATCACTTAGTAAACGATAAGATTTTAATAAGATTAATCGCCATGATCCAGAACTGAAACTAGCTGTCTTTAAGCCATTACCGGAAAAGGAAAGAACTAAACGCGAGAAAGAAGAACTGACGACTACATAATGTTAGGATATTCATAGTCGTTATATAGCGCTAGATCTATAAAGTCCAACACCCCTCCTTAACGACTACTTTACCATAGCATCATAACAAAAAATAAACTGTTCTCTCAATTTAGCCCAATTTCACTAGTAAACTTCCTAGTTTTAACTGCTTCCAAAGGCTTAGCTAAGAGATCAGCTATCATGTGTTCACTAGAACAATACTTAATGTCTAGTTCCTTCTTTCTGTACATTTCCCGTACGAAATGATATTTAGTTCCGATATGCTTTGTTCTGTAACTGTTTCAAAACACCCGGATCTTCATGACCATATTTTCTTCATAAGTTCTTCAAACTTCTTTAACATTGTAGATTTTGTCGATGCTACAATCAAGTCATCCACATGAATTGAGATGTAAATCCATCCATCATCGTACTGTTTTGAATATAAACATAGATCATTGTCACTTCTCTTGTATCCATCAGTGACAAGTACTTCATTGAGCTTTTTTGTTCCATTCATTTGCTCCTTGTTTAAGTCCGTATAAATTCTTTTTCAATTTACAGACTTCTGTAGTGCCTTTCTGATATCCATCAGGTTGTTTCATGTAGACTTCATGAGATAGGTCACCATTCAGGTAAGCTGTTTCCACATCATAGTGTTTTACTATCATGCCTTTAGAACCTGCTATAGCCAAGATAGTTCTCAGAGTTGATGGTTTTGCTACTGGAGCAAATACTTCATCATAATCTTCTCCAAATTTCTGAGAATATCCTTGTGCTGCTAAACGAGCTTTATATCTTGTTATATTTCCCTTTTCATCTTTCTTGATTTTGTATACCCATTTGCTACCAATGGCTGTTTTGTTTTCAGGTAATTCTGTTAAGATCCATGTTCCATTTTCATTCAATGATTTCATTTCATCATCCATTGCTTTCCGCCAGGATTCTTGTTGTTGACAAGATATTGCTTCCTTGTAACTTCTTGGTTCTGGCTCAACTGTTGTTATTTTATTAATGGTTTCAATTAGTCTTTCGGGCGGTTTCGCCTTGTTGACTCTTTCTGATCTTCTTAAATTTACCTGAGTGTCTGTAGTTTCTGTAATTTCCTTATCAGGCTGTGTAATTTCTTCCTCGGGTAATTGATGTGTCGGAAAAAGAATACTTTCATCATCAAAATCTGAATTTGATGACTGTTCTTCAATGTCCAAATCAAAATCACCCTCTGTTGACAAATGTGGATCTGTCTCGAGAAAAATTACATCTCTACTGACGTATACTTTGTTAGTATTCACATCTAGTAGTCTGTAACCCTTTGTGCCTCTTTCATAACCGACGAAGGTCAATTTCTTGGCTTTATCGTCCAATTTCTGTCTTTTCTCTGCAGGAATTGCTACGTACGCTTTAGATCCAAATCTCTTTATGTAGCTTAAATTTGGTTTTCTTTTGTTCCATCTTTCATAAGGAGTGACTTCAATCCCTTCAACTGATAATCTGTTCTGTAAATGGTTTGCTGTCATTATGGTTTCACCCCAAAATTGTAGCGGTAGATCTGCATCCTTTAACATGCATCTTGTCATCTCGGTGAGATAACGATTCTTTCTTTCTGCACAACCATTCTGTTGAGGAGTATAAGGGTTTGTGAATTCTGCTCGAATTCCTTCACTTTTCATGAAATTCTGTAACCTTTGAGCTGTGTATTCCCCTCCTCTATCTGATCGAATTCTTTTCGGTGTTTTACCAAACCTTGTCTGAACATGCTTTACGTATTCTTGAATCTTTTCAGGTACTTCAGATTTATTTGCCAATAAATACACTTCTGTATATTTACTGTAATCATCAATCATCGTCATGAAATATCTTTTCCCACCAGGTGTTGTTGTCTGCATTGGTCCACAAACATCTGTATGTATTAAGTCTAGAATCTCATCTGACTTGGAATCTGACTTCTTTGGAATTGACTTTCTTGTCATCTTTGTTTGAATGCAACATTCACACACATTTGAGAATTTACACGGCTTGATGATGATTCCGGATACTTTATTCTGTTTCACCATGTTTTGTATGGCTTTTGGATCTCTGTGTCCCATTCTGTTATGCCAAACGTGTATGCAACCTGTGCAACTTTGTGCAACCTGTGCGATATGTGTTTCCTTTACTTTATTCGTTTGGTCAGAGATTCTCAATTCAAACAAATCATTTTTGTCATCTGCAATTGCTATTGTTTCTCCGTCCTTTATGATAGTGCATTTGTTTTCCTTGAAACTCACTTCACAACCTTTATTGACAAGTTTCTTTACTGAAATTAAATTTCCTTTCAATTGTGGGGCGTACAAGACTCCACACAATTTTGCAACATGTATCTCTCCGTTTTCCTTTATGAAATTTATCATCACATCACCATTTCCAGCTGTTTTAATCTTTCGACCATCAGCGAGAAAAACTTCACTGTTGTGCTGTCTGTTAATGTTCAAGAAGAAATTTCTGTTACTGCACATATGTGTTGTTGCACCGGAATCAACGTGCCAAACACTGCTTATGTCTTTTTCGTTTGCTTTAAGACATGTATGTGCTACACTTTCTGTTGGTTTTTCTTCATTGAAATTTTCTCTCAACGTTTTAACCGCATGGTCTGGATTTCTTTTCTTCCACTGGATATATTTTCTGCAATCTCTTTTTAAGTGGTTAGGTTTCCTACAGAAGTAACATGTGCGATGTTCCTTAGGATTTGCTTTTGGTTCTGTTGCCTTTAAAACTTTTAATTCCTGTCCTTTATGTGTTGAGGAATTACTTGTCCTTCTTGTAAACTCTTCAAGGAGTTTGTTTTTGACTAATTCAACAGTCAAATCACCTTCAGGTCTGCTTTCTAATGCCGTAATCAGTGTCCCGTAACTTTCTGGAAGACTACTGAGGAAGAAAGCAACTGTTAAATGCTCTGCCAACGTTTCTCCCAACGCCGTGAGCTGGTCAATTAAATTTTCCATTTCCGCAAGATGGTTTTGCATATCACCATGTTCTGTTAACTTTAATGCACACAGTTTTCTCAATAAATTGACTTTACTGGACAGTGTTGCCTTTTGATAATACTTCTTTAATTGTTCCCATAAACCTTTTGCCGTAGTTTCTTTCCTTATTAGATGAAGTTGGTTGTCTTCAACTAACAAACCTATTGTGGCTCTTGCTTTTCCATCTTTACTTTGCCACGCTTCCGTAATAGGATCGGGGGTTTCTTTAGTGGCAGTGTCCCACAAATCCTCTTTAATTAACAGAAGTTCAACTTTAAACTTCCAAATCTGGTAGTTGCTATTATTCAGCTTTGCGATTTTACCTGAGCCTTTATCCGTCATCTTTATTCTTTCGGTGAAAAGAAATAACCAACTGTTTCTCGCATTTCTGTCGCGATGTAAGAAAACAGTCACGCTATACTGCGCAGTTGACCGGATTATCCTTATTTTGTCTTAATAAAGTTCTATATCATAAACTTTTGTGATCATTACGTGCTCTAGGCTTGCTGGGGCCATAACCTGTTAAGAAACGAAGCGGATCACTTAGTAAACGATAAGATTTTAATAAGATTAATCGCCATGATCCAGAACTGAAACTAGCTGTCTTTAAGCCATTACCGGAAAAGGAAAGAACTAAACGCGAGAAAGAAGAACTGACGACTACATAATGTTAGGATATTCATAGTCGTTATATAGCGCTAGATCTATAAAGTCCAACAGACCTCAAAGTCGACTTGTGGTTATCTCCTTACATAGGCACGTGAAGGCTTGAAAATTAAGATTACTGTATGACCTCCAACAGCAATGACTACATTATAGGGCCTACTCATTTGTACAACCAGAACGCTTGCAAAGTTGTTTTTTTTTCTATTTTTTTATGACTGTGTTGCAACTTAGAAACCATCATTGATTGCATTTTTATTTTAAGTTACAGAATAACCTATTTATAGATTAACATTTTTTTTATTACAATGATCGTTGATAGGCAAAGCTCATTTGAGTATTATTTTAAAATAATTGACGAAATAAGATTATATGTTTATGCGACAGATTTCTTCGTGATACAATTATAGTTTTGTTTTATTGCAATGACATTTAGGCCTAGTATGCTGTTACACGTTTCTATTTGATTCTATCCTTCTAATAATTATAAGGTTCGTGTTCTAATGAGCGCTTCTAGGAAGATACTCTTCAAGAGACGCTATATAAATGGTTGTATGCATACGTATACTCATGCATGGCATACTTTCATCATCATAAACGTTTCTGTAGTAGGTGCAGACGTTATCATTCGTAGTTGGCACCTCACTCACTGCTTCTGAGGGCACAGTTTGCTCTATTTCAGTGACATTTTAGGATTTTTTTTTCAATAGTTCTATTTTGCATTTGTGCTTATAATGCTGATGAGGTTTGTGTTACAATGAGTGCTTCTGAATAGATACTCTTAAAAGAAGCGCTATATAAATGTCTGAGAGGAATGAAGGAATAATTTAGCAGGACAGCGTAAATCAGTTTGCATTTCATTTAGCTAAGCCACTGTTAGACTGTATACTCGTTGTATTATCACCATCATCATCAGCAGCAGCGGCACCCACAAACGCTTCACCGCAACTTCCACCAACCACCCATACCCCACCCTCAACACCCACAGCAACCGGCAGCAACTGTTCCACAGCAACTGGCAGATCATAGGTACCACGCAGAAGCAGCCTTAATTGAAACCTCCCACACACCCACCACCACCCACAGCAACCATCCATATCCAAAGTTACTCGTGGTGCCTGTACGTACCATGCACGGAGCGGTCAGTCGGGCAGCTCAATAATTACTCCCGGCAACTGGACGCACTCAGCTGCCAAAGCACTCATCGGCATGCCATGTGTTATACCTATTAGGATCTACCGTACCTTTGAAGAAGCCATGATGTCAAAATAGCCATTGGGTATAAATCATGGGCATCCATCCACACCAACTGACCAGTTCATTTAAGTTTCGTAGAGATAAGCACACGGCTGCCGGCTAGACATAATTTATCTTCACAGAGCAGATGCCATCAAACCAGGAAATAGAATTCCTTCTTAAGAGTATTGATACTCCATCTTAGACCACAAACTCAAACAGATGTCCATAGCCATTACGCCTCGTAGAAACCCGACACACGTTCCCACGATCCAGTTAATTGATTTTTCGTACCAGCCTTTACTTCACAATTGCCCATTTATGTTGAAAGGCAGACCTATCTGCAGACCAAACGAATGTACATAGTGCATTGAATACGGTTGTAACAGTTTTAAGTAGTGAGCAGAATGCCAGAATAATGTTTGCACTGTGGACACAAACGGTAACTCGATCATCCAAGACATGACCTTGAGTCTAGCTGTCTATGGACCCGTATAAGTGTGGAAATGTAGGCCCCTGAGCAACGACCTTATTGCACGTGATTACGTTACGTTCTCAGCGGAAATAAGCCGATTTTTGTGGATCAGTGACTAAGTGGTTTACATTGCATTTATTACTTCTTGTGTCCATGCATGATTTTTGCTGTCTTGACTAGTATCTTGAGCATTGTGTATATTTGTTTGGGTGTTTTAAATTGCAGGAGCAACTGTATGATGCAGGTGCATCATCTTTTTCGATCGGTAGGAAGATGTAATGGCTGGGGCTGACACAAAATAATACAGACGGAGATAAAGAGAGAGAGACAGACAGACAGACAGACAGACAGACAGACTGACTAGCTAAGAAGATGTAGAGAGAGTATATAGCAACTGATCAGGGGTTGGTGGCCTGCAGCGACCAATCAGATGAGGACGCATGGGCCAAGGAACTGAGAGGGTCAAGTCGGTCGAGAGATTCAGTCCGGAGTTCGCAGTCGAGAGTCGGGATTCAGATCAGTTGATCAGACAGTAAGGCTGAGAACGTCAGTCATGGGTTTAAGTTCAGACGGTCAGTTTGGAGTTAGTCGAGAGTTGAGAATTGGGATTCAACCAGCCAGGAAGCTAGCGTTAATTCTTTGGTTTCTTATACAATAGATTCAACATGTAATAAGTTCAGTTATCATAATTAAGACAATAATCTATTAATCCAGTGTCGTCTTCCTTTATCCAACTTAACAACTACTGCTGAGAGTCGTTAGTGCGTTTGGGCCTACGGCCCGTGGTCGAGTGGGCTATCGACCGTAATAATCATCACTGCCGACGCCCAGGCCATGAACTGATCATCATCGCCGTCAGACGCGTTATAGTCTGCTACGATGACACCTTACATACCGCCGCTACCGATGACGACACCACTTCCGTATGCACCATCCATGTGACCTTGTCCCCCGGCTATCTGGTCGATTAACTCGATATAATTCGAGCGACCAGCGCCATTATAAATACATACATATATATACCAACATGATGTAGGATTGTAAGTCAATGCATACTCAAATTTTCTTCCAAATTCTCCATATATCCCCATATTACACGCACCCTTTTTGAGTTTATGTGATCCCATCCCAAAATCTCTATCCTCAGAATCTGAAAGATACACGTACCCCTATGTTATTGAACTAGCCTCTCGCACAGGGGCGTAGACTTAGGTGGGATAGGATCGAGGAACGGAACCTGGAACTTGAGGTGCACGGTGACGGAGATTCTAATGTCTTATATCTTCCAATTATTTCAGAAATATTATCACAACCATTATTATAGATTTCTACGGTGTTATCCACTGCTTATCCATAATTAGCAATTTAGTTTCAGATGACAGCTTAAACTACCACCATTACGTTGTGTAAATAAAAAAATTAAAAAAATGAGGTAGGGGTAATGATTCAAGTCTTAAACCACGTCTCTGAGCACTAAAATTATGATTGAATTTGTCAAGGTAACAGCTTAAAATGCTATTACAACAGTGGGCGACTTACGCCTTTTTCAAACAATGAACGAGAAAACAAAATATGAGTGATGCTTTAAATGCCTGAGTTACAGTGTGCAAATGAAAAAATTAAACAATAAGGAGGAGACTCTCTAAACTCTTAAAAAATAGATATCAGCATTTAAAAAAAGCAATTTTGGTCAGATGACAGCTCAGAATGCTACCATTACAGTGTGGAAATTCAAAAATGTAAACATATTGGTGAGGGGCATTTATTGAAGTCTCAAACCATGCCTTTTGGCGTGAAATTTGTGAGCAATTTTTGAAGATCACAGCCTACAGTGTTTAATCTAGACGTCTCTGGGGGGGGGGGGAAGTTCCCCCTATTTGACGAAATGATATTGGTTTTTAGTTACTGTTTTCATCGTTGTTTTACATGAAGTGTTATAATAATTATAGGCTACCGTGATATTATTTGTTACTATATGATTATAATGACATTATTTTCTATATGATACTATGATGTTAAGATGACACCTTAAAAGCCATTGCAATGTGGACATTCAAAAAGTTTCTAATGGGTCACTGAGAAGTACAGCTATTTTGTTAAGACGACACCTTAAAATGCTGCCATTGTAATGACAAAGCAGGTTACGAACGAGGAAGTGCTGACGATGGTAGACGAGAAAAGATCTCTGCTATAAATGCAATAAAGACAAGACAAAAGAATTGGGTAGGACATTTGCTGCGAGGGAACTCACTGCAGAAAGAAATCATTGAAGGAAAATTGGAGGGGAAAAGGTGCAGAGGAAGACCTAGACAAAAACTGCTGGATGGGATGATGGAGAAGGGTTACAGAGAACTTAAGGACATGGCAAAACAGCGTGAAAGATGGAGACATTGGACGTTTGGACCTGCCACTTGACAGAGAACCTAAAAAGAAAGAGATTGCAACGTGGAAATTCAAAAAGTTTCTAATGGGTCACATAAAAAGTACAGCTATTTTGTTTAGACGACACCTTAAAATGCTGCCATTGCAGTGTGGAAATTCAAAAAGTTTCTAATGGGCTACTGAAAAGTACAGCTATTTTGTTAAGACGACACCTTAAAATGCTGCCATTGCGATATGGAAATTCAAAAAGTTTCTGAAGGGGAGGGGCGCATCCCTCCCCAAACTCCTCCTTCAGTCTCGGCGCTACGCGCATCACTAGCGTCCTTCGGACGCTCAAT
Source organism: Lumbricus terrestris (assembly GCA_949752735.1). Lineage (NCBI taxonomy): Eukaryota > Metazoa > Annelida > Clitellata > Crassiclitellata > Lumbricidae > Lumbricus > Lumbricus terrestris. The sequence goes on along the minus strand of OX457037.1, from coordinate 51,987,742 downwards.
TGTCTCCTCCCCAGAAACCTCAATTTCCCTCCCAGAGGAAGGGTACTAGATTAAACACTGGCCATTATAATGTTGTAATAAAAAATATTTAAACAATGGGACGGGACACTTATTAACCTTTATTGGGCCAACGTTCCCAAAGTGGAACATATTATTGAAAAATTTGGAGGGACGGTAAAACCTATTGTAAGTCATGTCATAGATATTCATTTGGTTGAACAATGATCTGAGCATGTTTATTTACTCTTATTTTAAGTCTGTTTCAGTTGAATAAAATAATTATTTTGATGCAAATTTTGTCAAAAATGACATTTATTCTAATAAATATTTAAAATTAATTTAGGTTACAAATGCATGAGAATTAATTGATTTTAATGTATATTTGGGTTGAACTGTGTCTATTGTGCCTACTTATGGTCAAATATTTTAATGGTAGTGCTATATGAGTGAGCAATGCAGCTGATTTTACTTTTGTTCCACTTTGGGAACGTTGGGTCACTCGATTGCTATTATTAGGCCTATTTTTATCATTTTATTATGGTGATTAGCTTGTTCGGGGGTTATGGCAGCTTGAAAAGAGCATTTGGCTTTCTGTGGCATGATGTTTTCAACGTAAATTTGAGTTCTGATTAGTCCATATAATTGTTCCGTTTTTCCGTAGGGTGGGTTGTGTGGGGGCAGGGTATGGCGAGGATGAAATGGACATTGTGGGATGGGGCCGGGGTAAGATGAGGTGGGATCAAGGTAAAACCAATGTGAAACATTATTTTTGTCATGAATTTTATATGTTGAGCCTTATGCGGGGAGGGGTGGCATGGAGGAGTGGGAGATTGGGTGGGTATGCCTGAGTTGGGGTGAAGGTGGGTGGGGCCGAACGGTTTGGTATGAGCTGAAGTGAGCCGGGTGGAGCGAAGTGAGAAGAAGGGTTGGACGAAAAACAGAAATTTACTCAGACAAATGGGCTGTTTAGGAGCGATGCGGAGTGAAGCGTGGATGGGGCGGGGTGGGGCGGTGGGGGTGTGATGAGGGCGTTTAAAATATGGGGTTGCAGTGCGGCGGGTGGGGTCAAAGTGGGAAGAGAAGGTCAAAGTGAAAACACAGTAAATCATTATTTGTTATGAATTTCAGATGTTGAGCATTTTACGAAAAGGGGTGGAGTGGAGGGATGGGAATGGGCTGGAGTTGGCCGAAATTGGGTGGCGGTGGGCTAGGGCTGGACGGTATAGGTATGGGGTTGAAGTGAACCGGGTGCGTTCAAAGTGAGGAAAAGGGTTCAAGCCTATGTCCATGGACTTCCTTCTGCTCAACTCCTTCTTGCAAGTCAAATTGACGCTCTATCTCAAGATCTTCATCAGTGGATGTCGTCTAATCGTCTTTCTTTGAACTCTTCCAAAACCCAGTTGATTTGGTTTGGCACTCCTAAGCAGCTTCAAAAACTTGACTACACGCTGCTCTCTCAAACTTTTCCTCACTTTAACTTCTCCTCCAGTGTTCGAGACCTAGGTGTCACCCTTGATAGTTCTCTTACTTTCACTGAGCACATTGCCAATCTTACTCGCTCTTCCTACTTCCAGCTAAGGCGTCTCAGGGCTATTCGCAAATCTGTCTCAGCATCGATCTTTACCTCAATTGTGCACGCTTTTATATGTTCTCGGATTGACTATTGCAATTCTGTCCTTATTGGCCTGCCTAAGGTTCGCCTAGCTCCTCTGCAATCTGTACTCAATGCTGCTGCTAGGCTCATTGCCCGTCTTCCTCGATTCTCCCACATTTCTACATTCATGACTGAACAACTTCACTGGCTTCCACTCTCGGCCCGCATACAATTTAAAGTCTTGATTTTGGTCCTTAAGTCTCAAATGGGTCTTGCTCCGAGGTACCTGTGCGATCAGATACATGATACATCACCCCTTTCTGCCACTTCGCTGCGTCCTCTTAGGTCCTCTGATCGGCTTGACCTCTTTGTCCCCCGAGTCAGGACTGCCATGGCTCAATCCAGATCATTTGCCTGCATTGGTCCCTCCTTATGGAATGGGCTTCCCCCATCAGTTCGCTCTGCCATCCTTTCTGGTAGTGTATCCTCGTCTTTCTCTCGTCTAAAAACTTGCCTTTTTTCTCGGAGTTAAACGCACTGGGAGCGCTTCTGAAAGGTTCTTGCTGCGAGAAGCGCTTTATAAATGGTCAGATAAGATAAGATAAGGGTTGACAGAGAAACCAAAACATTACTCCAGACAGGTGGTCTGTGTGAGGGAGAAATTTGGAGAAGGTGGGTGGAGTGGGCGGAGTGGGGACTGGGGACTGAAGTGGAGTTTTGTGGGATGCGGTCAGGGTAGTGGCGCGGTTGGACAGGTTTGAAAACAAATTGAAACAATAGTATTCATAAATTTCATATCTTGAGCATTTTATGGGGTGGGTTGGGGTGGAAGGGTGGGCTAGGTGGATGGGTGGGCATGGGGTGGGGTGGGTAAAAGTTAGGATGGAGGTGGCGGTAATAACCTTTGTGAATCACAGCTTTTACAAAATTGCATAACTGCATCAATTGGATAACGTTATATTTTTACATATGCATGATCCTTATACTAGTCAAAGTGACCCAACGTTCCACTTTGGGAACATAATGCATAATTCTTTCATCAACTCAATTTTTTTTTTAATTTTCACTGATTGTCTCTAATTAGGCTGTAAACTCTAACATAGCGAAATTCGGAATTGATAGAATGACAATTTCAGTATATGGGATGATAAAGGTTAAAGTCATAAACCATGACTATCAGTACTGAAATGATGAGCAGCCTCGCTAAATTGCAGCTTAGAATGCCAGGGCACCAGCGCAGTGTGGAAATTCAAAATAATTTCGAAAATGGGATTGGTACATCACCTTCCAAAACCCCTAACCAGCTAGACGCACGCACATTGGAAATTAGTGTCCTTTGGTCGCTCGTTCGTTTCCACAAACCCGTGACCAGCTCTGCGGCTATGTTCGCACACACATTCTGTTTCTCATGAATGAATGACTCCAGAGCTTGTAGTATATAAAATTTCCAGCAGTCGTACCCTAAGCCAAGTCATGGTGTGGTAAAATATCATTTACAAGTAGATCAGCGACGCGGCTCATGGTTGAAACTGTTGTTAGTTTACACTTTACACAGCACATATTCGTGTTGATGTGGGTGTCAGTATAGGCCTATCGATCAATAATGACCATTTGGGAGGTTTGCTCAATGTTCATGATATTTCTCGGTCTTACATCGCATTTTGCAGTTAATGGGTTATATTTTATGCAAAATTTGAAATTAGCTCAAAGATTTTATTTCTTGGGGAAATATCTCATCTTGTCTGCTAGCTCTAGCTTTGGCAAAACAATATCATGTTGATCTTAGTCACCAGGGTTTCATAGCAGAAAAGCAACATTCAGACGTACCCTTACATACAGGGCAAACTTTGTAAGTGTCCAGGAACATAGGACCATTGAACTTTATTACACTTGCAATCTTTCTGAGCTATTTCCAATTATGTGTGTCATATAACGTGTAGGCTTACTGATGACAATTCCAGCAACAGCAGAGGATCTTTAAAAGGGATCTCTAGTCGATTAAGGATATTGAAAAGTCTAAAATGTCTAAGAACGTCTAGCTGATTTCATTCGTTAATTCATTTGGAGATTTTGCCATGATGAACTTTGAGTCAAACGTTATCGTAACAATTGATTTTGATCGGTAATAAGAATTTGTATAAAGTCGGAAAATCTTAATATTCAAACATCTAAAGCCCCAGTCGAGGGCCAAACGCAGAGCACCAGCTTATTAACGAGCGCTCACCAAAAGCTGCTTCTGAAATAAGTAAGCCTATTAATTAAAAAAAAATGAATTGAAAAATGAATCAAATTCACTATTTTAAATCAATTGAATGCCAAAATATGCCTTCAGCTTTGGGGACAAATCCCTGATCAAGGACTTTCTTATGTCCAGTCTCAAAATACGTCATTTATGTGCAGTTGAGAAAATTCCTTAGAATAAGCCCTGCTCCTTCCAATTATTATCTTTATTGTTACTATATTGTTATCCTCACCATCATCATCGCCACCACTACCACCACCATCATCATCATCAACATCATCATCATCGTCGTCGTCATAGTCATCGTCATCATCATCACCACACCGCCACCACCACCACCACCACAATCGCCACCACCACTACCATCATCATCATTATTATCACACCATCATCATTGTTATTTTTCTATTACTATATTGCTATTGTTGACAATTTTGCATGATCTCTAGAAGCAGGAGAAAGAATGAAGGCAACATTTTGCTGAACGTTTTCGGTCTCTTTAGAAATGCACGTCTTAACAACGCGAAGAGAAAAGTCAATCAAAATTTTAATCTGACGATGCATTTAAGAAATATTCCGATTCAATTTCGAGCGTGTGCAGTATTTCTGAAACGATGGTCTTTGATTCGAATATCTGCACAAGAAAACAAACAAAACATCATTAATTTTATATTTTATAAAGATTGTCCAATTGCAGTGAATCCAACGCATATGTTAGCTGCAAATCGATTGCATCAAGAGCTGACGCAAGCAACTGAAGCGTTATTGTCAAAATTTGGTAACAGTTGGCCTATTATTTTCATCCAGACAGAATGTTATTTGTTAAGCAGAACGGTTGAACTCACGAATTTACGAATTTACGATTACGATCACGAATTCAGCTGTAAGACTGGTAAATATAATTTAGCATCGCTCAATTTGAATAAAACCAGTTAGGTTAGTCCTGTGTAAGGCAGTCTCCATGTAGCCTACAGCCCTACACATACGATGCTATACAATACAACTGCTATTTGATATCTCCGTTCATACAAAGTTTAGAAATGCCCAGGACTCGGCGCCGTCGGCGGCGTTCCTGCAAGTATAGGCCTAGCCTATAATTATTGCAGAGCGATTGTGAGTAAAAGTCCCAACCCAGAAACTGCCTCGGACGACGATCGAACCCACTCTAAATGTTAACGCATGTCAAATGTTAACTCATGTTCAATGTTAACCCTTGTTAAATGCTAACCCACGCTAAATGTTAACCCTTGTTAAATGTTAACCACGCTAAATGTTAACCCACGCTAAATGTTAACCCACGCTAAATGTTAACCCATGTTAATGTTAACCCATGTTAACGAATCCATGTTACAGATCGACCGTCCTAGCGGTCGGTCACAGTGCATCACACAGTGTTATGAATTTCATTTTTCGCAGCCCAGGAAAAAAGTGTAGGTCGCCGATCAGTCACCTATTTCGCCATCAGATCTCCCATCGACATATTATTCGGCCAGCTTATAGACATTATAGCTGATATTGTAATCGTAAACTCGTGATTTTACACCTCGGCCAAAAGGTGAAGTAGCCAGAACCAGTTTATTCACACACGCGTTGCCAAAACAGGAGCGACAGGTGGGAGAGTTTAAATCAGTTCCATGTTAAGGTCCAACAGAACCCTGTCCCAACCAGGATTCGAACCCCGAAAGTTGGGTCGGAACTCTTCATTGACATCAATTATAGCATCACTAGTAAGCTTATTAGCAATATCAGCAATAAACAATATCGGTTTATTGATCTGACATGAAATAAACACTGAGGCTTGAGTCCTAAGATTTTAAAAATCTCCAATTAAAGGTCTATTGACAACACGTCGTTAAGACAGAGAGTCGTGAAAATGTAATAAGATCATTGCAGCAGAAATGAAGAACTAAACGAAGAGGGACGATCAATCGCCTATTATAATTGGTGGCAAAATAATTATGACAGAGAGGTTTATTGTTTACTGTGTGTCATTCAGAATACTCTTATTTGCTAATAGGGTCTATTCCAACATAATCGAATTCGATTTCGTAAGGTTATAGCCTAACTCCGAGGTACCGGTAGCACTCAGTTGACTCAGGAAAAATTTATTCGTAGTACAACAATCGGGAACGGCTAGAAGTCATCAGATTCGTTGTATGATCGCAAAATAAAATCTTGACTTTTGATTTACCATATTATCGAATCGTTGAATCAGTGCCCAAGCTGCACATCCATTACTTGCCGTATGGGTCTATATATGATGTTGTCGGCACAGGCCTTACGGTAGTTGTTGTTGGATTTGGATTTGGGCAACGACATCTACATCAGAAGTCAACCGACAAACAGACTCATTTGACATTTACAGAAAATCAATGTTTAGAACTATCTGCATTGTTTGACGCACCATCACCACGCCGCACGGGTGGCACCGTGGTGTAACGGCATGTTCGGTATAGGCTTCCTTGGAGACGGAAGTTTGCGGGTTCGACTCCACAGAGCCGTTTTTAAGGTGCTGTGAAGGTCAGCGCAAAAGGCTACCGCAGGGGTGCGTGCCGGTTAAGCGGCCGTTTTATTTTACCAATACCATGTGCGGCTTGCATTAGGTCTATTATAATTTTATTAGGCATAATTTCAAGTGAAACAGAGATAAATTTTGCATATGACATTTTAGGAAGTGGCAATAAAGCTCGTCTCAGGACTCAGAGGCATTTGGTGCACCGAATGGACCTATGGTAAAAACGGCCCTGCGACTCCGCCTCAGAGACCATGAGCAGGTCCTGCACTCGCAATTGCTCAATGCGCTGCGGCATGAAATTCCGATTCAATGTTCGCGCTGCAAGTCGGGAGCGCCTCTGAATAGTTTTCTTGAAGGAACGTCATAGCAAGTGCTCATACATACAAATTCCAAAATTATTCATGTTATACTAGTATGTAGGGATTGCAGGTGTGCTATGGAACATTTAGTAGCTGGTCGGGTGACTTTGCAATGCCCGCTTGACGCCCAAATCAAGTAACCACTAACAATCGTGGACCATTATAATTATTATAGACTCTGCTTCTATGTAAAGTGGTCGTTAAGTTAGAGACTATGATCATTTCTACTCATTGTTAGTTACCTGTAAACCGTTATTCCCTGGCATGGTCCAAATGTCTTCGAGACCTTTCCTTTCGTAGGGTCATCCGAAGAAAACGAATAGTCAGTGACTGGTACTTCTACGCCAGCGCAACCGGAACACAATTTGTCAGAGCTTGGCTTCGTCTCGTCTGCTGAACTTGACCCTTCGCTGTCTTTAGAATTCGAACCTACACCGGCAGCGACATCAATCCTGCTGATGTTTCCAAGTCCCCCGACCAAATGATTGCACTGTCAAAGAGCATTTTAATATGCGCATCCTGCACCACTATTCATATAAAATCATTTTTACACAATGATTTAGACTAACCTCTGCTGCACGAAAAATGCGCTATATTAAGTTTGTCGATACCGTAGATCGCTGAATATTTATTTAGGACTACTTATTACTTAGGGCGCAATGAATGATAATTTTCTTAGCAATGTTTAGACTTTTGATGTGGTTATAGGCTATTTCTTGAACCGGCCAGTAGATGAAACGTCAATCTGTTCAGCATCTCAGCTGCAACAAGAGTTTCATATATAAAGCTAAGCATCGCAGTTTAAGGACAGAAAAAGAAGCAATCTATAAGCCATATACATGTAAGAGTTTAGTCATTTTTAAGACGCTGTTTTATTTGGAGCTAGGCTTTTGAAATGCAAAAATAGTTGAGACCGCGGCAAGCGTGTCAGGTTGGGTAAGGGTCGTACTCTTGACTGGCAGGAAAAGGCCACCACTGTAGAATATTTTACCTTGCGTTTTAATAAGTGTGTCTGATGCGCATGGGCGGAGTTTATCAGGGGCTAGGGGAGGCTAAGGCCCCCCCCAAGAAGACCCAGATTCATTTTTTAACCGTGTAGCCTAAATGGTATCTTTTACCGGGCTTAGCCCCTCAAGAAGGCCTTAGCCCTTCCAAGAACGGAAACCAAACTGCGCCCATGCTGATGCGTCACACAATGGAAAACTATAGCCTATTTCATGGAAGGGGTGCTTCAGTTATTTTGGGGAACGGGTCAGAAGTCTACGAACAAGAAGCAAAGGAGCCAGAAGCAGCAAAACAGTCTTAAACAGAGGGAGCAATAGCAGCGAGATAAACAGAAGTGGAAGCAGACACAGCATATCGAGAAGCAGTGGAACAAGAAACAGTAGAACAAGAAGCAGAGCAAGTAACGGAAGAAGTCAGGAGCGCCGAGTGGCATCAGACAGCGTCGAGCCTTCTCGGTTGTAGGCCCGTCCACATGGAATGGGCTCCCGCTTGCACTATACGCTTACTACTTCGGAATAATTTGCCTGCTTTCTATCAGTTGCTCAAGACCTATCTTATTAACTGTGGCTGCGCTGGGAGCGCCTCTGAGTAGGCTTCTTGAAGGGGCGCTATATAAGTTCTCGGAATGAATGAATGAAACAGATTCTGCTGCATTGATTCCGAAAAGCGAGTCACTAGAAGAAACGTTTATTTAATGCTCGCATGCACCAATCAGGTAGGTCTACTGGTGCAATGAAAGCTGCGCCGCTATTGAGCCCGGCCACAAGCAATCTGAAATGTGAGTAGACTACTCTCGTTAAATACCAATAGGCTATCGTTTCTTACTTAAACTTGCTTGTCAGATACATTTGACAGTTTTAATTAATTCTAATTACTGTTATCTATATCTATAACAGGGGTTCTCAACCGGTGTGTCGCGACACACTGGTGTGTCGCGGCTTGACCGGCGGTGTGTCGCGTAAAAGTGGTGTGTCGCTGGTGTGTCGCGAAGAATTGGTGTGTCGCGAATTAATTAATAGGCCTAATGATAATAATCTTCCTTTCTTTTCCAAAATGACACAACGATAATCCTAAATAACACCAGTCTACTAAATTCTCACAGCACACGTCCGTTGTTCTTGCATTATACACTGACATACTTTACCTACTGTACAGGTAATTTAGAAGTTAGAATCGTGTGCTATCCAGTTTTGTCATTGATTTCCCTAATCTGAAAACGGCTCTATCAGAAGCCACAGATAGTGACGAAGCAGACGATAAACTGGCAGACACCATGCTTGCACTTGCTGTGGAACATTTGGATATTCTGTCATTGAATTTCAGAAGATACTTTCCATCCTCTTCAGATGCTGATATTAAGAAGACAAGGTGGATGTTTAACCCATTCCTCAGAGAAAACATCAATGGAGCAGAATTAAACAACAATGAACAGGAAACACTTGTTGAGCTGCAATGTGATTCAAGAATGAACGACATACATAAGCAATTATCAAGAACTCAGTTCTGGCCAAAGAAGAACATTACAAATCACTTGCAAGCAAAGCTATCAAGGAGCTGTTTTCCTTTCATAGCTACTACTTATCTGAACAGGGCTTTTCTCCAGGGCCGTAGCAACAAAGAACGTGGCCCCCTCCGAACATAATTATTATGTCCAGGGCGGCGGGCCCCCTTACAGTGAAGAAACTGGAAACAGTATTTGCTTTCTACGATATGTAGGGCTCATGTAATATGCATACATATGCCTGTAGTATGCATTTATTCCGTATTTACTTCACGGCATTGTCAGTAAGACCACTATGGATTGTGTAATAGCGTCAATAAATGTCACTTATGCCTTACATATTTTACACATTTAGGGGCCCCCTTCCTTGCGGGGGCCCCCTTCGGTCGGAGGGTACGGAGGGCGGTCGCTACGCCTCTGCTTTTCTCAGATGATCACCATAAAGAACAAGAATAGGAACAAACTTGTCGGAGGTGCCCTCTCAGCCTGCTTACGAATTGCACTTACAAAAACTGTGGAACCGCGTTTTAATATGATCCAAAGAAAAATCCAAGAACAAAGATCCCATTAACTGTTGGGACTATAGAAGGTCTTAGTAATTAGGTGACTAAATTGGCGTCGAGTTGTAGAAACGACTATAGATTGGGATCAGAAGAATAATTTAGAATTTCAGAATCATAAAAATTGGAAAGAAATTCAATATAATTATTTTCATTTATTTAAAATGTCAGCAGTTTAGCATTTTAGAAGGATAAATAGGTTTGAGAGCAAATTTGAAATAAATAGACATGTTTAACTTTGGCACTTTTTATATTTTTACGACATTTACATATGACGATTGAATGGTGTGTCGCCAAATTTGATAGCAAGTTTAAGTGTGTCGCGGGACAAAAAAGGTTGAGAACCCCTGATCTATAAGAAAGGATGTGACTATATATATTTATTTGGGACCGATGCACGCTCACAGTTTTACAGCTACGTACTGACATGAAACATTGCATATCGATAGACGTTCACCAAAACCATCAAAATACGCTATTTTCAGCTTTTTATTCACTTTAGATTTCGAAAAATAGACATTAATTAAATTTCCCTGTGTTAATGTATGCGCTAGCGGCTATAGCCTACCGCTGCAAAGCCTGCAATTGCGTCGCCGTATTTCAACCGTTTTCACTAACGGCCTGTTGACGTCATATTTTTACGTCATTTTTCGCCAAGCTTAATTAGCACACCTCGGCCCGCAGGGCCGAGGCGTGTGGAGGGCGGGGGGAGGGGGTGGCAGGTGGGAAGGGAATTTTTCCGCAAGCTCAAATTTCACGGGTGGCGTACAAGTGGAGGTCGGAGCGTACACGTGGAGGTCGGAGTGTTGTGGAGTGCAGTGGGGTGGTTGTGGAGTGCAGTGGGTCGTGGCCGGGAGCGGGTCGAATCCTAAATTTCCCGGGCAACGCCGGGTACCCCAGCTAGTTAGTGATATAGTCAAAACAATTCCGACGATGATGATGATGATGATGATGATGATGACGATGATGACGATGATGACGATGATGATGACGGTGATGATGATGATGATGATGATGATGATGATGATGATGATGATGATGATGACGATGATGACGATGATGACGGTGATGATGATGATGATGATGATGATGATGATGATGATGATGATGATGATGATGATGATGATGAATAAGACAATTATTTATAGGCCTATAGCGTCATAACGCAGCCCACGCCGTTACAGAGGCTCTGATCAGACTCAACGACTCAGCCGAGGAAGCAATTTTTGAACAATATGTTTTGTACATGTAAGCTTATCTAGTCTTTAAAGGAGAGTTACTGCAGTAGTAGACGAGCGTTCTGACAGTTGAATACTATTTTTATACCTCGGCCCGGCGACAGAGAAAGGCACAATTTCGGAAACTTGCATGAATGGCAATAAGCTATACATCACATTTGCCCATGATAGTGTTGGGGTAAGTGGAGCTGATTTTTGTTTGTGTGCTCGCGTGTCTTGTAAAACATGTTACCATGAATTATAGTCGATCATGAGTTGCCAGCATTTCTAAGACACATTTTTTTAGGTATTCAGCAACATAGATTTTTTGAAAATTATAGGCCTAGAATGTGTTCTAAAAGGGTTTCTCTCTTTTGCCACTGCCGCTATTGCTGTTACAATTGCCAAACACGACCTGCATTCATTGTGCCATACGTATCATGTCCTCAAAGGAAGCAAATATTACGAGATACGCGTAGGTTTATCGCTCGTTCAGTTAGGCCTAATAGTAAAAAAATGCGGAAAATCGGGAAAGAATCATTTAAATTTCCCCGGGCATTTTTTCTGACGACCCTTTTTTTGTTCTTCTAACAAAATCTCCGGGGAAAAACATAAATACATATTAATTCCGGTACTTTAGATCTGATTACCTTTTTAGTAGGCCTACATCTCAATACTGCGCTGTCGAATTACGCTAAATCAATAATTTTATATAGCCTACTTGAATTTTTTTTGGGGGGAGGGGCAATGTTGCATGTAAAGTTTTCGGGAGGGATGGAAGAAATGGTGCATACAATTTTATACATGTGGACAATACGGTACCTCAAGATATTTCCTTGGGGAAATGTCAATCGTGGGGGACTCCCATCCCCAAAAATCTAGATTAAACACTGATTTTCAACGCGTCAGCTGAGTCAGTTATTTCTCATTGTACATTTAATTAAGTTATACTTACGCTGCACAATGGCACCGGACAGGATTTCGGTTTCCCTTTATACCATTGGAGAACCTGTTTGACTGCATCCACATACCAGCAGGAATCCCTTCTTACGGCATCTGCTACCGATTGGCATTTGTCACCGTCAGCCGATGCTGTAGCACGCGGCAGGTACTGCGTCAAGAGAACAACGAGGCAAAGAACATAAACGGATGTCATCGTGTTCTTCAGTTCTTTCTCTCTCTCAAGAAGAATTCAACTGGTTCGCTAATAGCGTCAGCGCCTTATATAACTCCGGCTTTTAATACTGAGAAAGCTTCTGACAAAAGACATGCGCAACTAGCGCATATCGACGCTCGCTTTTACTGTATAGCCCTTAGTCTTTTGTATGCTTTTGAATGCAGGGAGGCCATTCAAGTGATTGGCAGCTGTCAGACGTCCACTGTTCTGCTGTTGATGAAGCACAGGATGTTGTGTGAAAAGTAAAGAGGTCACACTGAAAGCAGCAGGTGCGTTTCGATTTATGTCAACTTCTGCCTCTATATAAATCCTGTGTATCCGAATAGAAAGAAAGACGCCTTCTGAGATTTGTTCCACAACAATCGCCATTGTCTTCTAGGCCTATTTACGGGTCTTCAAAACGTCACGATGATAATTATCAGCGACATGTCGACGAAAGTCATGGCATAGAAATACAGATGAAAAGTTGATCCGCTGTTCAAATTTCTATTAAAATAGTTCTATATGAGAGCTTCAATTATAGAAAAGATGTTCTGCTAAAATCGAATCAATCACAGATTACTTTCGATCTTGTCTCAGCAATATAGTATTTCTGTCGTTTTGAAAATATCGAACGATGCAGTCGAAGACTTCAATATAGTTCCTCACTGGTTGGGATTGCAACTGTCACCGTGACCGATTTTTTAGTACCGTTAACACGACTAAGAGCGCAATGTTCGTTTTAAATGTATGGTAAGCTTAATTAAGTGAACGTGCAATGAAAATAGTAACTCGCAGTATTGACATAAATTCAGGCTAACGAATACCTCAGTTCAAACGAATTCTGCATCAGGTTGCAGAAAATACTTTGGACTCTCGCACCTGGTACCGTGATCCTACAACTCTTGCCGTTGGTTCTTTTACGTTCGCTTTTGCATACACGTGAGCTTCACTCTGGCTGTTTTTCTCATACAACCCAGATTTTCAGGTTTAGTGCTACTACATGTACTATTGTTGAACGCTGACAAGTTTAGTTTTCATTCACCAATGCAGAATGTTTATTCAAATCTATGTCATCCTTCTGCGCAGACCATTTGTTGAGCATTTGCATGTCTAGTTTTAAATACCGCTTATGTTGAATCAAATGTATTTTTTAATTTCACAGGTCCCACTCTTTAAACGAAGCTACTGTTTTTTGGTCACGTGATGCGCACGGGTGGACTGGAGAAGGCGATGATGCTGGCGTGTGTGGGGGGTACGAGGAGAAGAGGACGGCCGAGGACCAGATGGATGGAATATATACAGGCCTACCAGAAAGACCAAATGAGGCAGAAAGGAGCCTAAGAAGAATATCATGGTCTACATAACTAAAGGCGACACCCAAGCAGTGCTTGATGACTGCTATGACTCACGGTTAATTGCAATTTTTTGGCCTAGCCGTTAATGGGATTTTTGCATAGCTCGAAGGCAGGTTTTTATAACGTGCAGTTGTACACAAAGTATGCAGTTCTAATGGATTTGTAGGCCTATAGTTGTGGAAGCACTTCTGTACAGTTATAATTAGCAAGAACTGCATGGTCACTGTCCACCGATTGGAAGTAATTTATCATAACTGCTGAGGGGATGTTCTAGATCATTCTATGCACTGACATAGGCGCAACCACCCTATATATGGGACCCGCGGGACGCGTCCTCCCAACTTTTAAGTGGTCCCCTAACTTTATTGTTATGGTCCCCCAACTTTTAGGACGTGATTCATTTGGTCCCCCAACTTTTAGGACGTGGTTGCACCTATGTGCACTGAGATTGCTTAGAGCACATGGACTACCCTCTGACGCTCTGCACGAGGTAGCTCGAGCCACTTCCGTCGCAAGGACCCTCTATGCTGTCCCAGCCTGGTGGAGATTCACAATGAGCGATGACAGAACTAAGATAGAACGAATGTTGAACCGCATGCAACGACTTGGATACCTCATTTCCCTAAGACTCCACTTCAAGTGGACATGTTTCAACGCTGTCATAGACCAATGCATGGGAACAATGATCTTCCAAGGTCGTTGTAGCACTCACGACCGATAAAATTATAGACGATTCAGACGGCATCAATTAAGCGTCCGATTAATAATTCGTCTCCCAATTAATTGGACAACGCTACAATGCATCTCCCTGCAGTAACTGTTATTGTTTCGGTCCATATCCCATTCATTTGTGATGCGATTCTATATCCTATGTTCTTTTTAAAGAGCCTACTCGTGCGTTGTGCTTCAAGGAATAATTAATCATTCATGCATACGGGGTGGACCCGGGTGGTCCTGTGGAAGGAAAGTCTAATGTCCTTGAATTCTGTTGCAAATGAAGGCTCTAAGCAATTACAGGACATGTGTATAATAGGTCTAGGTCCTTCTCAACATCATTTAGCCCTACTTTAGACGCACGCAAGCGTTATAACCTATGCGTCCCCACATAGAGGCATTTGATGGGCTACAATTATTGTGGTAAAGATAGGTACACATGCCAGTGAGCGTTGGATAGGCCTATTATGGGCCAACTTACCACATAATTATAGTACTACCGAATTTTAAAATAATTGAAGACCTTGGTGCAATAACCAGGTAAGTGCAATTTCATAGTTTTCGGCAAATCGAATTTGTATGTTTTTCGCACTTCAGAAGCTTGCCGTTTCTTCCAGGAATTAGATAATATGAAAATTTAAAAAGTATACGATGCAATTAATCGCAACTGATCAGAAACTAAAAAAATTAATGGCAGGCAGTTACTAATTAATATTTTATGTGCAAATGAGAAACAAACCTGTTTATTGCACTGAAACTTCCCTGCAGTTCTTGAACTTGTTTGTATGCAAGAATCACATATGTGAACAAACCTGGTTATTGCATGAAAATTATAAGCCACTTTCGTGTAGTTCTGGAAACTTTTTACATGTAAGAATCTGATAAGTGAACAAACCTTGTTATTGCATGGAAATGATAAACATTAGAGAACTGGGCCAGAAGAGGGCAACGGAAGAAACATTGATTTTATAGAGAAGAAATAGGCCCCTAAATTGAAATATTCCACGGATTCTACCTATAAATGACGTCAGGCTTACACCTAGATGAATTAGTACGGTGGTACAGGGTATGCATGGGCGGAGTTTGGTTTCTGTTCTTATGGGGGCTAAAAATAACTTGGGCTTTGGGGTGGAGACTTTGGTCGGAATCTCGAAATCTCAAGATAAGATACCATATTCGTCGCCAAAAAACTGATGACTTTTTTTAGTAATCGGTCCAAATCTCAAGAAAATATACCATTTTCACCACGAAAACATGACGAACTTTTTTAGTCATCGGTCCAAATCTCGAGAAATTATGTCATTTTCACCGAGAAGAAAACCTGACGACCTTTTTAGTCGTTCGGCCAAAACCTCGTTAAATTAGTGTTAAAATAAAATAAAGTCTGAGAGTTCTTGGGGCTAATCTCCATAGCTCCTGAAAAATGCACGGAGAATTTTTTTAGCTGTACGTTCTGGGGGCTTAGCCCCAGCCCCTGATAAACTCCGCTCATGATGGTATGTACACACATGGTAAAGGGTCCAGGTAGCACCGCATAAAAGGAGATTTTTTGGGGTAAAATCCAGTTTTCTGTCCGTCGGAACTGTCACTTGCCATTGTACTCACGCTAGCTGTTATAATTCAGATACCATCTTCTACTTCGTCTAGTAGACATACTATTCCTCCATAGACAACCCACCTTTACGACCTACTATTTTGACCTACATTGGGGGGGGGGCGATGCCGGCCGACTAGCAGCCGCCAGAGATGGCATAATAAGACATAACAAGGTACAACAACCTTCACTCTGCTCAACAGCCATTGTCTTCTGACATTATTCCGCGTTTGCACAAGGTCCACACCCATGGCACCTACCGTAGTGCTAATTAGGCCACCATCCATGCCCGAGTTAACTAGGGCTGCACGCTAAAGGGGTTAAGTTTCCTTTACGTGTTTCTGCTCCATTACGGTATACCTGACACCAGTGGCGTAGCCAGGAATTTATGATGTTTTTTTTTGTCTGGCTGGATGCCCTTTCTGACACAAACCCAATAGTATCACAGTTAATAAAAAAAATAAAGCAACAAAGAGAAAAAGTAAGAAAAACAATTGTTACTGTAGCGACGTATAACTACGCTACGGGTCGCTAATATTATTTTATTTAATCGATTATGGGGTTTCAGGGATCTGATATATTTGTTTTATTTCTGTATTTTTGAGCTGCCTTGTGTGACCTATATTTTAATGTTGATTTGCGCTTGACACGGGTCACAGCGACCGCTGACGTAGGCAGCAGTCGTTGCTGTTCCATTAATTGGTATATGTTCACACGCTCTCAGCGATCGTCGGTCGCTGTCTTCAAAGGCCGTGCCGCTTGCAGTCGATGAGGGTAATTAAACTTTCGCACGCTCTCTGAGGTGGTCTGATGATCAGAGTGAGCGAGGAATACAGCCAGCCAGACAAGCACAGGCAGGGACACGGATTGAGAAGGAAACACCGTTGGCGTGTGGGTCTGTGTACGTGTGTTTTCTCAAGGGTGAACTGGTGCATTTGATGCCTACGTGATCAGCGGCAGATGGCGCCTTTCAGAAGGAGAGATAGAAGGAGAAAGATAGTGAGCTACAGACAGACGCAGAGATACACAGGAGAGGACGCACGTGGCAGCTGATTCTTGCCGCCTTGAAACAGCTGCGTTGCTGCTGGGTTTGCGCGCGCGGCTCGCTTGCTGGTCATGCGCAGAAAGGGGGACGCTCTCCTTGTCAGGCAGTAATAAAAGAGCAGCGCAACGCTGAGAGGCTCAGTTGCGCACAGGATCTCAGGGCGGTCGGATGTATTGCGGCGGTTGGTAGTTTTAGGCTCGATCAAGTTGGTGAAGCATGGCCAGGATAAGCGCCTGCTTGCACTAGTTGCGCATACACGGATTCTGTCGGCGATTCATTCTCTCTCGACATGGAGTCGATTAAATAAAAGAGTTTGTTTGTTGCGAGAAATACATCAGCGTCGCTGCAAGTTTTGTCTTCGCTCTCGCTTCGGATATATTCCTGGATTACTAATTCAAGGCCTCTCTTCGCCCTGTCACACGGAGTGATTTATCGTGGGCTTCGAATCGTCAGCGTGCTGAAATTGTGTTGCGAAGCGGTTGTTCGTATGGTTGCCTAAGGGCGTCTTTCTCAAACGGCTTGGATAAATAGCCGAAATTGTTGTTCATTGCGAGAAATCAGCATCGGATTTAGCTGATCTTTTCGGGCGCTTCAAACTCGACGCCTTTCTGTGTGTTTCGTCGCATCTCTTGGATATCGTCTTCGTCGCTGTTCTTCGCACACGATCGGCTTTGTCCCTTGTCTTCGGACATAAGGTACGCTTTATTGGGGAATTAATACGATCGGTTATTAAGACATTTTGGGCTGAACTGAAATTGGCTGTGGGACTTGAGAGTCAATCGGGATTTAAGTTAGGCATACTCCGGTTGATAGGTGTTTGCATTGAATTGTTGCATTTGATTTTCATTGAATGTCTTTACAAAGGATAGGAACTGATAATTGAACTTACTGACTTTTATGTTTGATTGCTTTGAGCATAATTGATGTCAATTGAAGATTCAAGTGATTGTGAATAATAAGAAATATTAATTAAACTTCTGACTTTGATCATTGATGGCATTGAATGCAACTGACGTTGAATGAATACTTGATTGATTGTGAGCTCTAAAGATAGAAGTCATTTCTATAGCGCTATGGAGGAATCTAGGCCAGTCACTCCTGCTCAGCCTTCACGGCCCCCTTCTTCTATGGAGGTATTGCTCGAGGCAATACAGACTAATGCTAAGTCAACTCATGATGCTATGACTTCTATACAGTCGTCGTTGCAACTCAATGCCAGAGACACGCAAGAGGCGATTGCCACGGTGGAGCTTAATGTCCTGGCAGTGCAATCAAATGTAAGAGAGGAAATCTCTTCTGTAAAATCTTATGTCAGAGATACGCAGGATGCTATTTCCTCAGTGCAATCAAATGTTAGCGATGCTATTTCCTCAGTGCAATTAAATGTAAGAGAAGAGATCTCGGCGGTAAGAGATAATGTCAGGGAAGCGCTGACGGAAGTTGTATCACGCTTGGAAAGATTGGAGACATCGCCGGTACCCAAGCCTGCTGTGGATTTGAACCCTGGTTACCTCACCGCTATTACCACTGCGGACGCGCCATACCACTCGACCATCGGCCTGGAAGAAACTTTGGGTGCTAGGCCTAAAGATTTCACGCAACCTGGTATATTGCGAAGAAGTGATAGATTGGCTGGTAGGCCGCCAATTTCATATAGGGAGTACGGTAGTCGAAAAGACTGGCCGCCTTTCCTGGGTTGGGATTCGAACCCAGAAGTCACCTCCTCCTGTCCTCCCTCTATCTCTAGAGCTCGTCCACAGCAGCACGCGGTCCCATCGAGCGAGGATCCGGAAGTGGCGACTCCGGGGATGCCGATAGGGGCGGGCGTTACAATTGGTCCCAGCCAGTGGGGTCAAATTAGTTCTAGAGATTTTGGCGATGATAGGTTAGAAGAGGAAACTGACTATGCTAGAACAGGCGAAATGGCAATTTCTTTTGAAAGAAGGAAGGAAAGGGAATTTGCTGATATTGTGGATATAATGTCTGATGATGGTAGTGTAGACATTGAAATCAGCAAGATAATGGAATCTAGACCTAAAACTGTTAAAATAATTGATAACAGAATGCATGCAGCACGGCAACCGGAGTTTAGAAATTTGGAAATAAATAAACCGATCGCTAATAAATTGTCACGGGAGGGGGGTGATAAGGTCAATCCAGTTCCTTTTGCCTCTTCGTCGCCTTCCCACGGTGCATATTCTCGACTTGATCCGCAATGGAGGATGCAAGAACCGCCTGCGTTCGTCGATCAACAAAGAGCGGAAACGGCGCAGCACCGGATCGACAGCCGGCAACCAACGTCGGGAATGCCGACCTCAATGCCCGACGGTGCTTTCCACGGTCGTGCAACTTCGACCATGGTTGGTCGAGACTACGCTCGACCCGACCTTCCTCCTGGACCAGCGGCGATGGCAACGGTCGACTGGATGCAACCATACGCTCGTCCCGACCATTCAAACATGCCGTGGAGGTATGCTCCGACCTACGCTCCGAACGCTTTCTACGGTAGCAGCGACAACCGGGTTTGGGTCGACCCGCCTCGCTGTCTCGACCCGCTTCGACCAAGCGACGCCGTCTTTCCTCGGTGGCCAACGGTCGTGGAATCGGCGAGGATGAGTTCATGCCTGGGTGCGCAGAACTTCGGATTTAGCCGTGACGCCGAATTACCGCGATGTCAGACGGTAACGAAGTCGACACCTCTGGAGAAGAATGAAACGACGGGCGATGATAAAGCGACGTCTGCGGTTGGTGAAACGAGAGCACGGACGTCTACCAACGCTTCAGTCGGCCCTATTAAAGTTGTCCCGACGACCACCGTCGCAACGCAAACGACCGGCGACTGGGGGTTACCGTCGATCGGTTCAAAGGGAACAATCAAGGAAGCAGAACCGACCGCGTCGACGACAGCTAAAGAGGGCGAGGCCAAACAGTCGTCGCCTTCGTCTACCAAGCCAACACAATTCCTGAAACTCGGGTCTTTTAGCGGAAAGACGGACGTTGAAACATTCTTACGAAAATTCTCCGTGTGCGCCAGGAATAACAGATGGACGGACGAGGAGAGATTGAACCAATTAGTAGTCTCATTGGTTGAACCGGCGACTCATTTGCTGAGCGAGTCGAACGCAGATGGCCTGGACACTTGGACGGCTTTGGTCCAGCGACTTCGTGAACGATACGGCAACGCTGAACAACAAGCCCTGTTCCAAACGCAGCTAAGCACCAGGAAACAGAAAGTCGACGAGGATATGGGCGTCCTGGTGGACGACATCCGACGTCTCTCCACGCGCGCTTATCCGGGTTCCTCGACAGCTCACAGCGAAGCTATTGCTGTTCGGGCATTCTTGGATGCCCTGAGAGATAGAACGCTTGCTCTGAAAATCCGAGAGCGAGAACCGAAATCCCTCGACGAAGCCTACAAGGTAGCGATGCGATTGGACGGCTACCAGAAAGCGGAAGCCGGCGGCCATGAACAACAAGACCGACGACATGGACGAATCAACGCGATTACAGAGGAAGAAGATTCGAAAGTAAAGGATCTGGAACGGCAGATGGAGCGAATGAGGAGACAAATGGAGCGACTAGAGAAGAAGGAGCGACAACCAGTGTCGGCGCCACAACCCAGATACAACAATCGTGGACCTGGAAGAGGTCAGAATGAATCAGCTAGAAATGAAGGATCAAACACCAATGGAGGTTATGGACAGGGAGCTCCGCGATGTTACCTGTGTCATCAGTTCGGACATGTGAGAGCGAACTGTAGGCGTCGACCACGTATGGAGATGGAAACGGAAGCAAGAACTGATGTGCGGCGATGCTATGAGTGTTCAGCAACCGACCACCTGGTGCGCAATTGTCCCCAGCGACAAGCGGCCGAAGCAGAAGCCAATGAGGTTCTGAATGGACCGGCAAATGTTTACCATGTACAAGGCAGCACGAATGCGTATTTGGCTCTGAAGATCCATGGTAAGGACGTGTTGGCCTTGGTAGATACCGGAAGTGAAATGTCACTGGTACCTGCATCCCTGGTGAGGCGGAAAAATTTGACGGCGTCGAAACAACTGCTAACCGCGGCAAATGGTACAGCTATAGAGGTACTTGGAGAGACAGTCCTTCGATGTCGTGCAGCCGACTGCAAGTTCGATGTTCCCTGTTTAGTAACGGCTCAAGTCAGTGAGTTGATTCTTGGACTCGGGTGGTTGACAGAACAACGGGCTCATCTAAGCATTCCGGATAAAACGATAGTACTACAAGGCCGCTCATTTCCTTTGGTAAGTCAAGACCGGAGGGGAATTTGTCGAAGGATAGCCGCCGCGCAGCACGTGAATGTTCCCGCACTGTCGGAAGTGGACGTCGAGGTGTATGCCATACTTCCAGACCTGAGACCGACCAAAACTCAATGGGCGACGCCGCCACACGTGTTGGCATCTGGACTCGTAATCGCCGGAACGCTTCTACCGGAACGGGCGATCGACCTGACAATCAGAGTGTTGAATCCGACCCACAAGATGATTAAATTGTCGAAAGGAATGCAATGTGCCCTGGAAGAAGTGACAGTAGCCGGAGCTGACCAGGACAGCAAGCCCGCTGCAGGCTGCGCCATGGTGAGGGAAGACAAGGACCATGCCAACTCACAAGATGCGGAGGTAATTCTGAGGCCGTTATGGTCGAACATCGCTGAAGACGTTCCCCTTGAGGTACAACAGAGACTACGTGAAATCCTGATGGATCGTCGCGCCGCCTTTTCTCTTGGTGAATGGGATCTGGGATTCACCGACATTCTACGACATGAGATCGACACGGGTAGCGAAACACCCGTTCGACAGCCGCTGCGACGACAACCGCTTTCGCTACTCCCTGTCATAGACGAACAAGTGCAGGTTATGTTGGATCAAGGACTGATCGAACCGTCACTGTCGCCTTGGGCAAGCAACGTTGTCATGGTCCAGAAACGAGACGGGACCCCTCGCTTTTGTGTCGACTATAGAGCGGTGAACGCCAAGACGCGCAAGGACGCCTACCCGCTTCCGCTGATCAGCGAGAGCCTGGACGCCCTCGGCGAAGCGAGATGGTTCAGTACCTTCGATCTCCGGGCCGGTTATCATCAGTTGGCTGTTCATCCAAGGGATAAACACAAGACTGCCTTCGTCACCCGACGCGGAAGTTTTCAATTCAAAGTACTTCCGTTCGGGCTCTGCAATTCTCCGGCTTCGTTTGGCCGGATGATGAATCTGGTCATGGCGGGGTTAAACTTCGAGATCTGTTTAATCTATCTTGACGATATCATCGTCTTCGCCAGCGATCTGGAAACCCATTTGATTCGATTGGAGCAAGTTCTCGTTCGCCTGGAGGGAGTTAATCTAAAACTGAAGCCATCCAAGTGCAAACTACTACAGAAAAAGGTGTTGTTCCTAGGTCACGTGGTCAGCGAACACGGAGTAACTACAGACCCGGAGAAGATTCAAGCCGTCCGTGACTGGCCCACGCCGCGGAAAGTCAAGGATGTTCGAGCATTTCTGGGTTTATGTTCCTACTATCGCAAGTTCGTACCGAGTTTCGCTCAAATAGCCCGGCCACTGCACCAAATGACTAAGAAGGGATACAAGTTTGACTGGTCTAGTCCATGTGAAAACGCGTTCCAAAAGCTAAAGAACTGCTTAACAGAATCCCCCATCTTGGCGCTTCCCAACGATACTGGGATGTACATACTGGATACGGATGCATCCGGGGAGTCTATTGGGGCGGTCTTATCTCAGATGCAGGAATCGCAAGAAAGGGTCATCTGTTACGGGAGCAGAGTGTGTTCTGTGGCGGAACAAAATTATGACGTGACAAGGAGGGAATTGCTGGCGTTAATCAACTTTCTCAAAGCGTTCAGACCATATCTTCTTGGACGGAAATTTATCCTACGAACGGACCACTCAGCGCTCCAATGGCTCCGCAAGACACCATTGCCTATTGGACAGCAGGCACGGTGGCTCTCAGTCATGGAGGAATTTGAATTTGACATACAACATCGGTCCGGTGCCGCGCACCAAAATGCTGATGCGCTGTCTCGAAGGCCAAACCAAGTCAACGTCATCCAAGAACGACGCCAACCATCTCAGCCTGCCTCGACTGAAATGACGGATTGGGATCCGGTGGTCTTAGCAGAAGAACAACTGCAAGATCCGGATCTAAACTGGATTTTGCAATGGATGACGAAATCAACTGAAATGCCAACCGGAGAGAAGACACGGAGTTGCAGTGCGATGACTAAAACCTTGATTCATCAATGGCCTCAGTTAACCGTTAGAAATGGACTATTGTATCGAACTTGGCTGAACTCTGACGGTGAGCCTGTTCGCTACCAGTTGATACCTCCGGTCGGGCGACGAGAAATCATCATCCGTCTTGCACATGAGGGGATGTCCGGAGGGCATTTGGGTGTCCGACGAACCGCGGCACAAGTACGACAGCGAGCCTACTGGCCGGGCTGGGGAGAACAAGTATACCAGCAACTGAAACGATGTGACAGCTGCGCCCGGTACATCAGAGGGAAACCACCCAGGCAAGGACCACTCCAGGATATGGCCGTCGGTGAACCAATGGAATGTCTTGGCGTCGACATAACCGGACCACATCCTGTATCCAGTCGTGGATATCATTATATCATGACCGTGATTGATCATTACAGCCGTTGGGCGGAGGCCTATCCTATTCGCAACCAGGAAGCCGCGACCGTGGCCCGGATGTTGATGGACCAGTGGATCCCTAGATTCGGCTGCCCTAAACAGCTCCTGACCGACCAGGGCCCCTGTTTCGAGGCCGCCTTGTTCCGAGATCTATGCCGCTTGATGCAAATTGACAAAATCAGGACGTCACCTTATAAACCGAGCACGAATGGAACGGTGGAACGACTACATCGAACCCTAAATTCCATGCTCGGCAAAGTCGTCGCACAGAATCAGAAAGACTGGGACATTCACCTGCCCTGGATTATGGGAGCGTACCGGGCCAGTCAACACGAAAGCACGGGGTTCACGCCGAACAAACTTTTCCTTGGAAGAGAGACGTGCCTCCCAATCGATCTGGTACTTGGGGATTGTAACCAGAACAATGCCCAGCTGTCGGTGAACGATTACATCCAGAAAAGAACGGAGGAAATGCGAGACGTGTTCCAGTTGGCTCGGGAATGCATGCAAAAACAGGCCGTCCGCCGTGCTTTCCGGTATGATCTACGAGTCAAAAAGCCGTCGTTCACGAAAGGACAGTGGGTGTACTATTACTATCCCCGGAAGTACACTCGGATCAAGGATAAATGGGCTAAGTGGTTCTGTGGTCCTTACCGTATCATGGAGCAAGTGAGTCCGGTCTTGTTCCGGATCCAGAAGTCCGCCAGATCACAAGCGCTGCTGGTGTACGTCGACAAATTAAAGCCGTACCTGGGTGAACCTCCGTCAGGTTGGACCGAACCCGACCTACAACCGCAGGAACCAATCGAGTTTCCGGGGACTGAGGATACTAACGACGCCCCTGTGGAACTGTCAAGACCCCGCCGTACCATTACGAGGCCGGCCAGGTACTGTTCCTAATGACCGCTTAATTTGCGGCCATTATGAATGCAGAAGCATCTGTAACCATGTTTTATTTTGATTTTGATGAATACATTTTTGATTTACATGTGGAAAGCTTTGCATGTGTGTGTTACTGTGTAAATAACTGTATTCTTGCATCGTATGTTGTGCATTCATATGTGTATCGCATAATATTAATATTGCATTGCCGACTGTCTGATTAAGAATAATGTTCGCAATGGTGAAGCAATGGACGATTTTATTATTGCCTTCCTATGGACAGATTGTGAACTGTCTCTGCTCTTGCATTGCGCTATATAAATATTAATTTGACCTGAAAATAGATTGACTAAGGTTGCATATTTTAATTAAGACTGCTGATCGTGATTATGTGAACTTAACTGTATACTTTTCTTGAGGCTAAGTTAAAATTGTAGGCCTACGAGGTGGCTCTGAGATGATGCTCGGAGGCGAAATTTGCATTAGGCCTAAGTTCCGCTCTATCTATAGTCTGTTTAATTAAAAATAATTTTAAAGGATTGGCACAGCTAAATTTTAAGGCTTCTAAGTTCCGTGTATAGAGTTCTTATATGCGTAACTATTGTCAACGCATATATATATATATAATAATAATTGTATGGATGCTGATTAATTAACTTTAGTGAGGCGCTCTATAAATGTTCTATAATAGTCCCTTATTGTCCTTCAGCGCCTTAATGCATTACCGAGGTTTTGAGTTTAACAGCGGTGAAATTAATATACATAGCTGCTCTTTGATTAATAGTCCTGCACTTTGACCTACATGTTTTGGTTGCAGTACGAATTATTTAGATTGCAGTTGATGGACGCAGGATATAAATATATTTAGGCCTACTTGAATGATTAGCCCGTGTACTGTCTGCATCAGCGTTGCAGTTGAGACACAATTTTAATAGTAGCGATGCATAATTTGGTCTTATAATTCTGCAGTGTAGACTATGATTAAACTGGTTGCCTAATAATATTTATTAGGACTAGGCATAAAATAATTAGGAGCTCTGTCTGTGCGAGAAATGAGGTTGGCCTAAATGATTTTGTAGCATTGGATTTAATATTATTATTAATTCGGTGCAGATTAATATTGGGATCCATGAATGGATCTATGACCTAATTGCGAGTTCGTTCAATAGGCCTAATTTGGATCTTGTTGATGGGTGGCCTCGCAGTTTTCCACGCTTCTACAGATCAATTGTAGATGGCGGAGGAAGAGCGGAGGCGTAGTCCGAGAGCGACGCATTAGGACGCCGACGATTATCGACTGAGATTCTCAGTGTTCAATTGTTCCAGACGAAAGAAGTTCGGAACGTCTGTCCTTGTTGTAATATAATTGTGCATTTAATCTGCAATATAACTAAATCTGTAATGTAAGATTTACTGCTATGATTAGCATAGTAAAGATTAAGCTATAGATTAGATTAACGGTTGACCTAATTCTGAAAGGATTTATTTGAGGTCTTATTTTATTTTGTGCAAAACAGCGCGACCTTAGTCGTACGATGCACTTTGACCTACATGTATAAGGATCATGTTTTGTCGCCTAACTCCCACGGTGTTAGACGCACGCTGTAGATGCATGGCGGGGGGAATAGAGACACGGGGTCGACGCATCAAAGCGGCGATTTTAATTATCGATGATTTTCCCAGGCGCTGACGCGTGTGTGGCCTGATGCCTGCGCTTATGATAGACTGAAGAATAGAGGATGCATAGATGCCATGTAATGATGCTAAGGATTAATACTGGACTAAAAACAGACTAAAATGGCCTAACTTAATATAGAGTTATGCAAAGACTGTAATCTTAGTTTTGAAATCATGATGGTCTTTTTAATAGGCCTATTATTTTATGGTTACACTATATCGTGAAGGATGATTACAAGAAGTGTAGCCTGTAAGCTTATTGTAGCGGTAATTACAGTATATTAAGTTGACCTAGTTAAGCTTTCGTATCGCAGTTATTCTGTGCATTGACCAACGATGCATATTAATATGGCTGGCTGAGTCATGCCACGCTAGGAATGTATGCCTAGTGTTACAAAGCGTAACCATTTAATCGCTAATGTTATGCTGGCCTATATTGTTCTTAGGCTGCCTATTTTAATTTCTGTGCGTAAGCGGTTGCATAATAATAATTAGGATGCTATGCTGGAAGCAGGCCTAGTTTCAAGCTGAAGTTGGGCTTGGTCTCTTACGGTAAGCTTTGATGGGGAGCCTACGGATAGTTATATGGAGCATTGGCCTTTGGAGACTTAAGCTGTGTGTGTGGTTTCAGGTAATTTGCTATGATAGCACCGTTGTTAATGGGATTAGAGACTTAGGTTTAACTGCTTAGATGAGTCTTTAAATGTAGACGTTTGCCTACAGTGAAATGCCTAAAGAAGTCTCGATAGTAAAGGCCATGGGTGGCCTATTAATCAGATGACCTGTTGTAAAGGTAACGAAGGTCTAGTGGTTTTTGTGGCTGTCCCGTGGGTTCTTAAGTCAATGCTTGCCGTGGAGGACTTTGTGCTTAACTAAACTCAAGGAGACCTATATATAGAATTGCTTTTGAGCTTCACTGAACTATTAGCGATGGAGCTATATAATTATAATAATAATAAATGTTTCTTTCGCTTGAACTGACATTTAACGCTAAAATGTGAACTTTGTGATGCTTACGTTGAGGACTGTTCATTGCATATATTTCTAATTCTTGCATTTGAATCATTGATGTAAAAATTGGAGTATGGCCTTACTAACATTTCAGGATCCATTTTTCCAATTAAAAGGATCCTGAAATCAGGGAGGGCCGAGAATAGTGTAGCGACGTATAACTACGCTACGGGTCGCTAATATTATTTTATTTAATCGATTATGGGGTTTCAGGGATCTGATATATTTGTTTTATTTCTGTATTTTTGAGCTGCCTTGTGTGACCTATATTTTAATGTTGATTTGCGCTTGACACGGGTCACAGCGACCGCTGACGTAGGCAGCAGTCGTTGCTGTTCCATTAATTGGTATATGTTCACACGCTCTCAGCGATCGTCGGTCGCTGTCTTCAAAGGCCGTGCCGCTTGCAGTCGATGAGGGTAATTAAACTTTCGCACGCTCTCTGAGGTGGTCTGATGATCAGAGTGAGCGAGGAATACAGCCAGCCAGACAAGCACAGGCAGGGACACGGATTGAGAAGGAAACACCGTTGGCGTGTGGGTCTGTGTACGTGTGTTTTCTCAAGGGTGAACTGGTGCATTTGATGCCTACGTGATCAGCGGCAGATGGCGCCTTTCAGAAGGAGAGATAGAAGGAGAAAGATAGTGAGCTACAGACAGACGCAGAGATACACAGGAGAGGACGCACGTGGCAGCTGATTCTTGCCGCCTTGAAACAGCTGCGTTGCTGCTGGGTTTGCGCGCGCGGCTCGCTTGCTGGTCATGCGCAGAAAGGGGGACGCTCTCCTTGTCAGGCAGTAATAAAAGAGCAGCGCAACGCTGAGAGGCTCAGTTGCGCACAGGATCTCAGGGCGGTCGGATGTATTGCGGCGGTTGGTAGTTTTAGGCTCGATCAAGTTGGTGAAGCATGGCCAGGATAAGCGCCTGCTTGCACTAGTTGCGCATACACGGATTCTGTCGGCGATTCATTCTCTCTCGACATGGAGTCGATTAAATAAAAGAGTTTGTTTGTTGCGAGAAATACATCAGCGTCGCTGCAAGTTTTGTCTTCGCTCTCGCTTCGGATATATTCCTGGATTACTAATTCAAGGCCTCTCTTCGCCCTGTCACACGGAGTGATTTATCGTGGGCTTCGAATCGTCAGCGTGCTGAAATTGTGTTGCGAAGCGGTTGTTCGTATGGTTGCCTAAGGGCGTCTTTCTCAAACGGCTTGGATAAATAGCCGAAATTGTTGTTCATTGCGAGAAATCAGCATCGGATTTAGCTGATCTTTTCGGGCGCTTCAAACTCGACGCCTTTCTGTGTGTTTCGTCGCATCTCTTGGATATCGTCTTCGTCGCTGTTCTTCGCACACGATCGGCTTTGTCCCTTGTCTTCGGACATAAGGTACGCTTTATTGGGGAATTAATACGATCGGTTATTAAGACATTTTGGGCTGAACTGAAATTGGCTGTGGGACTTGAGAGTCAATCGGGATTTAAGTTAGGCATACTCCGGTTGATAGGTGTTTGCATTGAATTGTTGCATTTGATTTTCATTGAATGTCTTTACAAAGGATAGGAACTGATAATTGAACTTACTGACTTTTATGTTTGATTGCTTTGAGCATAATTGATGTCAATTGAAGATTCAAGTGATTGTGAATAATAAGAAATATTAATTAAACTTCTGACTTTGATCATTGATGGCATTGAATGCAACTGACGTTGAATGAATACTTGATTGATTGTGAGCTCTAAAGATAGAAGTCATTTCTATAGCGCTATGGAGGAATCTAGGCCAGTCACTCCTGCTCAGCCTTCACGGCCCCCTTCTTCTATGGAGGTATTGCTCGAGGCAATACAGACTAATGCTAAGTCAACTCATGATGCTATGACTTCTATACAGTCGTCGTTGCAACTCAATGCCAGAGACACGCAAGAGGCGATTGCCACGGTGGAGCTTAATGTCCTGGCAGTGCAATCAAATGTAAGAGAGGAAATCTCTTCTGTAAAATCTTATGTCAGAGATACGCAGGATGCTATTTCCTCAGTGCAATCAAATGTTAGCGATGCTATTTCCTCAGTGCAATTAAATGTAAGAGAAGAGATCTCGGCGGTAAGAGATAATGTCAGGGAAGCGCTGACGGAAGTTGTATCACGCTTGGAAAGATTGGAGACATCGCCGGTACCCAAGCCTGCTGTGGATTTGAACCCTGGTTACCTCACCGCTATTACCACTGCGGACGCGCCATACCACTCGACCATCGGCCTGGAAGAAACTTTGGGTGCTAGGCCTAAAGATTTCACGCAACCTGGTATATTGCGAAGAAGTGATAGATTGGCTGGTAGGCCGCCAATTTCATATAGGGAGTACGGTAGTCGAAAAGACTGGCCGCCTTTCCTGGGTTGGGATTCGAACCCAGAAGTCACCTCCTCCTGTCCTCCCTCTATCTCTAGAGCTCGTCCACAGCAGCACGCGGTCCCATCGAGCGAGGATCCGGAAGTGGCGACTCCGGGGATGCCGATAGGGGCGGGCGTTACATTACTACAAGCAATTGCTTTGTTTTTTCTTATTTAAGTGGATAAATAACCTTTAAAAAAACTTTTTCCCTAGGCCAATGGGGGGTTTTAACCCCTGAAACCCCCCTTGTCTACGCCACTGCCTGACACTGGTTGTTCATGTGTTTGAATATCACTTAAGTTTACTTCACGTATTTTTTCTATTTTTTTTCATCCACTATCTATCTTGTAGCTGGCTTGGTTTTGGCACCTAGTCTTCATAGTCACCAAACTTGCTGGCTCTAGGATGTGATATTGCGGACCTTCGAAAACCTTAATAAAACATTAATAGGCAAATAGCCTATAGTTTTGGAGAAGGCCTAGTATGAATGTAGGCCTACAATCTGGGTGCCTAAATTTCTCCTGTAGCTTCTGCGGCAAAAGAATCTGCAAAGGTCGTTTATAATTACGGCACTAACCGAAATCCTAACTTTAACCGACCCTCACAACGTTTAGCCTAACATGACCCTAACCTACCAACACGATGTCGACTGAGAGGATGCAGCGAACTGTGACACTGCAAACGCGAAGTGTCACAAGGCTACTGCAGCAAAAAATTAATAAAAAGAATAGTTTGGAAAATATGTCTACGAGAGCGAGTGTATAGCCTACACATATCTTCGTATGAATATTTATTAGGCCTATTCTGCTTGGAGTAAAATGACCGACACACTTAAATATGACATTTTAAAGGGCGTTTGTGATAGGCCTACCACATTAAACAGACATTAGACTTAAAAAATTAACACGATATGTTAATATTAATTAATATATTAATTAATTAATAGACTTAAAAAATTAACACGATATGTTAATATTAATTAATATATTAATTAATTAATATATTGAAAAAGCCTATTACAAAATCAGTGTCAACTGTGTCATCTCTCGAACAATGTATAGGCTATTTTTAATGGAATAGGCCCAACGACCGATAGACCCGATTAGAATACTGTTACTTCGGGAAAATGGTTCAAAACGTATAAATCTAGTGGCAGAATATTGTTATTACACCCTTACGTACATCGCTATTGCATCCAATAACGTGTTTTACTGGCTTATGGTTGAGTGCAAGAACCAGGTTTGTTCACTTACTGCTCGAAAATCGCAACCGAGAGGCTACGATCTTTCGTGCAATAACCGGGTTTGTTGACTTAGCTCATTTATGCACGAAATCATGGCACAGGAATGCGAAAATTCTCAAAGCAGGTAAGTTGAGTTGCCTGGTTATTGTCCTACCTACTCACTTAATTTTGCAGCTACCAGCTTGAAATTTACAGCATAGACGCGCCTCTACGTCAGAAGCATTTTGAGCCAACTTTCACGATTTTCAGGTAAGTCGACTTACCTGGTTATTGCACCAAGGTCTTCAATTGTAAAATGTTTGTTCACCTCACTTAAAATTGTCATAATATTAGCTGTCATCGAGCCGGTCGCTATTTCCGCTTTAAAATGACTATAGACCTATGGGCCAACTTCTGAGCACAGTGAGGAGTAAAAAAGTGTCACATAGGCCTACGTATGCCTATAATAAGCGTCATCGTGAAGTTTGGAAAGCGCTTATAATAGTCTGCAATATTAATCATTGAGCGCCAGCTTATTTTCAGGCGTTGCATCGAGTCTCAATGCATATGCTGTGCAAAGATGTCAAAATAATGGGGAGGTCGGATGCTTGCAAACTAGCAAGATATAAAGACTCCACGACTTCAAGTAGGCCTGCTAACAAACTCGGCTATTAATTAAGTAGCCAAGGGCCTACGGTCAATATGTCAATGTATTGCATAGGGCTATTATAATATTCTGAGGGAAGCGGCGAGAGATCGAGGTCATGGAGAGTGTTGACAATGGCGGTCGCTAGGAGTCATCGAATCGACGGCTCAAGGTGACAAGGTGATCATAGGCCTAATATTTAAGGCCTACGCCTATAATAGTCTACAGCTTTTGGCAAACTATAAGCCCTGTCGTTTTAGCGTTCTAAGTAATTATTCGCCATTGCGTGGGTTCTGGTGTTGGTCGCACAAAGTTGGATTGACGAAAGGAATTCTTTCTAAATAGAAGCTGGATTGGTGAGAATAACTTTTAGCCTACTAAACCTAGATAGAAATGGGATCGATGAAAAATTCTTGCCGAAAAATTATAACTGGATTTATGGCAAATAATTATTGTCATTCAAAGAAGAAGTTGGACTGATGAAGAAATAGATCTATAGGCCTAGTCCTAGTTAATTGTTACTCAAATAGAAGCCATTATAGCCCATGGATTGATGAGGCGAATTCGTGCCTGAATGGAAACTTTATGGATTGATGAAAAAGATTGACGTCAAAGTGGAAGTTGGAATGATGAATAATAATTATGCTGCGCCATGGAAATAATTTACTGCTCTAAAGTGATAGATTGTCCAGCGTGTTTTCTTTCCTAAATAAACTAACGGACTATGTTGTCTACATGCTTTGTAGGCTGCTATTAGCGCGATGTCTGTTCAGTTCAGTGGCGTAGACAAGGGGGTTCGGGGTTTAACCCCCCTCCGCATTGGCATATGGAAAAAGTTTTTTTAAAGGTTATTTATCCACTTAAATAAGAAAAACAAAACAATTGCCTGTAGTAACAATTGTTTTTCTTACTTTATTCCCTTTGTTACTTTATTCCCTTTTTATTTCCTGTAATACTGTTGGGTTGGTTTCAGAAAGGTTATCCGGCCAGGCAAAAAAACACCAACCCCCCCATGAAAAATTCCTGGCTACGCCACCGGCTCAGTTAGTATAGTTAATATTGTGTAGCAGGGCTTTTTTTAACGTGCAGTTGTACACAAAATGTGCAGTTCTAAATGGATTTGTGCAGTTGTAGAAGCACTTCTGTACAGTTAAAACTAGCAAAAACGGTCATTTTCCTCCGATTAGAAGTAATTTACCATGGAGAATGGGACAGGAAAGGAATGGATTGTGCAGTTCTAAGAATTCCTTTAAAACAGCCCTGCTGTGACCTGCGCTCCTGTGACGTGTACGCTATATATAGCCTATTAAATATTTGTCTGGATTGTTCAGTTGGCCTATACAGTTGATGGCTGATTTATCCCAACCGCGGAACATGAGACGAAGGATCGGTGTTGTCGTGATCTTGCTCTTCATGACTTTCCTCAGCAGACCTTCCACCGGTCAGCAACAAGTGAACTCCATCTCAGATCGTTACTTGCTCTCGAAAGACAGTCAAGGTGCAACGTTCTGCTTGACCGACACGCCATCTGCTGTCTTCGACGCAGTTCGTAACCGACTAAGTTGCGTCGCGAAATGCTCCGAGTCGGACCCAGAATGCATGGCGGTAAACTACTATGACGTCACCAGGAAATGCGAACTCTTCTACTACCCTTCGATTCAGTCTCTGAGAATTGCTGACCAATGCAAGACCTATAAGGTATTAGGCCTAATAATTTAGGTACTTGTGGGTTTGACGACCCCACAGAAATATAAATTCGATGAAAAATATTTCCTTACGAAATAGAAGCGAGATTTATTGCGTGAGGGTTGGTTAGGGTTCAGGTTAGGCGCCGTGAGGGTCGGTTAGGGTTAGTTTTAGGGTTAGTGCAGTCATTCTGCTGAAATTGAAGCTGGATTGATGAAGAATAATTTTCAATGAAAAATTGATGAAAAATATTTAGTGACAAAATAGAAACGGGATTTATCGAACAAATTCTTGTCTAAGCAGAAGCTGGATCGGTTAAAAGGGTTCTGGACAAACTACACTGTAGAAGTTGGATTTATTAAAGATAAAAACGCTACAACGTTAGTTCTTTCATCGAATTTATATTTCTGTGGGGTCGTCAAACCCACAAGTACCATAATTTATACGGAGACATAACATTACCATGACAATCATAATATAGGATTTTGTAGACTATTGTATTGTATTATATTGCGTCGTATGTAAGTCGCGCCACGTCGCACGAAATGTCATGACTTGCATTAGGCCACGTAAAACTGACAATGTTTATATACACATACAAAATTAATATTGTGGGGCGCGGTGGTGTAGGGGTGGCGTCGTTGCCTTGAAGCCGGAAGGTTCGAGGTTCGAATCCACCTCGCCGCGTAAGGACCTTGGGCAAGTCCTTCACTCACAATTGCTCAGCGCTTCGGCGTGAAACTCCGATGCAGTGTCCGCTCTGCATTCGGGAGCGCCTCTGAGTATAGAGAGCTTGAAGGGGCGCCATAACAAGTGCACATACATACAAACAAACACATAATTATGAGACATAATTATGAAACTCCGATGCATCATTATATCAGACAATATAAAATTGGCAATTGCATTGCATTGCGGTGTACTTTTCCTTATTGTACCACTGGCTTGGGTAGGCTACAGGTAATTTCTGGTTTTTGAATTGTGAATCCGCCTGAGTAGGCCTACGTCTTTAGTCCACCTCCGTTAAGAGACATGACACTAGTGATCATCAGGCTGTAAGATGGGAACTATATGTACAGCAGTCTCAGGAAGTGAAAGCCTATATGAGCAAACCAAATTTCTTTAAAGCAGACTATGAATTAGTGAGGAACAGGTTGAAGGAAAAGGAACTAGAAAGTGCGGTGAGTGGAATGGGAGCGAACGAAGCTTGGAAGAAGTTTAATGAAGTCATGAGAGAGATTATTGACGAAAATATACCGAAGCGCAAAAGAACCAACAAGAGGAGGCCGTGGGTAACACGTGAGGTTCAAAAAAAGAGAAGGGCAAAGAATAAAGCTTGGAAGAATTATCAGAAGTTGAAGAAGGAAACAAAGAATGTACTCGAGTGTGATAGTGTAGCAAGAATCGAGGAATTGAGGATGAACTATGTGAAGAAAAGAAACATCTGCAATAAAGCAAATAAGGAAGCACTAAAAATCTTTGAGCAGAAGTTGTCGAGAAATGTAAAAGAGGACAGCAAGAGTTTCTACAATTATGTTAGAAGCAAGCAGAAAAGGAAAGACAGAGTAGGGCCAATAAAAAAGGAAGAGGACGGTAGAGAAGTTGTTGTGGACGACACGGAAGCTACTGAAGTACTGAATAAATTTTTCAGCTCAGTGTTTACTTTGGAGGATTTAGGGAACATTCCTGAGCCTAGCCGAGCATTTCTGGACAATGGCGGTGGAAGATTGACACAAATAATGTTTACTAGGGAAAATGTGGTGGAACAACTGAAAAGATTAAAAACAGACAAGAGTCCTGGAAACGATGAATTACATCCTAAATTCTTACATGAAGTGAGGGAAGAAATTGGAGAGACATTGGCATAGATCTTCAATAAATCGATACAGAGCGGTGAGGTTCCACAAGAATGGAGGGATGCCCTTATAGTGCCATTGTTTAAAAAGGGAAACAGAAGTGAACCAAGTAACTACAGACCAGTCAGTCTAACCAGTGTGGCGTGTAAGGTCATGGAGAGAATTGTTAAGGATAACATAGTTAAGCACATGGAGGAACATGATATTATAAAAGGTAGTCAGCATGGGTTTACTAAGGGACGCTCGTGTTTGACAAATCTGTTGGAATTCTTTGAGGAGGTCTTTGAGAAGATAGATGAGGGAAAACCAGTGGATGTGATTTACCTAGACTTTGCAAAGGCATTTGATAAAGTACCCCATAAAAGACTAATTAAAAAGTTGCAAGCATGTGGGATTAGTGGGCAGGTACTCAAGTGGATTCAAAACTGGCTTTCAGATAGAAGACAAAAGGTGGGAATAGGCAATAAACATTCTAGGTGGGCAGCAGTGCTAAGTGGAGTGCCACAAGGATCAGTGTTGGGGCCACTGTTGTTTGTACTTTTCATCAATGACATAGATGATGGGGTTCTATCGAAAATTTCTAAGTTTGCGGATGACACAAAACTATGTAGAGCAGTGGGTAATGAAGAAGAAGCAGAGATACTACAGGAAGATCTACGAAGAATGTTTAGATGGTCGCAGGACTGGCAAATGCTCTTTAATTTGGAAAAGTGTTCAGTGATGCATATGGGGAAAAGAAACCAGGAGTTTGCATATGAAATGGGAGGTAAGGTACTGAGGGTTAGCGAGGAAGAAAGGGACTTAGGAGTGATTATGCACAAGAGTGCAAAACCCTCAAGACAATGTGCGGAAGCATCAAAAAAGGCAAATTCAACATTAGGCATGATAAAAAGGACAATAGTTACTAGAGACAAGGACACGTTACTGAGGTTGTATAAATCACTGGTTAGGCCACAGTTGGAATACTGCATTCAGGCATGGAACCCACACCTGAAACAGGACATTGAAAAATTGGAGAAAGTGCAAAGAAGAGCTACGAAGATGATTTGGGGCTACAAAGATTTGAGCTATGAAGAGAGGTTGGAGAGGTGTGGGCTAACAACACTGGAGAGACGGAGAAGCAGGGGAGACCTAATTGAAGCATACAAGATCATTACTGGAAAGGAAGCACTAGGTTGGGAGAAATTCTTTGAATTAGCACCAAACAAAGCAACTCGGGGTCATAGGTACAAATTGTTTAAGAAGCCGAGAGGAACATTGGGACAGAAATTCTTTAGTGCTAGAGTTGTAGACATGTGGAACGGCTTGGATGACAGCACTGTGTCGGTGGAAGCGTATTAAATCGCTATTATCTATCAAACTAACTTGTCTGATATTATATGTTAATTCTAAGTAGGAGTTAAGCTAGATAATTTAGTCGGCGTATCTAGATTAATAATTTGGCGTCTAGTGGATTAGTAACTAGGAGACCACGAATCTTGCGTACATGAGCGAGGCAGTCATAGTGACGTCAAGCGGTTACTACGGACGCTTACGTAAGCGAAAACATTTGCATTGACGCGTAACCAATTAAAAGCATCGAAATGAGCGTAACGGACAGAATTGAATGGAAACAGCCACGTCATTGAAATTCGACATAAACAGTTGATTCCTTGCTTGAACATTGAGAAAGATGGTTGTTCAGTTGTGGCTGGCAATTCATTTGAAGTTTATTCAATGGTGAGGATGATGATTATGCTCGTATCTGGTCGTAAAACAGTACGAGGCATTCGTGTGAGAGTAGAGGCGATTTAGAAATTCGAAGTTGCGAACTCTAACGTCCGTGAAGTCTACATTGTGATCGTGACGGTTGGTGAGACGATATTCGTGTGTTGAGAAACGATTTTGGGCTCGTTGTCTCTGGTTGACATTTCAAGGTCATTTTCAATTGGGAAGGAAATTCTCATTGGTTGGAGTGTGATAATTTGATGCTACGGAAGTATTGAATATTGTCTTGTCTGGTATTCGATCTGGATTCCACAGCTTGACAGTATCTCATTATCCTTCTTCAAATATAGCACTGGGTTGCTTATCTTCATACAGTATATCTACAGAGGATCTGCAGAACTATTTCAAGGCCGTTTTACACTACAGAAACGATATGTCATATATCTCAACTGTGGAACACAGATAAGCATTTAGATAAATATAATTAGTGATACGCCAAATAAGTAAATAGGAACATTGCGTAATTGTATTGTTTATTTAACAGTTTTCGAATATATTATACATTTATAAAGAATTGGTTTCTCTTTGAACAGATCATTTAAATGCAGTACATTTTCAATTACCTGCTAAAATAAGCATAAAAACGGAGACGTTACAAATGGGATGCTCGCGTCGGGATTAAATTAACAATATTATTGTTGATTAGATTGAACTTTACTGACATTTATATTGAAGAGACAAAACTGATTAAAATGCAGATCTATTTGGAAATTGTTAAGCATAGCGCATGACAGCGCAGCGCATGTATAGATTTTAAGCATTAGAGTCGGTGCGATAATCCTTATTGCGTAACATACACCAGAGATTGTATCACGTTAAGAGGGAGCATTAGTGCGACGCTTAATAATTTTAATAATTATTATAAGCGAGTGTGAAATTGTATAGCGCATATTTGAGCGTTAAATTTACTACTACTTAACCAAAAGTGAGTAAGTAAGAATGTCAATCACAGACTGGCAACAGTGGTTGGATATGGGACGTTCATTCTCATTGGAAGGTGAAGAGCTGAAGGCATTTGTCAGAGACAGACAAAACGAATTTAGACAGCAGAGAGCGGATGAACGAGAAGAAGCAAAGGTTCTTAGAGATGCAGAATCAGAGCGTGAAGCGGCTAAGTTAGCTGAGGCAAAAGCAGCAAGAGAGAACGA
The DNA here is from genome assembly GCA_949752735.1 of Lumbricus terrestris. Taxonomy (NCBI): domain Eukaryota; kingdom Metazoa; phylum Annelida; class Clitellata; order Crassiclitellata; family Lumbricidae; genus Lumbricus; species Lumbricus terrestris. Next base: position 51,949,935 of record OX457037.1, on the reverse strand, counting down.
GTTGGAACTAGCGCGAGAGGCGACTAGATTAGCCGAAGTAAAGGCAGTTAGAGAAAAAGAAATAGAAATAGCGAGGATGAATGAGGCAAGGCTTACGCGAGAAGCAAATGACGTTAGATTTGAAAGAGAAGCAACTGAGGCGAGGCTTGCAAGAGAAGCGAATGAAGCTTTGGAGAATAAGAGGCTTGAGATTCAAATGCGAATGAGAGAGATGGAATCAGGAGATAGACGAAACAGGGATGATGGAGATTCTTATATGACGATGGGTGATAACCACCAAGGAAACCAAAGTCATAAGGGAATGAAGAATATTAAATTCCCGATATTTAACGAGGCAAAGGACTGTCTCGATGCGTATCTTCTTAGATTTGAGCGTACGTGTACGACATACGAGATACCGAGAGATGTATGGTCGCTGATGCTAGCGCGACATCTGGAGTCGAAAGCATTAGAAGTGTACCAGCGTTTGTCGGCTGAAGAAACTCAAGACTACGATTGTTTAAAGAAACATCTCCTGAAAAGATTCCAATTAACAGAAGGAGGGTATCGTAACAAGTTTAAGACTAGCAAGATGGAACAAGGAGAGACTCCTTCAAATTTCATTTACAGATTGCAACGATATTTGCAGCAATGGTTGCTACAAGCTGGATTTGAGCAGACCTACGAAGGAATCGAGGATCTACTGTTAAAAGATCAATTTTTCCTCACTTGTAGTAACGAGTTGAGGATGTTCATTAAAGAGAAAGGAAAAATGAGCTTAAAAGACACATTGACGTGTGCAGAATCTTACATCGAAGCTCATGGGTACAGATATGCAGAGAATTCTGTAAAACCTCAAGGGAGATTCAATAATGACAGAGGTAATGGAAAGCCATTTGAAGAGAAATCGAGAGAGAAATTCCAAGGAAACATGAACAGAGGAAGAGTCGAAACGCGACAGAACAAAGAGACAAATCACAGTGGAAATGTGAATAGAGGATTTAGTAGAGATAGAGAGCAGGCAGCGGAACACAAGATAACTTGTTTTGCATGCGGTAAGGTAGGTCATAAAGCATATGATTGTGTGAACAAAACTAAAGGGTTTGTTAAACACACAGCTGCAGCCGTACAGATTTACCAGAATAGGGCGTACAGGGTTGTACAGACAAATGAAAATACGAAATCGAATGAAATTGACAGAACAGTAGAACGCCAGGATAGGAAAGGTAAAGAAGAAGTACCGAAACATATGGCAGCAAGTACGGTAGTTACGGAACGGAAAGATGGTTGCATTGACATTGAAAGTATAGACGAATGTCAAGCGAAGGTCAATGGCGTAGACGCCAATTGTCTTTACGATTCTGGAGCGAGTACATGTATCGTGAGGAGATCGCTAATCAAGGATAGTGATTTGACTGGGAAGGAAACGCACTGCATCCTAGTTGATGGGAGCTTAAGGTGTTTTCCTACAGCCAATGTAAACATTGAGAGCGAGTATTTTACTGGTGAAGTTGAGGCAATGGTTATGGATGAACCAGTAAAGCCGATAATTATTGGACGCGTGAGAGGGTTGAAATATACCGTAACGAATGAGAACACGGATGAAAATGTGATTAATTGTGACAAGGGAGAGAAAGTGGATGGGACGATTATGAGTGAGAAACAAGAAAAAGTTGAGTATAAAGGAATACTCAAGGGAATTGTGAATGCTAATTCACGTCGGCAAGATGCCAAGAAGAAAGTAAGATTCGAGAGTGATGAAATGAGCACGGAATATGATGACGTAATAGAGAAAGTTGGAAGTGATGACGTCATGAACAGTGACGCACATCAAACGACAGCAGCGATAGAAACGAGAGCTGAGTCGAAGAAAGTGGTGAAATATAAACCACTCAAGGTCACAGAAATGCCCGACCTGAATATAACCACAAAAGAAATAAAGGAATTACAGAAGACAGATGAAACATTGAAGAGTTACTGGGATAAAGCATCTGAGTGGAATGGCGATGAGAAGAGTACAGAAAAAGTGCTGTACGTAAAGAAAGATGGATTGTTGTACCGGAGATGGAAGGAAGTATTGAAAGATGAAGCGAAGTGGCAGTTGATGGTACCGAAACAGTTGAGAAACAAAGTTCTAGCTGTAGCACATAACTCGCTACTGTCAGCTCATCTAGGCATGAAAAAGACTCACGATAAAATTGTGAATGAATTTTATTGGCCAGGGATAAATCAAGAAGTTCGGCGATACATATTAAGTTGTGATGTATGCCAGAAAGCAGTGGATAAGAAAGTGAACTACAAGGCACCGATGGGACATCTTCCAGTGCTGGATGTACCGTTCAAGCATGTCTGTGTAGACATCATAGGAGCCATAGAGCCAATGTCTATGAGAGGATATCGTTATGTATTAACGATTATCGACTTGAGCACCAGATATCCTGAAGCGATACCATTGAAAGGTATTAGTACCGAGGAAGTGGCGGAAGCCTTGTTTAACTTTTACTGTCGGATGGGCGTACCAGAAAGAATTCATATAGATAGAGGGAGCCAGTTTACGTCAGAACTAATGGCCGAAGTAAACAAGATGTTATTAATCAAGCATACGATGACAAGTCCATACCACGCGATGGGAAATGGTTGTGTAGAACGGCTGAATGGAACAATTAAGACGACACTGAGAAAATTGATAGGTGAACAAGTAAAAGAGTGGGACAGGTACTTGGCACCACTACTTTTCGCATTACGAGATACTGTACACGAGAGCCACGGATACACGCCTTTCGAATTAATCTTCGGAAGATCATGTAGAGGTCCGGTACAGATATTGAAGGAACTGTGGACAAATGAAAAAGTGGAAGACGAGGTGAAGGATGTGTACACATATATGACAGATCTACGAGAGCGTATAGAGGAAACGTGTAACATGGCGCAGAAAGCAATTCATAAAGCCAATGCGAAGAACAAGAAGTACTACGATAAAAAGGCACGATATAGAAAACTGGAGATAGGTGATAAAGTCCTATTGTTACTGCCGAGTTGTAATAATAAGATGCTTGTTAAATGGCAAGGACCATTTGTTGTCAGAGGAAAAATCGGAGATTACGATTACAAAGTTGAGGTTGATGGTGGAAAACTGAAAACATACCACATCAACATACTAAAGAAATATTACGAGAGGGATGAAGAAGAGTTGTCAGGTTCTGAGACAATAGCATATGTGTCAGCTATTGTACATGATGGTAGAGAAGGTGAAGACGAAGAGGAGGAGATATTAAACCTGTATGTCAGTAAGCAAACTGAGACATACAAGGATGTTGATATTAATCCACAATTAGAAGATGAACAGAGAGGTGAATTAGAGAAATTACTGAGAGAATATGAAGACATATTTACAGATAAACCAGGAAGAACTGACATGGTGAAACACGAGATTCATCTTACGAGTGATGAACCTGTTAGGATGAAAGCATATCCAACACCGTATCATCTACAATCTGAAATTGATAAGGAAATTGAGATAATGTTAGAGAATGGGATAATAGAAAGATCAGAAGCAGCATACGCAGCACCGCTTGTTGTTGTTAAGAAGGCTGATGGAAGCAATAGACTTTGCTGCAACTATAAACAATTGAACAAAGTGACAGTTTTTGATCCAGAGCCGATGATGTCAAACGAGGATATCTTCAATAAACTGAGTGGCAGCAAAATATATAGCAAGTTTGATTTTTGCAAAGGATATTGGCAAATTCCAATGAGCGAAGAATCAAAAGATTATACGACTTTCATTTGTGCAAGTGGATTATATAAGTTTAATGTACTACCATTTGGATTGGTGAACAGTGCTTCAAGCTACAACAGACTGATAAGGAAGATTTTGCATGGAACCGAGAATCTGGAGAGTTATGTTGATGACATACTAGCTCATACAGAAGGATGGACTAAACATATGAAGATTTTACGAGAATTTTTTCAAAGAGTGAGAGATGCTCACCTGACTTTGAAACCAAAGAAATGTTCATTAGGGTATGGTCGCATAGATTTCTTGGGTCATACGTTAAACAACGACGACATCAGTCCTAAAGGAGAATCAATAGATAAAATTGTGGAGATGCCACAACCGAAAACGAAGAAACAAATAAGAAGCTTTTTGGGAGCAATAAACTATTACAGAAAGTTTATTCCTCATTGTGCTGAATTGATGGCACCATTAAGTGATTTGACAAAGAAGTCAGCAGCTAATAATGTTGATTGGAACGAAGAATTAGAAGAGAGTTTTAGCAAGCTGAAAGCAGCACTTGCTAAGACACCAATATTAAAGTTACCAAACTTGGAAAAGGAATTCGTAATTCAAACGGATGCATCAGGAAGAGGAATAGGTTGTGTCCTGATACAGCAGTATGAAGGGATAAACCACCCGATTGCATATGCGAGTAGGAAACTATTGGAAAGAGAGATGAGATATTCAGTTGAAGAGAGAGAATGTCTAGCGATAATGTGGGGAATTAGTCGGTTTGACAGGTACTTGTGTGGAAAGCAGTTTGTGATAGAGACAGACCACTGCGGACTACAGTACATGAAAGAAGGGAGAATGAGAAATGCGAGAGTCATGAGGTGGAGTCTAGCACTTCAAAATTATTGCTTTACGATACGATATATCAAGGGAAGCAATAATGTTATGTCTGATTATTTGAGTAGAGGAATTACATAGTACTTAAATATATCAGTAATGTATTATAATAATGTAGATAAGAAGTTCAGTAATGTTGTATTGTTGTGTAAGATAGAATAAGGAAGTTGATAGAAATTTAGTTGATAGATAATTAGGTGAGATTGTAAAGCCTGATTACAGACTTTTGAAGGAGGGGTATTTGTAGCGTATTAAATCGCTATTATCTATCAAACTAACTTGTCTGATATTATATGTTAATTCTAAGTAGGAGTTAAGCTAGATAATTTAGTCGGCGTATCTAGATTAATAATTTGGCGTCTAGTGGATTAGTAACTAGGAGACCACGAATCTTGCGTACATGAGCGAGGCAGTCATAGTGACGTCAAGCGGTTACTACGGACGCTTACGTAAGCGAAAACATTTGCATTGACGCGTAACCAATTAAAAGCATCGAAATGAGCGTAACGGACAGAATTGAATGGAAACAGCCACGTCATTGAAATTCGACATAAACAGTTGATTCCTTGCTTGAACATTGAGAAAGATGGTTGTTCAGTTGTGGCTGGCAATTCATTTGAAGTTTATTCAATGGTGAGGATGATGATTATGCTCGTATCTGGTCGTAAAACAGTACGAGGCATTCGTGTGAGAGTAGAGGCGATTTAGAAATTCGAAGTTGCGAACTCTAACGTCCGTGAAGTCTACATTGTGATCGTGACGGTTGGTGAGACGATATTCGTGTGTTGAGAAACGATTTTGGGCTCGTTGTCTCTGGTTGACATTTCAAGGTCATTTTCAATTGGGAAGGAAATTCTCATTGGTTGGAGTGTGATAATTTGATGCTACGGAAGTATTGAATATTGTCTTGTCTGGTATTCGATCTGGATTCCACAGCTTGACAGTATCTCATTATCCTTCTTCAAATATAGCACTGGGTTGCTTATCTTCATACAGTATATCTACAGAGGATCTGCAGAACTATTTCAAGGCCGTTTTACACTACAGAAACGATATGTCATATATCTCAACTGTGGAACACAGATAAGCATTTAGATAAATATAATTAGTGATACGCCAAATAAGTAAATAGGAACATTGCGTAATTGTATTGTTTATTTAACAGTTTTCGAATATATTATACATTTATAAAGAATTGGTTTCTCTTTGAACAGATCATTTAAATGCAGTACATTTTCAATTACCTGCTAAAATAAGCATAAAAACGGAGACGTTACAGACACGGTCTCAGCATTCAAAAGGAAGCTAGGAAAATTGGGCTACTAGGTGTTCCAGGTTAATTTTCAGTGGTTCTAACACAGACCCAGTGTCTTCTGAACCACTTAAAACCCATGTTATGTTATGTTATGTTAAGTCAATAAAGGACGTCGGATGAAATGTCGTTTAGAGAAAATTAATGGCGACCGCCATACTCGATAATTATTGTGCAACGATGCGATGGCGTCTAAAAATAATTGCAGTCGTTAGACGAACGATCGCATCGATAGTTAAGATGTTCAGAAATATTTATATCGGGACTGGAAGTGATCAATGAGTTGATCATAATCGCGTTGACCTACAAATTTGCATGAGAACGCTTTAAACACATTTTCGTAACGCTAAAGCGTGCCGTTTCAGAGCCTTTCTTTGAACATCATAATCATAATGCATTCATACAAACAGACAAAAAGCAGAAAGGGCAAACTTTTAGACTGCTGACAAATGCAAGAACTATAAAGTGATGAAAATTCCCATGGTACATAGCTTAATCATAACAATCATAGTAATATCATAGAGTAGGACTAATATATAATCGTATTATATTGTATTACATGAAAATAGCACCATGTTTTGCGAAGCGCCATAATTTAATTTAGGCTAGGGCTTCGTAAAAATGATGATATTTAGGTTATATTCACTATTCAGTGTATGAAATAAATCAATGAATCAGACAATTTTACATCGCGTTGCATTGCAGATCATAGGCCTATCATTTCACCGATGGAAATATCTTCCTTTGGATATTTTTTAAAATTTAGTGTTTGAAATTTGCAGAAAAAAGACACCCCAACTGTTGTTGACTTCTGCAAGCCGACAGGTCAGTAGCTGACAGTAGGAACTTCTACGTACCGTACTGCAACCGTACGCGGAATACGCTATGCATCGCGAAATTCGTGCTTTCTTTCTTGCATTTATGGGTCAACATGGATTTTTTTATCGAGTCAAACTTGTGCTTTGAAGCCCTTGATTTATCGCAAAAAGCAGGTTTGTTCTAGTTAGGCCTATCAATCATAGGACCAAACCTAGTCAACTTTCTTGCATTGATTAGGCCTATAATTATCAGATATCAAAGTTGTCAGCGTTTCAGTTTTGACGACTTTTGGGGTTTTTCGGGATGCGCGCAACAGCAAAAGAACTACTGGTCGAATTAATTATAGGCGGCAGTTTGGCGTTTTCTTATCCGAACACCACTTGAGCAGAGGTCTAACACCTAAGCTTCCCCATAAATTGCAGTTTAGACAGAATTAGATATAAGAGAGAAAGAGAGTGAGCGAGAGAGTTTGAATGTGAGATAAAGATTCAAATCCATAAACTAAATGCTGCCAACTCACCGTCGTGGTCTGTAAGACAACGACACTCGATCGCGCTCTTTCACTGCGCTGCAACCGCACTGGTTCTGGTTCATCCCTTTTGTCACCGCTGGCCTCAATTATAGGCTAATAGCATTTAAAATATAAACGCTCGATTAAATAAGCTTAGTGGAACGAAAGACAACCAAACGAAAGTTGTTCTTCGGTTTAAATAGGGCCTAAAGCAAATCCCTACAGGATAATAAGCAAACATTTTAACCGACTAGTATGCAAATTCACAAATGATATGGAATTGCATGGACTGCGGTGAATATTATTGTGTGGGCCTGCTGCCTCAATGTTCTTAGCAATAACTTTGCCGCAATCAACAGGCTTTTGAGATAATTATTATACGCGTATACCGCAAAAACACAATTTCCTATACACATCTAACCACTTACTCTACTCTCTAGCACATTTTGCGTGAGTTGCCAATGTATTATCTTGTTGTTATTGAATCTGCAGAAAACAATTCTGCCTTTCAACCGCAGTGCTGTTCTTTCCCCTTCACTTATCAAGGTCAACTCTACTACTCCTGCGCCAATGATGGATGTTACAGAGCTAAACACACGTGGGTGACATGTGACCAGTCAGTCAGTAAGTCTCAGCGGTTACTCTCACTACTACTACTACTACTGCTGCTGCTACTACTACTACTACTACTACTACTACTACTACTACTACTACTACTACTACTACTACTACTACTACTACTACTACTACTACTACTACTACTACTACTACTACTACTACTACTACTACTACTACTACTACTACTACTACTACTACTACTACTACTACTACTACTACTACTACTACTACTACTACTACTACTACTAATAGAGTTTACTGTGTTTAACTAATAAGTCTGCAATCAATGACTTTTGCATACAATATTATTGTTTATGTGTGATATGGTGTCTGTTTTGTTTTTCATTTAGAGCGACTAGAGTCATGAGAGAATCTGCGGCTCCTTCTCCGCCGTCTTTACTCGAGTTGTGCAATTTCCGTGCATTTTTATTCTCTTATATAGATCACTGTAACTCACTCTTCATGGGTCTCCCCAAAATGCGATTCTTTCATCTCCAGACAGTCTTAAACGCTTCCGTTAGAAACTCATTGCACGCCTTCCTCCGTTTTCTCCCATTTCCACTGACATTGCTGAAGTCTTACACTGGCTCCCACACCTCTTGAATCCAATATAAGATAATCTTCCTGGTATCCAAATCCCGATTTGATCTTGCGCCCAAATATTCTAAACCTCTCAGCGATATATCTTCGCCTCTTGCGCTCTATCGACCGTTTCGACCCCTTTGTCCTTTGTGCACGATGTGCCTTGGCCCTGCTGTGATGGGTCGTTCAACATGGAACGCCCTCCTTTCTCCTCTCATACGGGCTTAGCTCGTGTCTGGTCTCTTCCCCGCAGCCTTTCGCTCTCTCAAAAACTTTTATTTTCCCCCGGAGCCAGCTGTCTGCTGAAATCGTGTCTGAATTGTCGATACTGCGTGAAACGCTCTTTAAATTTTTAGACACGATTTCTAAGCGCTCTGTAAATTTTTAGACACGTTACGATACGATTTAGCATCTCGCAGAAGTGCAGCATTGATAAACGGTGACTCATATACAGACGAAGCGTCTTCTGAGTTCTGAACCTCTAGTTAGTCTAATATTTGTATGCTACATCATAATTATTCCTTAATGCTATAGGCCTATGCCATTGCCTATAGGACTCTAAAATTCTCGTAACTTTTCTGAACATTAGGGCTAATAGAGTTTACTGTGTTTAACTAATAAGTCTGCAATCAATGACTTTTGCATACAATATTATTGTTTAGCGCATAAATTACAGAGAGCCTTAGATTAGATAACTATTGTGCAGTATTGTCATTTAAATTTCTAATTGCAAGACATGACTTCGATTAAATCGCCCATGCATAGGCAGAACAGTTGGAGCCCTATGTATACTATTCGTCATAGATGTAAAAAACGATGAAAAGAAAATAAAAAACGGGAAAAACCGTCGTTTTTTCGAAATAATAAAAAACGACAAAAAAGATAAAAAACGGAAACGGAAAATAATTTGCCTTTTGTTACATCTGAAATTTCAATTTCAGCTTACAAACCTTAATTGCTTATGCAATTTTATTAAGAAACTGCAAATAACACAACTTTACTATTAGGTCAAAATAATTGGTATAAGTAACATTAATCTACCAGTTATTTTTTCTTATAACTTTCGTTTAATAAGAAATTCGGACAAATTAAAGGTATTGAAATCTTTTCAAATTCGAATTCTAGACATAAGTCCACATTATAAGTTTATGCTGATCGACATAACACAATTAAAATCTAACCAGAAGCAAAAGCCACAGTTGTTCACTAAATTATATATTGTACATTATTTTGTGCTTAAATTTGCTACTTATAAATATTAATAATTATGCCCAAGAATTTTATATCAAAATAACTCTTAAAAATTTCATTTCTTGTAGGGATCTACTACATGTATTTCTCAAATTTAGGACACAATTACATAAAGACCCTATAGTTAGCTGCATCCTTGAGAGTACGGTGAAAACGTATGGAATACCTGACAAAAATTAAATTAAGGAAAATAATATTAGACAATAAATAATTAAATAAAGTTACATAAAAATAAAAAAAAACGATAAAAAACGATGGGAAAAATAAAAAACGAAAAAAACGTTTTTTACAACTATGCTATTCGTTTAGGTTTCACAGCTGGTTACGTTAAAGCAAATGTCATCATACCTAACATCGTGCAACCGGTCGCGACAACATTCATTCAAGGTTGGCTGATCATCCACTCCAATGCCTTGAGGCGAGTTTGGACGAACCTGGGTCGAGTACAGGGATGGCTTTGGAGATCTGGATGGCACGTATTACTGGTATGGGAACGAAAAGGTCCACCAGTTGACGACGAGCAGTGGAAGCTGGAAGCTACGGGTGGAGGTTCTGTCAAGCAGCAATTCGAAATGGTATTCTGTCGAATACGAATCGTTTTGGTTGAGTGACGAAGCTAGTAAGTATAAGCTTAATGTAACCGGATATTCCGGAGATGCTGGGGACGCATTTAACGATGGGCAGCAAGCTAACCATCATGTGAATGGCATGAAATTCTCAACTGGTGACAGCGACAACGATAAGAGTCCGAAGGGAAACTGCGCAACGGATTTCGGATGGTGGATGAACTGGTGTGGTTCCTCTATCCTAACAAAACCTGGTAAAACGAACTCACGGTATTCTCTGAAAAGCAAGAAGATGGCTTCGAGTGATCAGGTGTCAAAAGCAAGAATGATGATGCGCCGAAATTACTGACATTTGTTCGTAGGTCCTACATGTAGTATAACTTTAAATTACAAATTCATTGCACGTCTGTGTCCATTTCAAGCTAGGGTAGAAAACTATTAACTTTTGCAGGACTAAGTCCACGAACTCATTTCGTTGTTGTGTTCGTCTTCAAAGCACACAAAATAAAATTATATCGTTTGGTGATAATTTTTTATTCAAATTTGAAATGATTTTGAACAGTGGCGTAGACAAGGGGTTTAGGGGTTAAAACCTCCCATTGGCTTAGGAAAAAGTGTTGTAAGAGGTTATTTATCCACTTAAATAAGAAAAGCAATACAATTGTTTGTAGTAACAATTGTTTTCTTACTTTACTCACTTTGTTAAATTATTCCCTTTTCATTTACTGTAATACTGTTGAGTTGGTGTCAGGAAGGGCATCCAGCCAGGCCATAACCCCCCCAATCCCCATCATAAATTCCTGGCTACGCCCCTGATTTTGAACGATGCAATATGTTCGGAGTTAAAGTCACAGAAGCAAACATTCAGATAATGCTATTGCCCGTTATCAACCGAGAGAAATACGCAACACAACCAACATGGACACTGAAACCGTCGGTCATTGTATGTATAGCCTCAGAAATGTAAATCAGAGCGGAGACAACCTACAATGTCCTACATGCTAAGAAGCGGGTTATTGAAGTATGCCTCAAGAGCCATTCGGCAAAGCTGGAAATCTGTACGGACGGATCAAGGGCAAATGAAGGGCATGCAAGCTGCTCGTTCTTCGCACTCTCGATTGAATTTCAATAAAGCCATAGGTTGAGTAATCCGTGGCCATCAATGCAGCGCTTCCGTAGGCGACAGCCTATACTGTGGGACATGCACGTGAATTGGTATTATAACTTCGACTCTTTATGTGTCCTGCAGATCATCGAAAATGGTAAGACAGTCTTGCCATGGATTGCCGCACATCCCGCTCTGGAAATTGAGACAATATTTTTTGACTCAAACTTTTCGCTCATAACAAAATTCCTTCGCACGAAAGCACTGATGATGATAGCCCTAATAATTATTGCTATACGGTGTGAAACGGAGATTTTTCATTTTAGAAAACTGGTTGAAAATGCCCGTGTTCTTACTTCTTAATTTCCTGTATTTTCTAGTTCTTGATATAGACCTTTAGCGCGACCATAGTGTTTGGCCCCACCTGAAAAAAATTTCTGTGGGAGCCCGGGGTTATTCCAAAAGGCCTTACTTACTTTGAAACTAGTCTTGCTGAGTTCCCACGAAATGCAGAGACGAGACGCCAAGCTGTGCTCACGTTCGTCTGGATAGAGAATGAGAATTGCAGGGAGATAACTGACGTTGCTTTATCTATAGAGTTGCGTTGTGCAATGAAGACTTTACTATGAGCTCCTTAGAAAGACTAAACTGAGTGGGCTGAACTCAACCCAGGAAATTCTCAATCTGTCTATGTGCCCTGCGAGTTCATGTATGGAGGGACTTGGCTCGGCCCACGATCGACTCGATCGACTTTGTCGACTCCCCGACCTCTCGACGACCCGATCGACTTGGCTCGGTCGACGATCGACTCGATCGACTTTGTCGACTTGGCGTAGTTTTGTATCTTACTCACCTCTGCAATTATATGATCTGAAAATGAAATTATACGCTGTGTCATAATCTGTGTGACGTCACAATAAGCCTAATTTCGAATTCTCAGTGAATTTACATTATAGTAGATTTGCACTGAAATCGTATTGATGTCACAATTATAGGCCTCGTTTTAGATTCTGAAAATGAACTTCAATAATTATTACAGTACAGTAATCGAAAATGACGTGCCTTGTGTATTGCGGACTGTTTGTTCTGTTAGTAATTAAGATTTATGTCATTTGTCATTTGCGTTCTTGTGAACTGTTTTAACTGCATAACTATACCCTGTAACCGGTTGCGATCTGTCAACCTGATTGTTTCAAAAAAGAAAATATTGTAGGCTATGTGAATTATAACCGCTGTCATCTTTTTGAAACTCTTTAACCTTTGTGAGGTCAGTACACGCTGTAGCCTATATCCGCATAGGTTATCATCCGTACATGCATACTTGCATAGGCTAGGTTCACCCTCGTCTACAGAACTGAGTAGGTCTAACTATAGTTAGGCTGCCCTAATAGTAACCGAAAAGTCTGTAGTAGCTTGTAGTAAGCAGCCCTAGCGCGATGACGTATAGTAGCCTCAAGATCTATTACAATGCATGATTGTGCGCTTGTCAGATGCAAATAAAGACTATGGGCCCTACTTATTTAGGCCTATGCTTACTTGCAGGATATTGCCTGAAGTTCCCCTTAACCAGCTACCTTTTTTCTTGCCTTGTCTTGGACTGAGGACATGAATCCAAATTTAAAGTTTAAACGATCCAGCATTCTCTTTGCCTGGTTTTGTGACAACTAATCTGAAACTTGAAATCCCGACTTTTTCTTATCTACCACTTTATGTCTCATCAATCCAATTTTTTTAGCCACGTGGCGTTACAAATTAAACAACAAGATCGCAATCGTCCTTAATGGAAAAGATCATGCACATCCGTAAACAATGATCGAGAGAAGAGTAGAACATAGTTTTTAATATTGATGTCCTCCCGTTTAAATAGCCAATCGATCGTCTCATCGCTGCGCACCATTAGACATTCTCCATTATCATCAGACTTTTGTGTTCTGCTACCATTCACGCGATCAAGCACGTGTCTATCGATCTGCATGATCCATTACAATTGCTGCTGCTGCTGCTGCTGCTGCTGGTGCTGCTGCTGCTGCGTTGTCTAAGAAGCGTTTCGTCTTCAATCATTGTGGAGGCGATGTCGGGGATGACCACTTTGCACGTCCCTCTATAATCGACCGCAAGACAAAAGACGATTAATTATTGTAGAGTCGGCTGTTCAGAGGAGACTGAAGGACGTCCTACACTGGCTTCCATGCAGTCGCTTTTATACGCTCTCATTGCTAAAGTGCTAGAAATCGATGCAATCTGCGAGCAGTGAACGAGTAATATGCTCGTGAGTAAGACATGTTCAACATGTTCGATCGAACCCACCTGCACTTTAGGGACCCCCATGCACACATGCAACTGAAATATGTTTTCATCATGACTCGTGAATAAGTTGGTGCCCTGCGCTTGGCGTTTCAGTGACGCTCTAGAAATTTGGAGATTACGATTACGATGGTGTGCGTTGGTGTAGGCCTATTCTTAAGAGAATTCAAACTCCTTGAAATGAACAATTTCCGTTACTTTTAATTTATCAGCTAATTCTGTGTATGTTGCGGGCTTTTTGCCAGAACCCCAAACCTCTGCGTCCCTCGATATGGAGACCCTCTAAACAATTTCTCGATACGCTGCTGATGGTGTGCATGTATGGGTTTCACTTCGTCCAGGTTTAGGATCAATTCTTGGCATCCAGTTGACAAAGCAGTCAGACATCATTGCATCAGGGCTGTTTTTAAGGAATTTTTAGAACTGCACATGCAACTCCTTCTTTCCTTTCCAATCATCCATGGTAAATTACTTCCAATCGGAGTACAATGACCTTTCTTGCCAAGTTTTAACTGTGCAGAAGTTCTTCTACAACTGCACAAATCCATTTAGAACTGCACATTTTGTGTACAACTGCACGCTAAAAAAGCTCTGCATTGCATCATACCATTGATGGCCGGGATGAAGCCATTGCCCTTGTTTATATTTATGGGGTCATGGCCGAAGTTACCCCAATTGTGTCTGGTCCCGTATTAAAGGCTATAGACGTCGTGTTTGCTTTTTGATCCAACTATTCATAACTCTTATGGACGACTTCGTGGGCATATGGTCGTCGTGATTCCATTATCTACTATTGCTCCCATTGGTCCATAATTTATTATTAGTGGAACTGTTTCTTTTGAAAATATCCGCAATTTCAAACATCAATTTTCTGCGAAGTTCCGTTTTCGATGGTCATCAGATGATTTACAGTTTGATTATATTTTTGACGATTAACTGAGATAAAATTTGACAAATATGGCTTAGTGGCACCACAGCACATTGCTTAGACCAGTTACTACAGTAGCCCTATTATAGCGCGGCCCATCGGCCTATGTCGATCCTTCTGTGCGAATTTTTTAAAACGGCAGCACTGATATCAAGAATCCCGGATGCTGTCCTGTAGATTGAGCATGGCACACCCACACGCACACTAACACGCACACACTAACACACACACACACACACACACACACAAACACATTAACACACCCATTATACATGCATAAATATATAGCTCTGTGCACGCAGCGCGTCTCGTACCGACATCACGACGTGACGAACCGGGATTCGAATACGTATCGCTCTGGATAAAAACACTCAGTCACCTTTCTAATAACCCCGCAAGTTCAACCTCCTTGACTTTGTATTGTTATCATTCCCACTCGAGACTGACCTCTTTAAAGCTAAAGACAATAATCACTACGATGACCCTTATATAATTATAACCGACCTATTTCATGTCCATGCATGGCATTGTTAGCAGAGCACAGCTCTTCATCGTGGCGCCTCATAAATAAGCTGTTGTGGATTGGTCCGTCGATGTTCCGTTGCCATGGTGTCACTGTGGTGTGTGCAGATATTCAGCCACTGAAGGGTTAATGACGTCTGCAAAGTCTGCAAACATCATCCTCCGGACGACGAATGATCCGACGTCAACCGTCGCAGCGTTGCTAGAGCTGCACAAATTAGGTCACAGTCGACTTAGGACAAAATGGATGGGCAGATATCAGAACGATTGAGGGAAGAAAGGAGAATGTGTGAAAGGAAGAGGATTATAGTTATGAAAACGGCGCGGGAAAAGGGATACATGTATCTATATTTATATTTATATAGCATAGGCTATAATATATTTAGAACCACCCTAGTAGGCTAGTATTAGAACAATGTATGTGTATAATAATTATGTATGTGTAAATAAATTCGTTTATTCATTCATTCAAGAATTTATAGCCTATAGCGCTTCTTCAGAAGCGCTCCCGACTCTTGCACGGCAAAAAAGGACAGGTTTGAGTTTAATTTTTTTAAATGTTTGAGTAATAACCCCAGCAAGTAGACGTAGCTCCTGTGGGAGCCCATTCCAGACAACTGGGCCGATCACAGAAAATGCTCTATGCTGCATCGTTGCAGTTCGTGCAAAAGGGACCAATAGCAATCCCTTCTGTGCAGAACGGAGCGGGCGGCGGTCTTGGGTACTAGTGGAGCAACAAAGCTCTTGTAAGTAGTATGGGGCAATTCCAAGCTGGCATTGCCTAACTAGGGCAGCGATCCTAAATTCAATGCGCTGCCGAGTAGGAAGCCAGTGTAATGTCTCCAGCATATAAGCTGGATACATGATCAAATTTAAGGATATGTCCAATTAAACGTGCTGCAGATGTCTATCCTGCAGCGTCCATCCGTCAAGTGTCTTTTATGCCCATACATCTGCCCTTTGTCCATGGGTCTGTCCTTATGACTATCAATTTTGTCCTTATGACTATCCATTTATCCTTATGACCATCCATTTATCCTTATGACCATCCATTTATCCTTATGACTATCCATTTATCCTTATGACCATCCATTTGTCCTTATGACTATCCATTTATCCTTATGACCATCCATTTATCCTTATGACCATCCATTTGTCCTTATGACTATCCATTTATCCTTATGACCATCCATTTGTCCAATGTCCATATATGACTATCCATTTGTCCTTGCATACATTCGTACATAAATCAGTCACATTAATGCCGTCAATGCATGTACGTTCGATGCCATTTCCCGTAAACACACAACACAGCTCCCTCCAAACAATGCCATTGTTTCCGACCATCTCTCTCTGCAGAACAACAGTTGTGTCCAGTGCATTGCAGGTGCCACAGGTAAATACCGTAAATCGTAACATTAAATCTGCTTTTGTCTGCAGTCTATATGAGCGCAGGTCCTTAAATCAAATTTTATGCGAATCGAGAGACAAGGGATGAAAGCTTCATGTCATCCGTATAACATCGAGTGCACCACCATGGCTGAATCTCGTTCGCTCACTCCACCAATGATTCAATGAAGCAGACCTATATTCTCGTTTTATCCGAATGTTGAATCGTATACGATGGAAACCACTTTATTTGACCAGCTTCGACCTCATTACATCCGTTCGCGTGTCCTTCGATTCTCTTTATTTACACAAACATTTCATGATGGCGACCGTGAGGTACATTGTACATTGTTTCACGGTCCGATGGTTTGGCTGTCGATATATTACTTACTTTTCGCTGTTTATGACCACAGCATGATGACGATGATGCTGCTGCTGCTGCTGCTGATGATGATGATGATTATGACGGTGGCGGTGGTTGCGGTGATGGTGGTGGGCCAGGGGCTGATCCTGAGGGGGCCAATCCGGCCATTGCCCCCCCCCATTTAGAAATTTCTTTATTTTCGACCATCTATATATAGTCTGATTTGGAAAGTTGACGTGCCCCCAACCCCATGAGTAGTTCCGTATTATTTTGGCGGATAAAACGGGATTTTTTTCTTGGGAATTCGAGCCAAAATAATGACTTTAAAAAAGGTCATCAGATTTTTCATCGAACAGGACGAACATTTTTTCTCTGTCCCAAGACCGAAAATTTTGGCCCCCGCCCCCTTCGAAAATTTCTGTATCCACCCTTGATGGTGGAGGCAATGATGATGATGATGATCATGATGATCATGATGATCATGACGACGACGACGATGATGATGATAAACGACCATGGCTCAGTTCGCAGTAAATTCAGTTCACTTGCTATGAGGTAAGAAGACGATAATTCAGATGAAGAAGCTCTTGCTATATCAAAGGTTCTCAACCTTTTTCGCGACACATTGGTTGAGAACTTCTGCTAGATCATCGTTTTTCTTTCATAACGTCCATTTTTCGTCACAATCCAATTGGTTGAAACAATAAAAGAAGAATCAAACATCGCTAATGCCTAATATCGATCTAAGATTGAATTAATCAGATAGCGATTAGCAACGAAGCAACTAAATGATTTTTTTTAGTTTTCCATCAGTCGAGGAGGAAGCAGGACCTGCCTCAGATTCTCCCTCATTATTATTACCCATAGCAGCGACATTGTCAGTTATGGTATAGGTTGTTTAATATTTGGTAAGGTCAGTGTCATTACCCTCCGCCTGGAATGGAAATCATAGATTATAACTGAGAGGCGTCGTTGTCAATAGCAACGGCCCCGGTCTGTGGCGTGGCCCTTCCGTGCACCATGGTGACGCGGACCCCCGACCGATTGGGGGACATCGTCAGCTTCCCTGTGACCAACTTCAGGAGGATCTGACGGAAGCGTCGACTACAGAAGCAGTAGACGATGAAGTTGACAGACGAGTTGACGACGACGAGCAGGTCGCTGAGTCTCTCGTAGAAGAAGAAAGCGCTGGGGCAGTCATCGCCGTCCGTCGAAGCCACGAGGATCTGCGTGACCATGGCCGGCGTCTGAGTGACGACGAAGACCATGACGACGACGATCAGCATCAGGGTGATGTCCTCCTCTGACCGACTGACCCCTGACGAGACGGAGGAGGGGTCCGACGAAGGGGGCTTCAACAGCCGGGCCCTGCGCGTCCTCGTTCGGCGCAGCGCAGCGACGAGCTTCGTGTTGAGGATGGCGAGGGAGACGAGTGGGAGGAGGAACATGACGAAGGAGTAGATGAGGTTGGAGTAGAGGACCTTGTAGACGCTGTCCATCACGATCCAGTTCCTCGTCAGCGTCTTGCGCCCGTTCCGCCACACGACGTCGTACTCGAAGAAGCGTGGTAGGTTGACGAGGACGGAGAAGATGGCAACGGCGGCCACGTGTCGTCGGGCGATTCGCACCGAGCAGAGATTGGTCGCCCTGTACGGATGGCAGACGGATATGTATCGGTTGAGGGTGACTAGAATCGTCACGTAGATGGTCCCCGTTTCGGCGATCAGCGCCAGCGGGTAGACGTACTTTCCGATGTAGGGGTAGGCGGCGTCGAAGGAAGGGATCTGAACGGCGAAGGTGTGGATGGACGTCAGGACGCGGAGAGGGAAGACGGTCGCCAGGAAGAGTGTGTCGGTCACCTCGAGTGAGATGAGAAGGAGGGGAGTGGCCGTGCGGGACTTGTCCGCCCAGAGGCAGATCGTCGAGACGGCGTTGCCTGCGAAGCCGAGAAGGCAGAGTCCGCCCATGAGAACGGCTTCGATGATGAAGTCGTAGCACGTGCAGAGGTAGGGGTACTGTCGCCTCTGTTGCTGCTGAAGATGGTCGACTAGGGAAACGTTTGTCTGATTGAGGAGAAGGTCTGTTGTCGACACACAACAATCACCCAGACAGAGACTACTATCGCTACAGTTGGTGTTCCTCTCTTCAGCCATTGTCATCGATTAGCCTACTTGTCAATCTCTCTCTTTGAATTATTCGGTCACTGGGGCTTTCTCGAATCTCTCGCTCCGATTGTAGTCGACCTATCCGATGTTCCGATGAATTGTTTATTCCCGATTGGCCGCCACTGGGAGACAAAGATCGATGTCCTAACAACGAAGATTGATGTCATAGCGACGTTGGTGGTGGTGGGTCGTGACTGTAAACACGATGATGAAGTATTCACTGAATAGAGAAGCTGATCATGTGATAGGCTAAGTGATGTGGTTCAGGATAATTGCGTCGCTTGAGTTACTTCAATATACGGTTCAACTCTTTCTGTGCTGCATTTTTCGTCCAAACTGAATGAAGAAAGCAATCCAATTACATGTATTCTAGTTAACGAATATAAATATGAATGTGAATATGATGATGACGACGACGACGACGACGATGACGATGACGATTACGATGATGATGACGATGATGATGACGATGACGATGGCGATGGCGATGGCGATGACGGTGACGGTGACGGTGACGACGACGACGACGACGACGACGACGATGGCGATGACGATGACGATGACGATGACGATGACGATGATGATGATGATGATGATGATGATGATGATGATGATGATGATGATGATGATGATGAAGAAGAAAGGAGGCAGACATGTAGAGTGCATGGGAACCCATATTACGGAATGAAAGAAAGACTGAGTTAATTTATATATATTTATATGAAGGCAATGTAAGGAGGAATAGAGAACAAAATAATGAGGCGTGCAGGCAGATGTATAGGCAGCAAGAGTGGGAGGGAGCAGAAAGAAGAAAGAAAGAAGAAGGAACAATAACGACTGAGGAATATGGGATACTTTCTCTTCCATTCGATCTAAGTAAGGATCCAATGGAAGAGAAAGCAGGCAGCCATATGAAGGTAATGTGAGGAGATTGAATGGAAAGCAAATGAGGTGAACGATATTTTTGGCGGAAGGAGGAATGAAAGAACCAGGATTTAATTTATTATTGCGAGAGGAATTATTATTATTATTATACTTCTGAGAGAGTATAATATAGAAGGCATATAAAAGTATATAGCACATAGTATATAAAGAGTATTTAGAGTATATATAGAACGTCGCAGAGGGACTAACGAACGAACGGACTGAGGGAGACAGGGAACATGACTTGTGAGAGCAAGTGGAAAGGATGCAGGATGGCCACAGGGATAAATAAGAAAGGAGACATTGACGTCACAGTAATCAACCCATCTATCGTCCTGTCTCTGTCTCTCTGTCTCTCTGTCTCTCTCTCTCTCTCTGCCTGTCTGCCTGTCTGTATGTCTGCCTGTCTGCCTGTCTCTCTCTCTATATATATAATATATTTATTTCTCTCTCTCTCTCTGTTTCTCTCTCTATTTCTCTCTCTCTATTTCTCTCTCTCTATTTCTCCCTCTCTCTCTATTTCTTTATCTCTCTATCTATTTCTTTCTCTGTCTGTCTGTCTCTCTCCATTTCTCTCTCTTTCTCTGTCTGTCTGACTCTCTTCCTATATTAATTACTAGGTGGGGTACCCGGCGTTGCCTGGAAATTTTAGGATTCGGCCGTTCCCGGCCAATCCATCCCTCCCTTCCTCCCTTCCTCCGTACCTCCCTCCCTTCCTTCGTACCACCCTCCCTCCGTCCCACCCTCCTTCCCTCAGTCTCGAAACAAAATCTTCCCCCACCCCTCCCCCAACACACCTCCCACCACACCCTACGGTACCCCACCCCACTCCGACCTTAACCGGTACGCCACCCGTGAAATTTTGGTTTTTGTGAAGAAATTTCTTTCCCCCACACCCCCCCACACACCCCCACCCCAACCACACCCCACGACACCCACAACACTCTGACCTCAACACGTACGCCACCCGTGAAATTTTTGTTTTCGTGAAAAAATTTCTTCCCCACCCCCAGCCCTCACCACACCCCACCACCACACTCCGACGCCCACCGGTACTCGACTCGTGAAGTTTTGGTTTTCGTGAAAAAATTTCATCCCCACCCCTACACCCCACCTCCCTACCCACTCCGCACCACACCCCACGACACCCACCACACTCCGACCTCAACCGGTACGCCTCCCGTGAAATTTGGGATTTCGCAAAAAAATGTTCTTCCTCCCAAACCCCCCGCCAACCCCTCCCCGCCAATCCCCCCATCTACACCCCACGACACCCCACCACACTCCGAGCTCCACCGGTACGCCACCGTGAAATTTGGGTTTTCGGGAAAAATGCTCTTCGTCCACCCACCCCACCCCACGTGACACACCCCACCCCGCCACCCACCCCTGGCACCCCCTCACTCCACCCCACCGCTAACACCCGACGACACCCCACCACACTCCGAGCTCCACCGGTACGCCACCCGTGAATTTTTGTTTTCTTGAAAAAATTTCTCTCCCCCGAACCCCGGGCCAAGTTCCCTCCCCCCCCCATCTTGAAAAAATTTCTCTCCCCCGAACCCCGGGCCAAGTTCCCTCCCCCCCCCCCCCAAGAACACACGTCGGCCCTGCGGGTCGCCGAGGTGTGTGTTTGGTGGAGGCTAGGCGGCTCGTGTAAAAATCTGTGTAGTTGCAACGTTTCAGGTGAATAAGGTTGAAACTATGCATGGAAAAGCCTGAAAAAGTAGGTGAAAATGATGGTTTTTGCCCCCACCCTGCCCCCATGGTGGCAGAGATTCGCCGACCCGCCCGACCCCCATTCGAAGGATTGGGGTCGAATGCTTCAAAACTGTGGCCGTGCATAGTTGACAAACAAACAAACAAACAATCAAACAAACTCACAGGCTTACTGAAATATATATATAAGATTATTATTTTTCTGAATCCATTTCGTATAATCGGACGTCTACCTTTCCTGCGGTTTTTTTCTGCAGCGTATCTTCTAACTCAACGATTATATGGCGCCAGTAGAAATTCCACCTAATCGGCTGCTAATAAATCCGAGGATTAGCTGCAGAGGATGCCTTAATGCAGACGCTCACTCCAAGGACTCCATCATCAACAGCATCCTCATCCTTAGCAGCAGCAGCAGCAGCCGAGTTCTTTGACTCGATATTCCAAAGGTGAAAGGCAAAGATCGATGATGCCCTCCATTCTATCCGCAATTTATGTAGCGCTTCATTAGTATGCGCGATGGTTCGCACAAACCGACATATATTAAACGCAGACCGGATATA
The DNA here is from genome assembly GCA_949752735.1 of Lumbricus terrestris. Taxonomy (NCBI): domain Eukaryota; kingdom Metazoa; phylum Annelida; class Clitellata; order Crassiclitellata; family Lumbricidae; genus Lumbricus; species Lumbricus terrestris. The sequence goes on along the minus strand of OX457037.1, from coordinate 51,927,690 downwards.
GTTCAACTTCGCACCGGAACCGGAAACCCGTCGACTGTTTACAGCCAGTCACGTGTTCGTCGTGTGGCTGTATTGTGGGTCGCGAGGGTTCGATATATCTGTATGCAGCCAACGACGACGTGGTTTCACCATCCGCATGCAGCCTTCGATAATAATAATAATGGTTGAATAAAGCATAGACGAGGTGGCTCTGTGAGTTAGCAGTCGGCACACGGACGCATATTGCCACAGGATATTGGAAAGGAATGAAGGAGGGAAGAGGGAGGGAAGAGGGAGGGAGGGAAAGAGGCAGGTAGGGAGGGATGGAGGTTCATGTTCAGTATAGACGTCGACACCTCAGTCAGAACTTGGTCACGTTTCGTCAGCAGCGGTCTAAAATTGTTGCTGACAGGTGAATATAATACGCACTTGAAGTGCGTAAAGTGTGGAAAAATAAGTGCCTGGACGCCCTTATCTTTCCAAAAGAAGTGCCTGGACGCCACTTACCTTTCCAGTCATTGCTGGTCAATAAGTGCCTGGACGGCGTTCAGATTTTAAAATAAGTGCATGGACGCCGTTCATGACCGTCCAGCCACACTTTGGGCCCTGCCGGCGGGACTTCGGTTGAGATTTAGGCCTACTTGAGAAAGTCGGCAGTCATGAGCACTGAGCAGTGGTGGCGCAAGGATTTCAGTTTGGGGGGGGCTGAAGCCTCGCCGAGGAAATTTTCCATTCTCATCCGCCAAAATTTCTGACGACCTTTTTTAGTCATCCGGTCGAAAATCGTGGAAATATTTCAGTAGTTTTGCATGTAAAAACCCCGGATGGCCTTTTGTTTAGGGAGTCCTTAGCCCCCCGCGGGTTGCCTTTTACTTCTATAGGGGCTTAGCCCCACCCTAACCCCTAGCGCCGCCACTGGTCATGAGTAGATAAACGTCCGACATTAACATGACATAACATAGCATAACATAGAATAACATAGCATTGCATTAACATAACATAACATAGCATAACATAACATTACATTAGCATGACATAACATAACATTACATTAACATGATATAACATAGCATAAAATAACATAACATTGACATAACATAACATAGCATAACATAACATTACATTAGCATGACATAACATAACATTACATTAACATGATATAACATAGCATAAAATAACATAACATTAACATAACATAACATAGCATAACATAGCATTACATTAACATGACATAACATAACATTACATTAACATGACATAGCATAGCACAACATAACACATTTGGAATATAATATGATGTAGGGAGTTTTGTTGAATATGGAAGCATTTCAGAGTCAGTAATTCCTACCCGTAATATACCACTAGGATATAAATGTGCCTTTTAACACGGGAGTCATGCGACAATCATCAATTCCTCACGCCATCCATTTGGTTGTGATGGCTTCGTAAAAAGACTTCCATGATTGCCCACGGTTTTTACAAAGTCCATTGCTCCCCTAAGTAAGTGTCAGTTCAATAATTGATGTATAGAAAGCATGCACTCATTTATTTCGCTTATCCAGGGTCAAGTTGTCTTGGTCTGACTTTTGTTTCTCTCTGTTTGTCAATTCGGTCAGTTGACATTCTCTGTGTCTCTGTCTCTTCGTCTCTCTGCCTCTCTGTCTGTCTTGTTCTCTGTCTCCCTCTCTCTCTCTCTCTATATATATATATATATATATCTGTCTCTGTCTCTGTCTCTGTCTCTCTGTCTGTCTGTCTGTCTGTATGTCTGTCTGTCTGTCTCTCTCTCTCTCTCTCTCTCTCTCTCTCTCTCTCTCTCTCTCTCTCTCTCTCTCTCTCTCTCTCTCTCTCTCTCTCCATGTTTCAACCATCGTAGCATTCCTTGAACCACCTTGCCTATATAGCAGAGTTGTTTTCGATGAGATAGATCCAACGCTTGTCGAATACCAGTGTTTCTTATTTTCAGTCTTGAAAATAATCCCTCCTATTTTCGTAGCCTGCTGATTTCCGCTGTAAAAATTATTTTCTCATCCTGTTTTCGCACTGCAGTCCATGCAGAGCATTCCAATCCATTTAGGAGAAGCGGCTACAGTATGACTTGCATCGTCGTTTCGTGTCTAGTTTTATCTTTGATTTCTTTGTCGATTCCCTGCTTCTCCATATGCTATGCTCATCATTCCAGAATCCAAACATTTGGGAAGCACGTCTTTGTTGTTGGTGCCATCTGAGTTAATTAAGCACTTTACTTTCATGTTTGCAGGCGCATTTTTCAACTTGCTCAATAACATCTCCTTGGATGTTGACACTTACTGATGTAGGCTATCTTTGTTTTTCACTCACTATTGTTTAGGCATTCTTTGTGTTGATCATTAGACCGAATCTTCGACTGTTTTCGTCAATCTGTATTGTACTATCCTTTCTTAGTTCTTGTTTGCTTCAATAGTGCATGAGAAGGCCAATGTCGTCGGCAAATCGAACTTACGAAGACTCTGTTCACAAACTTTCCATTTTAAGTTGATAACTTCCTCAGTATGATGTCAAAGTTGGGTGACATCAATGCTTCTAATAGGCCTGCTAGGTAAAATAGGCATGGGGCCAAGAAACGCCCTTTTCATGCATCCGTTTTTTATGTGAAAGTATTCTGTTATCTTTAATTAAAAACACGTTTATGGCACTTCTATTCGAAATGTCTGATGCTCAACCAATAAATCAGTCATGACCAACCAGACATAATATATTCATAGTCTAAAATGATTTGCGTGGGTTTTAGTCTTAATTAGACGCTACATAAACGAATGCGCTAACATAACAATCATGGACCAAGCAATCTGTTTACACAGTAATGACGTCATGATGTTATTGAATATTCAGCAATCTGTTCGATTCATTTAGAAACGATGACATTGCCGACATCAAAGATTTCTCTCAGGCTTTGCAGTAGCAACGCTGACAAATGTTTGTAGATCGTTCTGAATTCTCGAAGGTGTCACAATAATTTATGTAGTGGTATATCACTGTATACACCCACGCGTCTTCTGGCCACACACATAATACACCCACCACCTGTACCCTCTTGTGAGTCGTTTATATTATTTATAGGTGGCCTACAAACATGGCCTACTTTAAACTCCTACTCAATATCCCTTAGTGTTCACTCTACTACCCCCGTGTCGGCCTTTAACATCACTCTCCCAAGAAAGTTAAGGACACCGCAATCCAGATATATAGCCTAGACACGAAGTCGCGGATTCTATTGATCTGATCTTGCAGGGCTAACTGTGCTTCGATGAGGGATGCTTTGGTGTTACCGCCTCCAGCAAAGGGACTCTAGATCAAGCGACATGCAGACTGCGTGTTCCCTAACTGAACTTGTTTTGCAGTTGGTATGTAGGGTCTTGTAGGCTACAGTCTGCACTGAAGTAAGTATTTGTCCAAGAGTAAACTGTGGACGTCAGTATTGGACATAACCGCCCTCTCATTGTTCGCAAGTGGCAAGGGTGGATACAGAAATTTTCGAAGGGGGCCAAACTTTTCGTTCTTAAGGAAGGGGAAAAAATTTCGTTTTGGTCGTCGGAAAATCTGATTACCTTTTTTTGGTCATTTGTCTCCAATTCCCAAGAAAAAGAAAAAAGAGAAAAGGATACCATTTTATCCGCCAAAAAGTTGATGACCTTTTTTAGTCATTTGTCTCCAATTCCCAAGAAAAAGATATCATTTTATCCGCCCAAAGAGTTGGTAACCTTTTTGTCGTACGGACATGTGCGGACTTCGTGGGTGCGGGGAGGGCCTACGAAATTACTCAACTTTCCGAGCCAGAATAGCTTATCAGAAATAGAGAAATTTCTAAATGGGGGCCGGTCCATGGCCGGATTGCCCCTGGATCCGCCCCTGGCATGTGGATGACCCTTCTGCCTCCCTATCTACGTCCGTCCGCTATGGACGACCCCTTAACCCGTGAAAACTTTCCTGTCTCTATACTGAATGAATGACCGAACGAATGAATGAATCGATTAGAAAGTCAATTCATCAATGCATCGATGTCTAATAGAGCGCTCTTTGATCGTACGAGCACGTGATGTCGTCACGTGATGTCGTCACGTGATGTCGTCACGTGACAGAATGTTTCTCTGACCTTTCAGCTTTGACGAGCAATAATTCTCGATGCCTTGAATTAAGTCAGAGACTTCCGTCAACTTAATATGACTCAGTGGCTTATGACTTCACAGCTTTCAGCTCAACCATAAATTAGTCACCAAAGTTATTATTCATCACTCTTACAGTTTTAACAATAGTCATGGCCATTGGCCAACCTACATGTAGGCCTACTGTTCAGTTGACAGTTGACACTGTCGCTTCACACGTGGACAATGCAATTTGCAAAATATAGTAGGTGCTGTCGCCGCAGCTGATGTCATTTGGTCTCACTATATCTCCTGTGGCCTACATTGACTGAGCACGGTGATTGGGTACACGTAGGTAATACATTACTCCTGGTATTGCTGTTTTGTTATGCATGCAGTAAATAGCCTATACGTATAAATATTCAATGCATCAATGGCAGGACAGTATGTTATGTTGACACCGCACTCCATCACGGTCACCAGTGGACCAACGTACAGCGTTGCAGTCGAGTTTAATTCATCTGCTACTGCTGCTGCTGCTGCTGCTGCTGCTGCTGCTGCTGACCATGATGCGCTGAAGTTGGTGGTGGTGATGAAGCATCTAACGTCGTCTTATAGCTTTAAACGTCATGGCCACCGACTCTTGCTGCTGCCATGGCTGCTGCTGCTACTGCTGCTGCTGCTGCTACTGATGTTAATCCCCGTATTTCTTCCGTAGATCTTCCGTGTACAGCACTTTCAGTCACTGATGAATGCCGCCGTCTATTTATATCTGTCGTCTGCTGTCGAGCAATGAAATGCCGTCTGCTAAACGGTCATTAAGCGCTTTGATTGACAGCCGAAAGAACGCCACCTGTCGGGCGGATCGTCGTTCAAGGAAATGGCGCCGACGTTGATTTGACGTCACGCTGACGGAAGTGTCCAATCAAGGCATTTAAATGACTTCATTTGGACGGCTGGCTATGTATGTAAGTATGTATGTAAGATAGGAATGGAAATCATGCAATTTTAAACCGCGCAGAGACGACTCTAATGATTCGGCGAAAGAGAATCGAACTGAAAAATTCTAAATGGACAAAACAACCTATTAGTAGGTTCATTACCTCGGCCAATGAATCGCTATGATTCTTCTTTTGGACAGAGTGTGTCGTTTGGGTCTACATTCCATTCTCAGAATGCCCCATTTGCATAAATTATGCATGTACAGGGTGCGCCAAAAAAGACCCCCCTAGGTTTTTTGCCAATATCTTGGCCAAAAGTAAGAATTTTGAAATTAAATTCTACAGTCTTAAAGACAATTCATATTTACACATGATGGTCAGATTTCATCAAAATATTTCAAACACAACAAAAGTTTTACCACTTTTAGTGAGGTCACCCATCGTTTTTTGACGATTTAAAAACGTGACGCAACAAAAAGTAACAAAAAACCAATCTAATTATTCTGGCCAATATCTTGGCCGAAAGTAAGAATATCGAAATGAAATTTTATAGGCTTAAAGACAATTCATATCTGCACATGATGGTCAGATTCTATGGAAATATTTCGAACAGAACAAAAGTTATGCCACTTTTAGGGAGGTCACCCACCGTTTTTTGACGATTCAAAAACGACAGGCAACAAAAAAGTAACAAAAACACGAATTTTTTTCTCATCTAAAATAATTGGTATCATATAGCCTTGATAATGCCAGATGATCATTATTATTACTATTTAAAAAGAAACAGGGTGCCAGCGTAGCTGCGCGTCACTGAGAAGTCACTTAGCAAGATGACAATCAAATTGCTAAATAAGGAATCTGTCAGATTAATCAACATCAAGAACTTTGCAAAGAGACTCAAAAGAAGTTTTGGCACTGGGGTGGGCACACTGAACACAAGTTGTGAAGCACTACCAAGTTCATTTGACAAAAGTTATTTGAGATGACACTGAATAAAATCGTGTTTTTGTTACTTTTTGTTGCGTTTCGTTTTTGAATCGTCAAAAAACGGTGGGTGGCCTCATTAAAAGTGGTATAACTTTTGTTCTGTTTGAAATATTTTGATAAAATCTCACCATCATGTGTAAATTATATGAATTGTCTTTGAGCCTGTAAAATTTCATTTCAAAATGCTTACTTCTGGTCATGATATTGGCAAAAAACTAATTTTTTGGCGTTTCGTTTTTGAATCGCCAAAAAACGGTAAGTGGCCTCGCTAAAAGTGTTTTAACTTTTGTTCTGCTTGAAATGTAGCCTATTGATGAAATCTGGCCATGATGTGTAAATATAAATTGTCTAAAGGCCTGTAAAATTTCATTTCAAAGTTCTTAATTTTGGTCAAGATATTGGCAAAAAACCTAGGGGGGTCTTTTTTTGGCGCATCCTGCAGATTTCAAATAATCGTTCTGGGCGTTGGGCCTACTTATTTTTTACAGCGATTGTCGGAGACTTCGTGACTCAAGACTGCAGATGTTCTTAGAAAGATATGAACAAACTGTATACGTCTATGCGAGTTCACCATCAAGAATCCACATTTGGACAATTGTTCATCTTACAATGTATTTCATGCAATGCACGAATTCTAAAATATTTAGCACTGGGATTTGGGAGGCGCATTGCAGAATTCTAAGACTCTCATTTAGCTTGACTCTCGTTCAATGCACCAATGAAGATGTACCGGAAATTTTCACATTCATTCCGAGCATTTACATAGCCCTCTTCAAGATATCTACTCGGTGTCACTCCCAACCCAACCAGAGCTGTGATTTGAGCGACTCGTAAGCATCACGAAGGTTTAACAGAGGCATCAATCGCAAATGTCCCGTGGGAGACATTGCAGATGGCAGGACCGTCATTGACAAAGCTAAGCGCTGCCTAATAGAAGTGCGAACTCGCGGAACCCTTGAGGGTTTTACGTTCACTTTATAGGCTGCAGGGCGTAAAATGAAGGCCACAAACTCTACTAATACTACTACTGTTGCTGCGACTACTGCTATTACTGCAACTACAATTGTACTGCTACTACTACTACCACTACTACTGCTGCATGCTGCTGCTGCTGCCACTATACTACTACTTCTACTACTACTATACTACTACTATAACAGCTACTACTACTATTGCTGCTACTACTACTACTATTATACTACTACTACTGCTGCTGCTACTACTACTACTACTACTACTATTACTACTATTACTACTACTATGCTACTACTGTACTACTACTACTAGTCTACTACTACTACACTACCACCACGCCAACCCCACCACTACTACTAATGCTAATACTGTTTAAAGTAGGCTTTGTATATAGTTTATACATAGGCCTAAATGAATGCTATAGGCTTTGTATATAATTTTTATAATTATATACAATAATTATATACAAAGCCTGCTACTGCTGCTGCTACTGCTACTACTAAAGCTACTGCTCCTACAGACAGTATATTAAGTTCACTTCACGAACTTGTTGTTCTTGACGTTCAATCGATCGACCATCTAGAAAAGACAGCACATCCTTGTCGGATATTTGATTATGAGGAACGCGGTTTTAAGGTCTTGGAAGACGATGACGAGAGGATGGACGATCGACTCTAGCATTTAACGAAAGCAAAACAGCGATGCATGATGCGTAGGATGATAGGATCGGGTTTCGGTTTGAAAGCCGTGTATATATGTCGTTTCGTATCAGACTTACTCCATAGCATATATATATATATGTATATATATATAGCAAAGAGGACAATGAATGGCTTATGCATGGTATAGTCAGATATATATATATATATATTTATATATATATACAATATATACACACGACATATTCGGCATATAATATACAGTACATATGCAAAAAATTAGGCTATATATAAAGTCTAGCATTATTATATACAAAGCCTGGCATTACGACATATATGTAAAAATTCTATACAAAGTCTAGCATTACTAGGTACTACGTACTATGTAAAAAAATTATATACAAAGCCTAGCATTCATTTAGGGCTATGTATAAACTATATACAAATCCTAGCATTGCTACATAGAGTCTAATATGTAAAAATTCTATACAAAGTCTATATACATGTATAATATTGTATTATAGCATTGCTAAGTGCAACGCGTCAAGAACCATTTGTCTCGACTGTTGACAGGAGACATGGCATTGGATGCAATCACATCTGTCCTGCTCTGGCAAAGCAGGGTGAGAATTGCCGGGGGGGTTGGGGGGTTTCGACCCCCCCAGTCTTTCTTAGAGCCCCATGTTAAAGTATGTTTTTTACACCCCAATTCCAAGTGGATAATGGTCCAACCCCCCCAGTTATTTTTCCACAATTCTCACACTGAGCTAAACCTTGCCTTTATGTCGGGTTCGAATGAGTCTATGCTCTCGAGTCTCGAGAATGAGTTCAGGGATGTCACGCGACAACATCTGCAGGTCATTGACGTTTTTTATTTGTTTCTTGTCTCTCTCTCTCTCTCTCTCTCTCTCTCTCTCTCTCTCTCTCTCTCTCTCTCTCTCTCTCTCTCTCTCTCTCTCTCTCTCTCTCTCTCTCTCTCTCTCTCTCTCTCTCTCTCTCTGTCTCTCTCTCTCTCTGTCTCTCTCTGTCTCTCTCTGTCTCTCTGTCTCTCTCTGTCTCTCTGTCTCTCTGTTTCTCTGTCTCTCTGTCTGTCTGTCTGTCTGTCTCTCTCTCCTTCTCTCTCTCTCTGTCTCTGTTTCTCTGTCTCTCTGTCTGTCTCTCTGTCTCTCTTTCTCTCCCCCCTTCTCTCTCTCTCTCTCTCTCTCTCTCTCTAGGGTGCATGGATGTCGTTCTACTCTTTCTTTTATATGTTTCAGGATGAGGAGTAGTCTCCCTTTCCCTCCCCTCCTCTCCCCTACCCCCGTGGTCCTATACGAGAGCTGTCGTCCGTTTCGCGTCTCAAGAGGGGAGACTCCTCGGTCATATTATACGGTTGCTTTTGTTCTATTATTTACAGATCCTGACCAGGAAGACGGCTGTCTTCATGTAAAAGATTCTTTCAAAAAATCGACATGTCTACCTGTAATCTTTATTTGCACCTGTGCATACATAAAGGGCATTTGCCTCACTCTGGAAACTTTAAACCTTTCTAAACTGCTACTTTTTGTCTTTAACAAATTTCTTGCACTAAAGCACTATAGTGTTACACGTGACACTGACAGCTTTTCAGCTGGAAAACTCCATTTCTTCCTTCGAATTTGCCAAGCTCTTGCTTCAAATTTAACCATATATGCCTATAGTGACCATTGTGCTTATCTGCAGACGCCCAAGCCCTTACATAATCTCAGTAACATTGCCTACGTGCATGGGCGGAGTTTGGTCTCCGTTCTTGGGGGAGGGACTAAAAAATAACTTGAGATTTGTTGGGCCGGAGACTTGGTCCAGAACGAGCGGCGCCGACAATATTTTTCTCCGCAAATAAAATTCGATGACCTTTTTTAGTCATTCGCCATTCATCTGATTTAAGTTTCGTGAAAAGAGCCTTTTTTCCGAAATGAATCTGGACCTGGGGGGGTGGTACGCCCACGAAGATACCATTTTCAAGGTTAAAAAGCTGAATCTGGGCCTTCTTGTGGGAGGCCTAGCCCCCTAGCCCCTGATAAACTCCGCCCATGCCTACATGTAGAATTGTAGATGCAATCATGCAGCTATGCAGCCTAGAGCTTATCTGTTGCAGACATCAGAAAAAAGCATTGGTCTGAAATCTCCGGAAGCGAATTCAACAACTCTGCACCTGCAGATCTTGTCTGTCTGCAACAACATTCTTATCTGTTTAGAAATTCATGAAAACGTCTGTCGCGAAAGACACAACAAAAGGACGAGGACAGTTTTAATTGAAATCGTATAATTATCTTGGGCTCAAATTTATATGGCTCTATACTTATGCACTTTTTGCTTCTGTCGTCTGACGGCTGCGACCAACACTTATTCCATCAAGACTTAAATTCTCTTTATAGCAAAGCGGACAATGAACCAATTAATTAACGATTCCTTGATCAATTGGCGAACTTAAGGCATCTTGTCATTAAACGCATTAGATCTAATCAATTGATTGATTAATCAACTAATTAATTAATTAATTAGGTAATTAATTAGCTAATTAATTAATAAGTCAGTTAATGCAATGGTAACGATGTTCTCACGTCGTATATACCTTTCTATCGGTCGAATATATATCTACCCGCATTCTAGCACTTTATAGAGGTTTTAGTCTAATGGTGCATTACAAAATGCACACTGCATACAAACATTAGCACTGAGAGTCTGTGAGAGTGGTCCGAACTAAACAATGCCTCACAGCACTCCATGTTATAGTTCTACGGCATCTTTTCAAACTCGCTTCGATGGCAAGAAATCTCTTCAGATAAATTAACTAAACACTTCGATGGATTGAGTCTCTGCGGTTGTTAAGTGTACGAACACGAGTGCGGGGCTTACATCTTACAGAATATGCATGACAACACGCTATTGTACTTGGCCTATTACTCTATAATAATTGTCTTGTACCGCGTCTATAAATTTCCATCGCGCTTCTCGCATGCAGTGCACAATAAATTATTCAGAGACGTGTAATTCCGTGTGCGAGCGACCAGGAAAAAAAACAAAGTGGTCTTGAGTTGGCGAGATGAGAGACGTTTCGCCGATCCGATGATAAGAAGGAACGTGTCCAATAAGGAGAGAACTGGATCCACGATGCAGGTCCAATTAGTGAAGGCAGAGAAATGCAGCACTTGTGAGGTATACTTACCGATGAGCTATTGTTGAGTGTCCGGACACGCGTTGGCTACACAACATGATACACGTGTATGTACATTACTAGAAATAATAATAATAATAATAATAATAATAATAATAATAATAATTGACACATTACATTACATTACTATTATTATTATAATTATGTAGGCCTACATGTACGTGCATACTTTAAACGCATGCGTAGGCCTATACATACATTTATACATGCATACAACAAATGCATGTACATGTAGGCTATATAATAGAAACAAGTTTGTTTGTCTTATGCTCTCTTTTCAAACTGTTTTCTTTTTTTTCTTTTTCTTTTAAGCAACGCCTAAAAACTTACGATTCCTAACTGGCTTTCAAAGATTTGCATAAATGAAAGAGACGCACTGAATAATTGCGCCTCAGTCAGATTAAAACTTCTGCTTGACCTTGACAGGTATAAAAACTATTTGTAATAATACTTATTAGACCCTATATAACACGATGAGATCTCCAGAGAAATTACATTCGTATAGTCTAATAAATCAACGAAATGCCTATGCTAATTCATTCTCCACCAATTGGGACATGCAGTATAATAATATAGAGACTCCATATCTCGGATCGTTTGTGCAATGCGCATTACCTTCCTTTGCTAGTTTTCTCACGTCACATAATGATGCTATAATTATATGCACTTCAACGCAACTCTGAAAAAGCTCGTCGGCTAGATGACAACAGTGGCGGCGCTAAAGACATTCTGCTGTCATCTGTATGCCACGACAAATGCTCTGGCAAAAAACTTTTCCCTGGTCATTTCCCTACCAGAATTTGTGCCCTACCGAGTGAGTATATAATTATATTTGGGGCAAAAATCGTTCTCTTAACTATAGTACTTGTATGACTTCTTCTTCTTCTTCTTCTTCTTCTTCTTCCTCCTCCTCCTCCTCCTCCTCCTCTTCTTTTTCTTCTTCTTCTCCTTCTTCTTCTTCTTCTCCTTCTTCTTCTTCGTCTTCTTCTTCTTCTTCATCATCATCATCATCATCATCATCATCATCATCATCATCATCATCATCATCATCATCATCATCGTCATCATCATCATCATCATCATCATCATCATCATCATCATCATCATCATCTTCTTCTTCTTTTTCTTCTTCTTCTTCTTCTACTTCTTCATCATCATCATCATCATCATCATCATCATCATCATCATCATCATCATCTTCCTCTTCGTCTTCTTTTCCCTCTCTTCCGTTAGACGTGCGTTGACGATGAGACCTTTACAAGACGTCTCCACATTCGTCTAGTATGTCTGCCCGGGGACAAAAATGTCTAGCTGAAAACATAACATATTATGTGAGAAGACTCATTCTGCGGAAGAGTTGATTGATTACTCGTGCATGCAGACAAGAAGTTCTTCTGAAAACCTTTGTCCAATGCAGTGCATCCATCTATCAGGTCTTGCCACCTCTTCATGAGGACAAGTATACTTACTCCATAAGAGAGGACACCTCTCATGCTGCCTCTTGCTAAATCAGATTTGTTTTTAAACTAGACCTGGGAGTCGACCCCAATAAGTCGACCCCAGTCGACTTGGTCATCCCAAGTCGGGTCGGGTCGTTTCTGCTCACCGCAACTGACCCCAAGTCGAATTTTGTAGATAGAAGTCACTTGAAGTTGTTTTTACCACAAGTCGACTTAAACCGACTTGAGACACAAACATAGTTAAATTTGTCACTTTGTCACTTGATCGTGACAACATTTAAGCAGCTTTTGTTGCCTGTTTGCAAGAATGAATGAGACCTTTGCTAAACAGAGACTTACTGATTATTTTGCCGGTAGGCTATCGTGCAGACTGCCGTCTGCCGTCTGCCGTCTGCCGATATATTCATATAATTTGTTATTCTATGCTAGAACGCCACGCTTAGGCATGCGCTTAATTACAATGGTGAAACAAAATGTTACTAAAACATTAGCACGTGTGCTTATCAAGCAAATCAGTGAACTTCTGTTGGTCAGTGAATTCGGTGCAAAGAAAGCCTATAATAAATCGATAGTTTGGCGCTACTTTGGTGCGCTACATCTGCAGTTTTCTGCAGACGGAAAACTATTGTAGGGCCAATTGGACAATGAAAGACTTTACGGTCAGTGAGCAGGCCTAGTAGCTATAGTAGCCTAGTAACTGTAGGATGATGCACTTGCAATGCTATTTGCTAAGTTGCGGAACGATGTTAGTGGCCGAATAATTATGACAACGGACTTACAAATTATCATAACACGCCATTCAGTGCAACCAGTCCTCGATCCCCATTTTATCTTAGACCTTGCGCGTTTTACAAATTTATTTAATATTAATAGTAAAAATAATAACAGTGAGTGTAGCCTAATCTGAATAATCACAGACAATGGACTAGCTAAAATTTACAGGTCTAATAATTTGCCGTCGCATTGTCTAGGCTACTAGATGGCCCAAAGCATCACAAAACTATTCAACCTAAAACACAAACGGTCTGAAATGGGCTTAATAACACTTTAACAAATTCATGCATCAATTAAGTGTTGATGCTTCATTACCCGGTACTCATTGGTAGGCCTAAATGAAATTAATGCTTGCAGGAAAATTGGCTTGACCTCTTGCATTAGTAGCCGTAGACTACATAGACTTAGGCTAATAGCTAATACCATGTCAGAAGTCGACTTCAAGTCGGAAGTCGGTTGTTTTTCTGCTAAGTCGGGTCAAGTCGTTTTAACGCCGAGAAGTCGACTTCAAGTCGACCTCAAGTCACTTTAGGGTCAAGTGGGGTCAGATAAACTGACCAAAGTCACTCCCAGGTCTATTTTAAACTATAGTCTTGTAAACAGATGCCTTTTAAATTTTATTTGGCTGTACATGTGTGATTTCAAAATCTGCTGTCATCCTGTCATATCTTATTTGTTTTAGAATATAGACCTATGCGATCGTTTTATGCAATGCAATGCAATACAATGCATATGCGCTTGTCAGATGCAGATGAATTCAACTTACTTGCTTACTTGCGATGGTTTGTATATAGGCCTAATATTCAAGTCCCTGACGGATTTTTTTAATTTCGGGGAATAAAAAAATAATGCTATAGTACTAAACAGAATATAGAGGAAAGGAAGAAAAGACAATAAGACATATTCTCATATGGAATAATAACAATAAGACAATAATAATAACGACAATTTATATGGCCCCGTAACGCGGCCATACCGATACAAGGGCGCCTCACAAACGGCCAACTGCGGGATACGCCTTGGCAAACAGATAAGTTTTAAGCTTTGTTTTAAAAGAGTCCACTGAGGCGGCCAATCTAATGTAAAAACTATTCTACTGGAATAGAATGATGGACAAGGACATAACAAGACGGGAAAAGCATCCTTCATCCTTGCAACAGAAAATAAGTGTTGGCAATGCAAAATTGCCGGAGCATCAGACCTCAAAGACCGATCACCTAAACTGACGGTTGCCAAAAACTATTCTACTCGATATGACGCCTCTCAACGAAGATTCTGAAGTGTTGGTAATGAAGAAAGATTGTTGGTTTAACCAGACCATAATTATATGCAATACAATGCCTGCAAGAAACTAAACGAGGACAGACATGGGAGGACTACATAAAAACGCACTGCATACATTATATATACGGCAAAAAATGACATAACAAGATTTCGACTGAACATAAGAGAAAACCTCTGGTTCCGTGATGAAACGCCGACACGAATATAGATAGTTTATTCACACCCGTCGGTATTCCATGGGAATGTGTCAGGAACTGATCAAGGGTGTAATTTATGATGCGTGTAGGCCTATACTTAAATGTCAGAAGCGACCGGAGGAACGAAAAAAGCAAAGGTGCAAAGTTGCTGCTTTGGCCTGACACAATCACTCATATTAATTGGAATGGGTTATGGAGAAATGTCATTTTATCCCAGAGGCGGCGTTTACATTTTTACAATCAGAGCATATATAATTATACATGTATATACTATAGACAGGTATAGTCAAAAAGAAACCATGGCGAGCGCGTATATATGGGCGAGTTATGCACCGAATAAATTCTCTGCGTGGCAAAAATTCTGACTTTTAAGCCATGGCATTTGCTCTGGCTTAGCTTCGCTGCAGTATACAACGCCACCACTGTTTATTCGGAGTTCTTCTGTCTGGGATTAATAAATTTTGATCCGTTTTGAACGCTGCAGCTGTTGCTTATTGAGTTATTAGGGAATTACAGCTTCATCAATGGCCATATTATACGTACAAATACATATATTCATTCATTCAATAATTTCTATAGCGCCTCTTTAGAGAACTACTCAGAGCGCCCAGTGGCAGGGCAAAGGGGGCTAAGCCCCCCTATAAAAGGCTAAGCCCCCCCCTAAAAAAGACCATCCGGTTTTTTTACATGCAAAACTGAAATATTTCCACGATTTTCGACCGGATGACTAAAAAAAGAAAATTCCGAGAGGGTTCAGCCCCCAAAACTGATATCCTGGCGCCGCCACTGAGAGCGCTCCCGAGTCTATCGGCTATATGGCACGGCAAAGGCGCAGTTTTGAGGAAGTGGCGAATAAAAGCCCCAGGAAGCAGACGAAGCTCCTATCCATTGGCCCACTACGTGTTGATGCAGAAGTGTCTGGTCGGCTGCACTACTTCCGTCCTACTTCATGTCTTTCCGTGTCGTCCTGTCTACTACAGATTCCTAATTCTTTCAGCAGCACATGGTAATAAACTGTTTGATCCCTTTGTCTTTTACAAGTGCTTTACAAGTGCTTTACAATGCAACAATAATTAATATTTCGAGGCTCCAATGGGAGCCTCGAAATATTATTGTCGTTCACTCGTTGTGGAAGAGGTCTTGATGGGATCTGCACAATAATTGCATTAATTTAATATAATAATTTATTATAGCTTATATTATTGTAACGCGGCATATAATTTGGGTTATAATTTCTGGTCGCCATTTTGGATCCGCCATCTTTTCATTTATAGAGCGCCTGTTCTCGGGTAATATTATTTTATTTCTGATATCGTGTCTGACACGAATCTCAACGACCGACAATCGCAGTCGATGTTTTTGGCAAGCCTCCGTTGAATCAACTTCCCCGTCTCGCCCTGCAGCTGGGAGCTGTAGCCGAAAGGAGGAGGTGAAGTTGAATGACTGCCATCAGCGATATTTTCGGTCGACCAAGCGGCAGGATGCAAAGTGTCAAAGCGATACATTCAGGCAGATAAGAGAGGGGTAAGATAGACGGACGGAAAAGGACAATCCGCCCACGCACCGATGCCTGATGGAGAGTGAGGGCAATACAGCCAGACGGACATGAGATAAGGGAGAGGTAAAGAGAAGAAGACTAAGACTCTGTCACACGACACTCGCACGTGTCGAAATTGCGACGTTAGATTAACGCCTCGAAGGGAGAGGGAGGGCCACGTGTGCGGAAATTGAAGCTGAGTATATGCGCCGAAGGCTAGCTGGGAAACTGCGCAGTTCAGTTTTCATCCGGGACTTGTGTTGTTGACGTGAATCACGTCCTAGGAGCACTGAAGGCAGAACACGCAGAGACGTGGAAGAGGTGAGACGTAGAGGTGCGATCGGGACTTTGCAGGTAGAAGTCGTGTTGAAGGCAGAAGACGTTTTCGACGGAGAAGAGACGTTTTCGTGTTAAGTCAGACTCGATCGGAACTTTGAGGAGAGAAGACGTATTCGTGTTTAAGTCAGAAGCAGCCAGAACGTTGAAGGAAGAAGATGTCTCTTGTTTAAAGTGGACGCTGTCGGAACTCAAGAAAGAACAAGATGTTTTATAGTTAATATAAAGTATAGGTATATAAGACGAAAACGGTCAGAACTTTGAACGAACAAGACTGAAGTGATGGATCATTGCGGCTGATTCTCGTCGGCAAGATTCGCACTCGGGCTTCATCATCGGGTCAGATCCTGGAGAAGAACATGTCAACGCCGTTCTTCGCGCCATGTCACGATGGACTCTCTTTATCTGGACATGAGGTACGAGTGGATGGGTTTTAGGGTGATCGGTTCTTTAACTTTGGGCTACTTTTAAATTGGCCGAGGGACTTGAAAGTAAATCGGGGATTAACTTAGCTTTACTCCGGTCCAAGTGTGTTTGCATTGAATGTCTTTGATCATAACAAGAAGCTATTAGTTAAAATATCTGACTTTGTTTATTGTTTGCATTGAGTGTAATCGAAGTTGGTTACGTAATTGATTGATTACTTTGAATGTGGTTGTTGTTGATTGAGGATTCAGTTGATGGACTATAATAAGAAACATTACTGAAATTACTGACTTTGTTCACTGATAGTGATAGAATTACCTGTAGACCTAATTCATATTGCGCCATGGAAGAAAGTAGACCTGTAACACCTTCACAGCCGTCTAGGCCTCCCTCATCTCTGGAGGTTGTAATGGAGGCTATAACTTCCATGCATTCATCCATGCAGTCACATGCCCGAGACACACAAGATGCGATTGCCTCGGTAAGGTCAGATGTAAGGGAGGAAATTTCGGCTGTGCACTCCAATGTTAGAGAAGTGCTAACGGAGGTTGTGACACGCTTAGAGCGACTCGAGGCATCGCCTGTCCCAAGATCTGTTGTGGGTTCGAACTCTGGACTGGAGTCCACCGCTATTACCATCGCGGACGTGCCTTACCAGTCGACCATCAGTCTGGCAGAGTCTTCAGGCGCTAGGCCTAAAGATTTCACCCACCTGGGCACGCTGCGCAGAAGTGAGCGTCTGGCCCACAAGGATCCAATCTCATATAGAGAGCTTGGCAGCCGAGATGGTTGGCAATCATTCCATCGGTTGGATTTGAACCCGAGAGTCCCCTCCTCTTATCCTCGATCCATTTCTCAGGACCATGACCATGACCCACAACAGCACGCGGCCTCCTTGCCGTACGATGATCCGGAATTGGCGACTCCGGAGATGACGGTGGGGGCGGGCGTTACAATTGGTACCAGAAGTGGGGTACTGGTACAAATTGGTTCTAGGGATTTTGGTGAAAATAGGTCAGAAGAGGCAACTCACTATGCTAGGAGAGGAGAAATGGCAATATCTTTTGAACGAAGGAAGGAAAGGGAATTTGCTGATAATGTGGAAATTATGTCTGATGAAGGTAGTGTGGACA
Source organism: Lumbricus terrestris (assembly GCA_949752735.1). Taxonomy (NCBI): domain Eukaryota; kingdom Metazoa; phylum Annelida; class Clitellata; order Crassiclitellata; family Lumbricidae; genus Lumbricus; species Lumbricus terrestris. Next base: position 51,909,685 of record OX457037.1, on the reverse strand, counting down.
TTGAAATCAGCAGGATGATGGAAGCTAGACCTAAAACTGTTAAAATAATTGATAACAGAATGCAAACAGCACTGCAACCGGAGTTTAGGGACTTAGAAATAAGTAAACCGATCGCCAATCAATTGCCACGGGAGGGGGGTGATAAGGCTAATCCAGTTCCTTTGGCCTTTTCGTCGCTTCCTCATGTCGAATATCCTCGGCCTAATCCGCAATGGAGGATGCAAGCGTCGCTCGCAGACGTCGGTCGACAAAGAGCAGAAACAGCGATGAACCCGGTCGACATTCGGCAATCAACGTCGGGAATGCCGACCTCAATGCCCGACAGCGCTTTCGACGGCAGAACGACTTCGACCATGGTTGGTCGTAACTACGCTCGACCCGACCTTCATCTTGGACCAACAGCGATGGTGACGATAGACAGGATGCAGCCGAGTGTCCGCCTCGACAATCCACACGTATCGAGGATGCCTCCTGCTCCGAACTACGATCCGAGCGCGTTCTACGAACACAGCGACAACCGGGTTTGGCTAGACCCGCTCCGCTGTCCTGACCCGCTTCGACCAAGCGACGACATCTTTCCCCGGTGGCCACCCATCGTGGAATCGGCGAGAATGAGCTCCTGCCTCGGTGCCCAGAATTTCGGATTCGGCCGTGGCATCGAACCGCCTCGTTCATCACTACTGAAGCCGACACTTCCGGTGAGGATTGAAACAACTGGCGTCGATAAAACACCTGCGTCTTCCAATGTTTCGGTTGGCCTGATCCGAACCGTCCCGATGACCACCGTCGCGACACAAACGACCGGCGACCTGGAATTACCGTCTACCAGCTTGGGTGGAACCGCGAAGGAGCCTGAACCGACCGCGTCTGCAACACCTAAAGTTGGCGAGGTGAAACCGTCATCGGCGTCTCCTCCAAAGCCAAAGCAATGGCTAAAACTCGGTTCGTACAGCGGGAAGACCGATGTCGAAATCTTTCTTCGCAGATTCTCCGTTTGTGCAAAAAACAACGGCTGGTCTGAGGAGGAAAAGCTAAACCAACTTGTTGTCGCTTTGGTCGAACCAGCAACGAACTTGCTAAGTGAGACAAACGCAGACAGTTTGGACACCTGGACGGCGCTGGTCCAGCGACTGCGAGAGAGATATGGGAATGCCGAGCAACAAGCCTTGTTTCAGACACAGCTCAGCACCAGAAAGCAGAAGCCTGATGAAGATATGGGATCGGTGGTGGACGACATTCGCCGGTTGACATCACGAGCGTATCCGGGCTCCTCGACTGTCCACAGCGAGGCAATTGCTGTTCGAGCATTCCTGGATGCCCTCAGAGATCGAACTCTCGCTCTTAAGATCCGTGAGCGAGAGGCAAAATCATTGGATGAAGCTTACAAGGTAGCGATGCGACTAGACGGGTATCAAAAAGCAGAAGCCGGCGGCCACGAACAGCACGAACGACGACAGGGGCGAATCAATGCGATTAAAGAAGAAGATGCGAAAGTGAAAGACTCGGAACTGAAAGATTTGAGATGGGAGCTGGAGAAAATGAAAAGACAAGTAGAGCGACAACCATTGGCGGCGCCACAAGTCAGATACCACAATAGCGGGCCATGGAGAGGTCAGAACGGCTCAACTGGAAATGGATGGTACAATGCGAACGGAAATAACGGTAACTGGCGAAATAATCAGCGCGGTTATTACGACTACCGGCCAGAACATTGGAATTCTGCGGGCGGATACCGACAGGCGGTGAGACCGGAAGCTGGACGATCTGGCCGAAGGTGCTACGAGTGTCATCAAGTGACGGACCATATAGCACGCTTCTGCCCTCTTCGACAGCAGCAGCAGGCTGCCCGGAACGACAACCAGGAACAACCCGTGAGCGGTACTCCAGACAACCCGATCGCCAGTCGTGTGTGTGCTGTACGGAGTTCCGCTCCAGCACCGAGCGGAAACCAAGGAAACGGAGGGAATCAGACGAGGAGTCGAGACGATGGCCGGAACTCGCCAGGAGAGGAGCGCCGCTGTTTCCTTTGTAACGACCGCTTCCACCTTTGGAGGGCGTGCCCCCTCCGCCACTGGTCTTCCGACGACCACAACTGGAGAACGCTTGAGGAACCGAATGGAAATCATCCGTCTGGGACTTGGCACCATATGGGTATCTATCCGTAAAGGTCGTTGCGGCCGTCATTTGGAAGGACAGGAACTCGCTTGTAACACTGGTTTGATTTGGATGATACATTTTTATTTTTCCATGTGAAAGAATTTACATGTTTGTTTACTGTGACTATTGTATGATTGCACTGATGATGATTGCTAATGAGTGGTTAAATGGTGATTCATATTCGTATTGTATTCGTATTCATTAGTGTGCTGTATGGTGTATTAATATTTGTATTGAAACGCATAAGGATTGCATTGCATATGGACAATTTTACTATAGCATTGCCGTATATAGACATAATAAGGACTGTCATTGCGCTATATAAATAATAAACTGACCTGAGGATAGATTAACTAAAGTGGCATATTTTAATTAAGTAATGACCTGTCTTGAGGATAGGTAGGCCTATTAACTACTAGGTTGAAGTTTTAAGCTGGTTTCTTTGAGGTAGACCGTGGTGATAGTCGACATACAGAGTTATAATAATATGAGCTAAACAGAGACCTAGGTTACACTGTATGGTATGTCTTTAAAGGTAGACCTGATACTATCGTGATAAGCTTATGGGTCTTGGGTAAATGTGGCCTTTAGCGACGCGGTGGTTAGACTTGGTAAGTTGTTAGTATGCCATAATATGGCCTGAATACACAACTGATGCCTGGAAGAGTCTCGTGGTAATAAAGACGCCATGGTATGAAATAGCTTAGCGGTAACGTTAATGATCTACATGTATGTGATCGAATTATATTTCTGTCTGTGGCTTGAGTCCCCGTTGACCATACAATCGCTAGTGTATGACTGAACTGAAAGTAGCCTGTAAGGACATAAATGTTGATAAATTTTGACGGAACTCTTGAAAAACAACGACTGGCTATATAACTACCATATTAATTCTTCTATTTCCTTCGCTTGTAATGACTTTTGAGCGCTGAAGCGTGATCAGCGATGACCGTTCAGTGCTTAATTTTGTTCTTTGCATATAATTTTGAACTCGTGATGTACAGACCAGAGTACGGCCTTATTTACGCATTTCAGAATATATTCGTCCAATTAAATAAATTCCGAAATAAGGGTGGGGGGAGAATAGTGTAACGCGGCATATAATTTGGGTTATAATTTCTGGTCGCCATTTTGGATCCGCCATCTTTTCATTTATAGAGCGCCTGTTCTCGGGTAATATTATTTTATTTCTGATATCGTGTCTGACACGAATCTCAACGACCGACAATCGCAGTCGATGTTTTTGGCAAGCCTCCGTTGAATCAACTTCCCCGTCTCGCCCTGCAGCTGGGAGCTGTAGCCGAAAGGAGGAGGTGAAGTTGAATGACTGCCATCAGCGATATTTTCGGTCGACCAAGCGGCAGGATGCAAAGTGTCAAAGCGATACATTCAGGCAGATAAGAGAGGGGTAAGATAGACGGACGGAAAAGGACAATCCGCCCACGCACCGATGCCTGATGGAGAGTGAGGGCAATACAGCCAGACGGACATGAGATAAGGGAGAGGTAAAGAGAAGAAGACTAAGACTCTGTCACACGACACTCGCACGTGTCGAAATTGCGACGTTAGATTAACGCCTCGAAGGGAGAGGGAGGGCCACGTGTGCGGAAATTGAAGCTGAGTATATGCGCCGAAGGCTAGCTGGGAAACTGCGCAGTTCAGTTTTCATCCGGGACTTGTGTTGTTGACGTGAATCACGTCCTAGGAGCACTGAAGGCAGAACACGCAGAGACGTGGAAGAGGTGAGACGTAGAGGTGCGATCGGGACTTTGCAGGTAGAAGTCGTGTTGAAGGCAGAAGACGTTTTCGACGGAGAAGAGACGTTTTCGTGTTAAGTCAGACTCGATCGGAACTTTGAGGAGAGAAGACGTATTCGTGTTTAAGTCAGAAGCAGCCAGAACGTTGAAGGAAGAAGATGTCTCTTGTTTAAAGTGGACGCTGTCGGAACTCAAGAAAGAACAAGATGTTTTATAGTTAATATAAAGTATAGGTATATAAGACGAAAACGGTCAGAACTTTGAACGAACAAGACTGAAGTGATGGATCATTGCGGCTGATTCTCGTCGGCAAGATTCGCACTCGGGCTTCATCATCGGGTCAGATCCTGGAGAAGAACATGTCAACGCCGTTCTTCGCGCCATGTCACGATGGACTCTCTTTATCTGGACATGAGGTACGAGTGGATGGGTTTTAGGGTGATCGGTTCTTTAACTTTGGGCTACTTTTAAATTGGCCGAGGGACTTGAAAGTAAATCGGGGATTAACTTAGCTTTACTCCGGTCCAAGTGTGTTTGCATTGAATGTCTTTGATCATAACAAGAAGCTATTAGTTAAAATATCTGACTTTGTTTATTGTTTGCATTGAGTGTAATCGAAGTTGGTTACGTAATTGATTGATTACTTTGAATGTGGTTGTTGTTGATTGAGGATTCAGTTGATGGACTATAATAAGAAACATTACTGAAATTACTGACTTTGTTCACTGATAGTGATAGAATTACCTGTAGACCTAATTCATATTGCGCCATGGAAGAAAGTAGACCTGTAACACCTTCACAGCCGTCTAGGCCTCCCTCATCTCTGGAGGTTGTAATGGAGGCTATAACTTCCATGCATTCATCCATGCAGTCACATGCCCGAGACACACAAGATGCGATTGCCTCGGTAAGGTCAGATGTAAGGGAGGAAATTTCGGCTGTGCACTCCAATGTTAGAGAAGTGCTAACGGAGGTTGTGACACGCTTAGAGCGACTCGAGGCATCGCCTGTCCCAAGATCTGTTGTGGGTTCGAACTCTGGACTGGAGTCCACCGCTATTACCATCGCGGACGTGCCTTACCAGTCGACCATCAGTCTGGCAGAGTCTTCAGGCGCTAGGCCTAAAGATTTCACCCACCTGGGCACGCTGCGCAGAAGTGAGCGTCTGGCCCACAAGGATCCAATCTCATATAGAGAGCTTGGCAGCCGAGATGGTTGGCAATCATTCCATCGGTTGGATTTGAACCCGAGAGTCCCCTCCTCTTATCCTCGATCCATTTCTCAGGACCATGACCATGACCCACAACAGCACGCGGCCTCCTTGCCGTACGATGATCCGGAATTGGCGACTCCGGAGATGACGGTGGGGGCGGGCGTTACATTATAAGCTCCTTACACTTGCACTGGTCTCTATTTCGTACGCGGTCGATAAATATTTTGTACAACCATGCATGGTCCATGCATTGTCCACGATTCCTAACCCTGTGACATTATCCGCGGAGGTTGGAACCCGTACTTCCAGTGCAGCAAGGGGAGCATTCTGAGTCAGTTAGGCTACCTTGCCCACAATCGGAGAATTTGCTTCATGACGGTATAACTGATTTTCCGTAGTACTAGTAGGTCTTTACACAAGCACCGAGAGTAGGCTACATAGGAAGAAACGCTCGACCATACATAACCATAGATTAACAAATCCATAAAAAAACCTCGCATACGTAACGGCGTTGCGTGTTTGACACGGTAATATAATTTTACACAGCTGACAAATCATTCCGCTTTATAGTTTTTTTTCACGCGTGACCAGCATCCACCGATAAACCAAAATTCTTTCCTAAACCAAAATTCTTTTCTAAGCCAAAATTCTTTTCTAAGCCAAAATTCTTTTCTAAACCAAAATTCTTTCCTAAATCAAAGTTCTTTTCTAAGCCAAAATTCTTTCCTAAACCAAAATTTTTTCCTAAACCAAAATTCTTTTCTAAGCCAAAATTCTTTCCTAAACCAAAATTCCTTTCTAAATCAAAATTCTTTCCTAGACCAAAATTCCTTCCTAAACCAAAATTCCTTCCTAAACCAAAATTCCATCCTAAACCAAAATTCCATCCTAAACCAAAATTCTTTCCTAAACCAAAATTCCTTCCTAAACCAAAACTCCTTCCTAAACCAAAATTCCTTCCTAAACCAAAACTCCTTCCTAAACCAAAATTATTCCTGATCAAATTAGACTACAAAGTCAACTGAGTAGAACCGACGCAAATAATAAATTTAATGTCAACACTTGCTAGAGATAATGATGTTTCCAAAACATACCCATTCGCAGCACCTTTTCTTTTTCTCTCATGTATCTTTTGTGGCTATACACCAGCTGCTGTCAAGATTAGCAAACCGCCGCGAAACTCTTAGCATCGAGCAGACGACTTAAGATTCCGACGAAAACGGCGCCAAATCTTCTCTCAATGCCAACGATGCAAGTCAGCGTTCACTCAGCCCACGAGTTTCTTTCGAGTTCCAGACAAGTGGACGGGCATAGACCCTTGAAAATGGGGGGGGAGAAATCCCCGATACAGTTCGATATTTCACAGCCTTCCGATAGCACCGAGAGTCATGCGCAGTCGCGTCTATTTTGCAAAGATGCCGCCGCAGCCGCCGACTGTTGGCGCACACGACCAAATGACGTCGATCATTTTAACGACGGCGCCCGGCGAGCATCGGACAATGACGCTCATCCGTCCGCTATCAAACGGGACATCTGCGCGGCGGTGGTTCTTATGTATTCATCCGCCAACACGTGATGTATTCATGCGCGGCGCACGACTAAAACGGAACCAGACTGGTTGTGGGACAAAAATCCAAAGCGCCGTAGGGAATAAGAGTTGGGGGATGACCTGGAAAAACGGTAGAATTATAATTTATGGGCTCTTTTCCAGTGGCATTACCCCCCCCCCCCACCCCCACCCCCACACACAAACAAACAGGACCACCACGTGGCTTTCAAGCGATGAAAAGGAGGCCAAACGATGTTGCTTTGTCCAAAGTTCCGGGCAATAACGCTGATTTATTGAACGCATTTCACGAGTGATTTTTTTAAATTATTTCATTTCCCGCATTTTAGATACGTTCACATACACAGACCCACGTGTCAAAATGGGATGCAAGTTTGTGTGAAACCCAGACAGACATATGGTGCATTGACCGCAGCAAATGGCGGCACTATCATTTAATTTAATCTCTGCGTTTATGACTTGCCGTAATCGACGTCCACCGTAATAAAATGGTTTGCTGTAAACAAACAACAACGCCTTATTATTTTTAAGCCGTGCACGTTGGGTAGAAAGCGCTTTTGAGTGGATTACCTGACGAGACGCTATATGAAACTCCTTAATTAATAATCATTTAGATGAGAAAATGTGTTTTGTAGCTTTTATTAGCCTACTGTTTATTATAATTTAATTTATAGCCGCTTTTATTAGCTTCTGAAACAAGTCAACTGACAATTTAAAGATCTAGGCGAGCCTACTAGTAGGCCTAGACCTATCTGGTTAGATCACCAGCATATATGACTCTTCTGTTTCAGCACATCTGTGCGGTGTTGTTTAAAGACGCTACAAAAATTATAAGCATTCATTTTCAGAGATTCTATATTCAGTTAAAGGAATGCATGATACATAATTATGGCTAAATAGGCCACCACGAATACACATATTATATTGAACGTATAGCCTATGCCTATGTGTTTGTTGAAACATGGACAATCGAGGAATAAATAGACCATATACTACGCCGTGATTCAAAAAGTAGGCCAAATTGTTTTTCATATGTCTCTAATACCTGACAAAATATCACGCTAGCATTTTCCAAATATTTAGAGAATTGGACCAAGAATATGATTCCAAAATTTCATGAGATAAAGATGAACGGATAAAAAGATATGTATCTTTCAACTTCATATTCCGAAATTTCAGTTTACAAGCAATTTTCTGATTTTTTTAGCGTGATATATGTTATCAGGCATTGGAGATATTTGAAAAACATTTTGACTTACTTTTTTAAAATTACGGTGTATAGGCCTACTGAATGCAGGTGCAGTTTTAAGTAGGCCTGTTGTTCTTATAATGCAGCTTGTTTCTTAGAACAATATTATTAGTTATTGCTTATTCATTTGTTAACGTTTGATTGCTTTATAATAATAATGATGAAATAAGCTGATACTGCAGACTGGACAGTCGCGGGTTGCGAAGGACTTAGAAATAGATTGGTTGGCAGTCTGAGCCTTGAGTTGAAAGTTGTGAGATGGAATGCAAGTGGTTAATGAAAGAGAAGCCAGAGATGGGGCATTGGCACTGAGTATGTATACACGCTGACCGGGAGAAAAATCGACTTTTTTGGGTGCCGAAATTTTTTTCCCTATTTTCCCGTCCGAAAAAAATCTCATGACCTTTTTTTAAGTCGTCCGCCAATTTCAGTCATCCGCCAAATCCCCCGATTTTTTCGTCCGAAAGAAACTGATGCCCTTTTTCACATTTTGTGTATACAACTGCACGATAAAAAACCTGACAAAAAAGGTACAGCATTTCAGCAAGCCGCGCCAGGGTCGTCCATGGGCGTCATTCAGCAGGCCGGGAAAATTAAATTGTAGAGGAGATAATTATTAAGAATTGCAAAGAATTTTTGGCTAGTCAAAACACAAGTAAAAAAAGAGTAAAATATGTAGGGACCTCCCGCGACCTACAATAATATTATGTGGTCGCCAGTCGCAACCGGTGAAATGGTTACAATAATGTAGGTCGTAACGTCAAACAAGAACAACATCTAAGAGATGACATTTTATATAGCGCAGCTGCGCAGTGGATGTATATAAAAGCAATTTGAAGGGCGCTTTATAAAGAGTTAAGCCATGAGATTTGCGACAAAAAATGGGAGCAGACGGCATTAACTTTAACGCAGTTTAGTCTATCGAAAGCGATATGTAGGCAAAAAGATATTAAATTTACATTTGCAATATTATGGCTTTATACTGTTGCATCCTATCATGCTTCTGTGTATATCTATGCAAACAATCAAATTCCTGAACATAATATACATGCACGTGTTCTATACTGAAGCACGGGTCTATATATATATGCTCAGTTTTATTAAGCCATAGGTAATCTCAATGGTACGTATCACTGTTTGATGATTTTTTTTGAATACCATTGAAAAGGCATAATGCTCGAAATTGCTAATCTCATTTTTATTCATTCCGAGAATTTATTGCTGTACCTCTGATTGTTATGCTCAACAAATCAATTTTTAATCTTAGACATTGTTTTTATCCTGTGTCCATATAGCTATAAGTTGTATAAATCTGCATAATTTGAACATCTTTGATACACTACTTCGTAATTAATTAAGTAAACTTAAAATATTAATGTTCCCACGTCAGTGATGTGCTTTCATCATTTGTAGCTTTTGTACACTCTGCTTGCAGTTTGCATTTGAACCAATAAAAGATTCCATCCATCCGTCTATCCATCAATCTGTCTGTTTGTCTGTCTGTATGCCTGTCCGTCCATCCGTCTGTCTGTCTATCTATGTGTCTGTCGGTTAGTCTGTCTATCTGTATGCATGTCTGTTTGTCTCTATCTGTCTGTCTGTCTGTCTGTCTGTCTGTCTATCCATCCATTCATCCATCCATCCATCCATCTATCTATCCATCTATACATCTATACCCATCTATCCACCTAGCCATCATCCATCTGTCCATGCACCCATCCTTTTATCCGTCCATCCATCTATCCATCCATTTATACATCTATACCCATCTATCCATCAACCCATCCATCTGTCCATCTATCCATCATCCATCTGTCCATGCATCCATCCTTTTATCCGTCCATTCATCCATCCATCCATCCATTTAAACATCTATACTCATCTATCCATCTACCCATCCATCCATCCATCCATCCATATCTATCTATCTATTTATCTATATGTCTATCGACATTTCTACATATGGTCTACACAATATGCATTTGCACACAACTTAGTTATGGAAAGGGATTGCATCGCTGTGTATTCGAGATTTTTAAAACTTCAAAGCATACATAGGAGCTATATGAATCAGAGGAATAAACGCATTAAACCTCAAAGGCAGACGATCTTTCTCTTTCCTGTTGCGATCTGAAACGCTTCCGCCTTGCATCCATTTCGCGGCGTTTTATTCTTCCGCCCAATTGCGCACGGAATAGCCGGCAATCTGTATCCGCGCAGAAAAAGAAACTCTGGAATAAAGTGTCGTTTTCCAGGGAGGTCACTCTGTCCTGCAAACCATTCCATTTGTCTCATTCAGGGATTCATGTGGGGACTTTTGTCCTGCATTGGTTCCCAGGTTGACCGTAATACAAATGCACCAAGCTGAAGACATAGCAGACAGGCAAAGAACCTCTGTGCAACTTTCTGTGTAACTTTGTGTGCGTTAAAAGAGTTAGTAGTAGGCCTAATTCTAGCAACAATAGTTTTTCAAATTACACATTTTCAAATTTATTGACCCCCAAAAATAACAACAATTGCACGTTATACAATCTATAAAATGATTAGAGTATGAATGAATGAGTGATAAGTTGTGCAGAGAATTAGAGGTAATTAAGAAAATGATGATGATGACGACGACGATGATGATGATGATGACGATGGTGATGATGATAACGACGATGACGACGACGACGATAATGACGATGACGATATGATGATGATAATGATGATGATGATGATGATGATGATGATGATGATGATGATGATGATGATGATGATGATGATGATGATGATGTTGATGCTGTTGATAATAATAATAATAACAATAATAAAAAATAACAATAAAAATAATAATAATAACAATAACAATAATAATTTAAAAACAACAACAAAAACAACAACAACAACAACAACAATAATAATAATAATAATAATAATTATAATAATAATAATAATAATAATAATAATAATAATAATAATAATAATAATAATAATAATAATAAAGATTTGTTGCCCTGCGATTCCACAGTCCACCCGACATTTTATATACATATGTGTATATAATATAGGCCTATCGTGTACAATTGTACATGTATATCGCATCGTGCTGTATCTAAAAATAGGGGCGCTATATAAGTTTTCGGAATGAATGATTGAATGAATGAATGAATAAAAAATGTATATTAGTACAGTCAACCTTTGTGAAGGCCTGATCGTGAGTGGGAAAAGGTTAAGAAAGACATTTCCAATTACCGAAATATTCGAAATACCGAAAGAAGAGAAATTATTCATTACAGATGATTGTTTGTCGGAAGCAATCATCAATATTTCTTTGCTCGTAGTCTTCACCTGTTTATCAAAACTGAATTCTCTTTTCTCTATGAAAATACTTCTCTTAGGGGGCGGCGACACCACAGACCATGGGCGCCCGCACATAGGGGCAAAAATTTATGCGCGTGCCCATGCCATAGACCTATACTTCTTGGCAGGTCATTATGATCCGCTTATTTTACTTTTCACCTCGCTTCTGATCAGTCAAAAATTCTTTAATCTTTTTTGTCTTCCTTGCAGTTAATTTATTCGACCTGCTGGATAAATTCCATGACTCTGACGCGACCTCTGCTGAAATTGTATGGCTGACGTCTCCATTGCTTCTCTTGTTCTCATATATTTGCAAAATTGCTTTACTATCTCCGAGAATTATTGTCTGGCTGCATCTATACATCATAGCCCTGCAGAGGAGCTATAGCCTTTCCTGTGTCGTAGATGACCGCATGCAGTATGGTTTCTTCTTGGCGTTATCTTAGAAAAGCTTCTTCCACTTATTGTCACACTGAATTTTAATAGATAAGAATAATGGAATATGCATAACTAGCAATAACTATTTAAAATTTGTGTCATAAGCGAAAACCTTGATTCATATGAAAATAATCGTCACACACACTGGCACACCAGCGGTCCCTTGACATGTGCAGTGGTGCCCAGGCAACTGTCTGCTTTGCCTATAAGACCGTTGTGCCATGACAGAGTCTTCCCTTAAGTCTCCCGTCTCCGGAGACTCCATTTCATACCGATTCTTCCGGTGGATCTGTTTTAGAATAATTCGCCCCGCGAAACTACATTCTGACGGAATGTCCCTGGGGAGAGAATAGTCTACTTTTATCCCCGCTGAGATAAAGAAAACTTCACTTCAACGCGAGATAGGATATACGGTCACATATCATATTTATAGCCAGCCAGGTTTACGCAGTTCACGTTGATAAATTACTCGAGAAGAAAATAAGTTCCCAAATTATTTACCGTTAAATCAGTAAACTTTGTTCCAAAACAGTCAACAGAGGAGCACATAATTTCAGAGAAGGTAGACTCCGTTTGTGGGGAGAGAGGGGAACTTTATATCGTGACACCGACACTGCTGGTTCTATGAATACGTATGCGTGCTGGTAGGATGTAGGCTACTCGTCCAAATAATAGGCCTAAGAGTCCTGTTGGCCTATGCATGTCAAGTAATGTAACGCTCAGTATGCATGCAAACACGTATATTCTGAGGCGCTTTAAATGAAGTCCGTATGAACTGCGTTTCTAAGTATCTTAGACCAGAGAGTTTATGAGTGCCTTAAAATGACCCTTAAAATAACCCTTAAGAATTTTAATATTGCCCCGCCATATAGAAGCCTCTCAAAGGCACAGAAGGATGAATAGGCCTATATAGTCTACTGGCACCTCAGATCTCAACTAATGAGGCAGAGGTACGCTGATGATAAACAAGGCAATAGAAGAACCGATAAAAACACTGACATTACCTCCTCCGTGGTACACGACTTTGAGTCGGTGAATCTCAACAGCAAGATGCTCGGAGCCATTATACATAGACAAGATGGATAGACGTAGTTTTTCAATTGGTCGGGCGTTCCTCGTGCCATGGGAGTAGTGCGAGGAGCATTATATATTTATTATACGCTCTCGGCATATAAATGCCCAAGCAAGAACAGAACAAGTACGTGGGAAAGCGAGGAAGGTGCTTGATATATATATATATATGTGTATATATAAATTATATATATATATGAAAATTCCTTAACAGTGGTTAAAACTGTCACTCTGCAACGTGCAGTGTGACTCAGGTATAATTCATTATGCCTACGTGGACTCCACGCTATACTTAACACTAAGTAACGCCTTGGAGAACACTATAATGCCTCTTTTAGAATGCCCGAGTTAACAGCGTAACTGTACCAGACAGGCACCAATAATAATTGTAATTAAGCACACAAGGCTGAAATGGACAAAGCGAAGACTGTATAAAAATGTTCACCTACGCACATAATTTATTATTTTATCGGGCTATGTATATATACGCAGAATGATGTGCTATTGTCTGACAACCTGATAATAATAATTGCACGCGTAAATTTTTTTCGTCTGATCCTCCGTAATATCTTATGATCTAGAATAAGGACGGCTTCCGACAAACTACAATAGCGCTTGATAAACGACTTTCGACGCTGTGTCCAAAGGTCTCACCATGGAGGCATATACGCCAGCAAGCAAGCAAGACTGTGCATGGAAAGTGCCAGAGTTCCACGATCTTTCATGTTTTAATATTGCGCCAGCTTGTACAATGTACAGTATATCTAGTAAAAGTAGATTTTTGTAAGACAGCGGACGAGAGAAGAGTCTCCACGCATGCAGAGAAGATGGTATCAGAAAGAGAAGACATATGTCTTGTATAATCGATGAGACATAATTATATGAGACATGTCGTTCATATTATGGACAAGGTCGTGAGCCAGCCACGTGATTGTCTCGATTCCTCATGAAGGAAACAATGGGGGAAGGGGTGGCGTAAAGACGACGGAAGAACTGGTTGGAGATCAGCTGCAGAGATGACGTAAGATGCTTCTGACGAATGATGTCATGCGACGAGGCTGGAGA